>CM074728.1:83483921-83803921 GCA_037306005.1 Rhinophrynus dorsalis
CCTGGTATTCCCAGGCAGTCTCCCATCCAAGTACTAACCAGGACAGAGCCTGTTTCACTTCCAAGATTGGATGGGTTTGGGGGCATTCAGGATTGTATGGCCGTAGGCGGAAGGGAGGCTTTCACAAGGCCCTTTGACTTCAATGACCACATTCAACAAGCCTAGAGAATGTGTATCTGGCCCAAAAACAAAGGAAAAAAAAAAGCCTATGGCACCTGGTATTCCCAGGCAGTCTCCCATCTAGGTACCATCCAGGCCAGAGCCTGCTTCACTTCCAAGTTCAGATGGGTTTGGGTGCATTCAGGCTTGTATGGCCGTAGGAGGAAGGGAGGCTTTCACAAGGCCCTTTGACTCCAATGACCACATTCAACAAGCGTAGAGAATGTGTAGCTGGCCCAAAAACAAAGTAAAAAAAAAAGCCTACAGCACCTGGTATTACCAGGCAGTCTTCCATCCAGGTACTATCCGGGCCAGAGCCTGCTTCACTTACAAGTTCGGATGGGTTTGGGTGCATTCAGGCTTGTATGGCCGTAGGCGGAAGGGAGGCTTTCACAAGGCCCTTTGACTCCAATGACCACATTCAACAAGCCTAGAGAATGTGTAGCTGGCCCAAAAACAAAGTAAAAAAAAAAGCCTACGGCACCTGGTATTCCCAGGCAAGTCTCCCATCTAGGTACTATGCAGGACAGAGCATGCTGCACTTACAAGTTCGGATGGGTGTGGGTGCATTCAGGCTTGTACGGCCGTAGGCAGAAGAGAGGCTTTTACAAGGCCCTTTGACTCCAATGACCACATTCAACAAGCCTAGAGAATGTGTAGCAGACCCAAAAACAAAGCAAAAAAAAAAGCCTACAGCATCTGTTATCCCCAGGCGGTCTCCCATCCAAGTACTATCTAGGCCAGAGCCTGCTTCACTTCCAAGTTCAGATGGGTTTGGGTGCATTCAGGCTTCTATGGCCGTAGGAGAAGGGAGTCTTTCACAAGGCCCTTTGAGTCCAATGACCACATTCAACAAGCCTAGAGAATGTGTAGCTGGCACAAAAACAAAGTAAAAAAAAAAGCCTACGGCACCTGGTATTCCCAGGCAGTCGCCCATCCAGGTACTAAACAGGACAGAGCCTGCTTCACTTCCAAGATTGGATGGGTTTGAGTGCATTCAGGATTGTATGGCCGTAAGCGAAAAGGAGGCTTTCACAAGGCCCTTTGACTCCAATGACCACATTCAACAAGCCTAGAGAATGTGTAGCTGGCCCAAAAACAAAGGAAAAAAAAAGCCTATGGCACCTGGTATTCCCAGGCAGTGTCCCATCCAGGTACTATCCAGGCCAGTGCCTGCTTCACTTCCAAGATTGGATGGGTTTGGGTGCATTCAGGCTTGTATGTCTGTAGACAGAAGGGAGCCTTTCACAAGGCCCTTTGACTCCAATGACCACATTCAACAAGCATAGAGAATGTGTAGCTGGCCCAAAAACAAATAAAAACAAAAAGCCTACGGCACCTGGTATTCCCAGACAGTCTCCCATCTAGGTACCATCCAGGCCAGAGCCTGCTTCACTTCCAAGTTCAGATGGGTTTGGGTGCATTCAGGCTTGTATGGCCGTAGGAGGAAGGGAGGCTTTCACAAGGCCCTTTGACTCCAATGACCACATTCAACAAGCCTAGAGAATGTGTAGCTGGCCCAAAAACAAAGTAAAAAAAAAAAGCCTACAGCACCTGGTATTCCCAGGCAAGTCTCCCATCCAGGTTCTATCCAGGACGGAGCACGCTGCACTTACAAGTTCGATTGGGTGTGGGTGCATTCAGGCTTGTATGGCCGTAGGCAGAAGAGAGGCTTTTACAAGGCCCTTTGACTCCAATGACCACATTCAACAAGCCTAGAGAATGTGTAGCAGACCCAAAAACAAAGCAAAAAAAAAAGCCTACAGCATCTGGTATCCCCAGGCGGTCTCCCATCCAAGTACTATCCAGGCCAGAGCCTGCTTCATTTCCAAGTTCAGATGGGTTTGGGTGCATTCAGGCTTGTATGGCCGTAGGAGGAAGGGTGGCTTTCACAAGGCACTTTGACTCCAATGACCACATTCAACAAGCCTAGAGAATGTGTAGCTGGCACAAAAACAAAGTAAAAAAAAAAAGCCTACAGCACCTGGTATTCCCAGGCAGTCTCCCATCCAGGTACTAACCAGGACACAGCCTGTTTCACTTCCAAGATTGGATGGGTTTGGGTGCATTCAGGATTGTATGGCCGTAAGAGGAAGGGAGGCTTTCACAAGGCCCTTTGACTCCAATGACCACATTCAACAAGCCTAGAGAATGTGTAGCTGGCCCAAAAACAAAGTAAAAAAAAAAAGCCTACAGCACCTGGTATTCCCAGGCAAGTCTCCCATCCAGGTTCTATCCAGGTCAGAGCATGCTGCACTTACAAGTTCGATTGGGTGTGGGTGCATTCAGGCTTGTATGGCCGTAGGCAGATGAGAGGCTTTTACAAGGCCCTTTGACTCCAATGACCACATTCAACAAGCCTAGAGAATGTGTAGCAGACCCAAAAACAAAGCAAAAAAAAAAGCCTACAGCATCTGGTATCCTCACGCAGTCTCCCATCCAAGTACTATCAAGGCCAGACCCTGCTTCACTTTCAAGTTCAGATGGGTTTGGGTGCATTCAGGCTTCTATGGCCGTAGGAGAAGGGAGGCTTTCATAAGGCCCTTTGACTCCAATGACCACATTCAACAAGCCTAGAGAATGTGTAGCTGGTAGAAAAACAAAGTAAAAAAAAAAGCCTACGGCACCTGGTATTTCCAGGCAGTCGCCCATTCAGGTACTAACCAGGACAGAGCCTGCTTCACTTCCAAGATTGGATGGGTTTGAGTGCATTCAGGATTGTATGGCCGTAGGCGAAAGGGAGGTTTTCACAAGGCCCTTTGACGCCAATGACCACATTCAACAAGGTTAGAGAATGTGTAGCTCGTCCAAAAACAAAGGAAAAAAAAAAGCCTAAGGCACCTGGTATTCCCAGGCAGTCTCCCATCCAGGTACTATCCAGGCCAGAGCCTGCTTCACTTCCAAGAATGGATGGGTTTGGGTGCATTCAGGCTTGTATGTCTGTAAGCAGAAGAGAGCATTTCACAAGGCCCTTTGACTCCAATGACCACATTCAACAAGCCTACAGAATGTGTAGCTGGCCCAAAAACAAAGCAAAAAAAAATGCCTATGGCACCTGGTATTCCCAGGCGGTGTCCCATCCAGATACTAACCAGGACAGAGCCTGCTTCACTTCCAAGATTGGATGGGTTTGGGTGCATTCAGGCTTGTATGGCCATAGGCAGAAGGGAGTCTTTCACAAGGCCCTTTGACTCCAATGACCACATTCAACAAGCATAGAGAATGTGTAGCTGGCCCAAAAACAAAGCCTACGGCAACTGGTATTCCCAGGCGGTCTCCCATCTAGGTACTATTCAGTCCAGATCCTGTTTCACTTCCAAGTTCGGATGGGTTTGGGTGCATTCAGGATTGTATGGCTGTCGGCGAAAGCGAGGGTTTCACAAGGCCCTTTGACACCAATGACCACATTCAACAAACCTAGAGAATGTGTAGGTGGACCAAAAACAAAGCCTACGGCACCTGGTATTCCCAGGCGGTCTCCCATCCAGGTACTACCCAGAAAAGAGCATGCTTCACTTCCAAGATTGGATGGGTTTGGGTGCATTCAGGCTTGTATGGCCATAGGAGGAAGGGAGGCTTTCACAAGGCCCTTTGACTCCAATGACCACATTCAACAAGCCTAGAGAATGTGTAGCTGGCCCAAAAACAAATAAAAAAAAAAAGCCTATGGCACCTGGTATTCCCAGGCAGTCTCCCATCTAGGTACCATCCAGGCCAGAGCCTGCTTCACTTACAAGTTCAGATGGGTTTGGGTGCATTCAGGCTTGTATGGCCGTAGGAGGAAGGGAGGCTTTCACAAGGCCCTTTGACTCCAATGACCACATTCAACAAGCCTAGAGAATGTGTAGCTGGCCCAAAAACAAAGTAAAAAAAAAGCCTACGGCATCTGGTACTCCCAGGCAGTCTCCCATCCAGGTACTATCCAGGACAGAGCCTGCTTCACTTTCAAGTTCGGATGGGTTTGGGTGCATTTAGGCTTGTATGGCCGTAGGCAGAAGAGAGGCATTTACAAGGCCCTTTGACTCCAATGACCATATTCAACAAGCTTAGAGAATGTGTAGCAGACCCAAAAACAAAGCCTACAGCATCTGGTATCCCCAGGCTGTCTCCCGTCCAAGTACTATCCAGGACAGAACCTGCTTCACTTCCAAGTTCAGATAGGTTTGGGTGCATTCAGGCTTCTATGGCCGTAGGAGGATGGGTGGCTTTCACAAGGCCCTTTGACTCCAATGACCACATTCAACAAGCCTAGAGAATGTGTAGCTGGCACAAAAACAAAGTAAAAAAAAAAACCTACGGCACCTAGTATTCCCAGACGGTATCCCATCCAGCTACTATTCAGGCCAGAGCCTGCTTCACTTCCAAGTTCGGAGGGTTTTGGGTGCATTAAGGCTTGTATGGCCGTAGGTTGTAAGGAGGCTTTCACAAGGCCCTTTGACTCCAATGACCACATTCAACAAGCCTAGAGAATGTGTAGTAGACCCAAAAACAAAGCAAAAAAAAAAGCCTACATCATCTGGTATCCCCAGGCGGTATCCCATCCAGGTACTATTCAGGCCAGAACTTGCTTCACTTGCAAGTTCAGATGGGTTTGGGTGCATTAAGGCTTGTATGGCCGTAGGCGGAAGGGAGGCTTTCACAAGGCCCTTTGACTCCAATAACCACATTCAACAAGCCTAGAGAATGTGTAGGTGGACCAAAAACAAAGCCTACGGCACCTGGTATTCCCAGGCGGTCTCCCAATCAAGTACTACCCAGAAAAGAGCATGCTTCACTTCCAAGATTGGATGGGTTTGGGTGCATTCAGGCTTGTATGTCCATAGGAGGAAGGTAAGGTTTCACAAGGCCCTTTGACTCCAATGACCACATTCAACAAGCCTAGAGAATGTGTAGCTGGCCCAAAAAGAAATAAAAAAAAAAAAGCCTACGCCACCTGGTATTCCCAGGCAGTCTCCCATATAGGTACAATCCAGGCCAGAGCCTGCTTCACTTCCAAGTTCAGATGGGTTTGGGTGCATTCAGGCTTGTATGGCCGTAGGAGGAAGGGAGGCTTTCACAAGGCCTTTTGACTCCAATGACCACTTTCAACAAGCCTAGAGAATGTGTAGCTGGCCCAAAAACAAAGTAAAAAAAAAAGCCTACAGCACCTGGTATTACCAGGCAGTCTCCCATGCAGGTACTATCCAGGCCAGAGCCTGCTTCACTTACAAGTTCGGATGGGTTTGGGTGCATTCAGGCTTGCATGGCCGTAGGCGGAAGGGAGGCTTTCACAAGGCCCTTTGACTCCAATGACCACATTCAACAAGCCTAGAGAATGTGTAGCTGGCCCAAAAACAAAGTAAAAAAAAAAGCCTACGGCACCTGGTACTCCCAGGCAGTCTCCCATCCAGGTACTATCCAGGACAGAGCCTGCTTCACTTACAAGTTCGGATGGGTTTGGGTGCATTCAGGCTTGTATGGCCGTAGGCGGAAGAGAGGCATTTACAAGGCCCTTTGACTCCAATGACCATATTCAACAAGCTTAGAGAATGTGTAGCAGTCCCAAAAACAAAGCCTACAGCATCTGGTATCCCCAGGCGGTCTCCCATCCAAGTACTATCCAGGCCAGAACCTGCTTCACTTCCAAGTTCAGATAGGTTTGGGTGCATTCAGGCTTGTATGGCCGTAGGAGGAAGGGTGGCTTTCACAAGGCCCTTTGACTCCAATGACCACATTCAACAAGCCTAGAGAATGTGTAGCTGGCAGAAAAACAAAGTAAAAAAAAAGCCTATGGCACCTGGCATTCCCAGGCGGTTTCCCATCCATGTACTATCCAGGCCAGAGCCTGCTTCACTTACAAGTTCGATGGGTTTGGGTGCATTCAGGCTTGTATGGCCGTAGGCGGAAGGGAGGCTTTCACAAGGCCCTTTGACTCCAATGACCACATTCAACAAGCCTAGAGAATGTGTAGCTGGCCCAAAAACAAAGTAAAAAAAAAAGCCTACGGCACCTGGTATTCCCAGACAGTCTCCCAACCAGTAACTATCCAGGACAGAGCCTGCTTCACTTACAAGTTCGGATGGGTTTGGGTGCATTCAGACTTGTATGGCTGTAGGCAGAAGAGAGGCTTTTACAAGGCCCTTTGACTCCAATGACCACATTCAACAAGCCTAGAGAATGTGTAGTAGACCCAAAAACAAAGCAAAAAAAAAAGCCTACAGCATCTGGTATCCACAGGCAGTCTCCCATCCAAGTACTCTCCAGGCCAGAGCCTTCTTCACTTCCAAGTTCAGATGGGTTTGGGTGCATTCAGGCTTGGATGGCCGTAGGAGAAGGGAGGTTTTCACAAGGCCCTTTGACTCCAATGACCACATTCAACAAGCCTAGAGAATGTGTAGCTGGCAGAAAAACAAAGTAAAAAAAAAAGCCTACGGCACCTGGTATTCCCAGGCAGTCTCCCATCCAAGTACTAACCAGGACAGAGCCTGTTTCACTTCCAAGATTGGATGGGTTTGGGTGCATTCAGGATTGTATGGCTGTAGGCAGAAGGGAGGCTTTCACAAGGCCCTTTGACTTCAATGACCACATTCAACAAGCCTAGAGAATGTGTAGCTGGCCCAAAAACAAAGTAAAAAAAAAAAGCCTACAGCACCTGGTATTACCAGGCAGTCTCCCATCCAGGTACTATCCAGGACAGAGCATGCTGCACTTAGAAGTTTGGATGGGTGTGGGTGCATTCAGGCTTGTATGGCCGCAGGTAGAAGAGAGGCTTTTACAAGGCCCTTTGACTCCAATGACCACATTCAACAAGCCTAGAGAATGTGTAGCAGACCCAAAAACAAAGCAAAAAAAAAAGCCTACAGCATCTGGTATCCCCAGGCGGTCTCCCATCCAAGTACTATCTAGGCCAGAGCCTGCTTCATTTCCAAGTTCAGATGGTTTGGGTGCATTCAGGCTTCTATGGCCGTAGGAGAAGGGAGGCTTTCATAAGGCCCTTTGACTCCAATGACCACATTCAACAAGCCTAGAGAATGTGTAGCTGGCCCAAAAACAAAGTAAAAAAAAAAACCTATGGCACCTGGTATTCCCAGGCGGTCTCCCATCCAGATACTAACCAGGACAGAGCGTGCTTCACTTCCAAGATTGGATGGGTTTGGGTGCATTCAGGCTTGTATGGCCATAGGCAGAAGGGAGTCTTTCACAAGGCCCTTTGACTCCAATGACCACATTCAACAAGCATAGAGAATAAGTAGCTGGCCCAAAAACAAAGCCTACGGCACCTTGTATTCCCAGGCGGTTCCCCCCGATCTAGGTACTATTCAGGCCAGATCCTGTTTTACTTCCAAGTTCGGATGGGTTTGGGTGCATTCAGGATTGTATGGCCGTAAGCAAAAGGGAGGCTTTCACAAGGCCCTTTGACTCCAATGACCACATTCAACAAGCCTAGAGAATGTGTAGCTGGCCCAAAAACAAAGGAAAAAAAAAAGCCTATGGCACCTGGTATTCCCAGGCAGCCTCCCATCCAGGTACTATACAGGCTAGAGCCTGCTTCACTTCCAAAATTGGATGGGTTTGGGTGCATTCAGGCTTGTATGTCTGTAGGCGGAAGGGAGCCTTTCACAAGGCCCTTTGACTCCAATGACCACATTCAACAAGCCTAGAGAATGTGTAGCTGGCCCAAAAACAAAGCAAAAAAAAACCCCTACGGCACCTGGTATTCCGAGGCGGTATACCATCCAGGTACTATTCAGGCCAGAGCATGCTTCACTTGCAAGTTCAGATGGGTTTGGGTGCATTAAGGCTTGCATGGTCATAGGCGGAAGTGAGGCTTTCACAAGGACCTTTGACTCCTATAACCACATTCAACAAGCCTAGAGAATGTGTAGGTGGACGAAAAACAAAGCCTACGGCACCTGGTATTCCCAGGCGGTCTCCGATCCAGGTACTACCCAGAACAGAGCATGCTTCACTTCCAAGATTGGATGGGTTTGGGTACATTCAGGCTTGTATGGCCATAGGAGGAAGGGAGGCTTTCACAAGGCCCTTTGACTCCAATGACCACATTCAACAAGCCTAGAGAATGTGTAGCTGGCCCAAAAACAAAGGAAAAAAAAAAGCCTATGGCACCTGGTATTCCCAGGCAGCCTCCCATCCAGGTACTATCCAGGCTAGTGCCTGCTTCACTTCCAAGATTGGATGGGTTTGGGTGCATTCAGGCTTGTATGTCTGTAGACGGAAGGGAGCCTTTCACAAGGCCCTTTGACTCCAATGACCACATTCAACAAGCATAGAGAATGTGTAGCTGGCCCAAAAACAAATAAAAAAAAAAAGCCTACGGCACCTGGTATTCCCAGACAGTCTCCCATCTAGGTACCATCCAGGCCAGAGCCTGCTTCACTTCCAAGTTCAGATGGGTTTGGGTGCATTCAGGCTTGTATGGCCGTAGGAGGAAGGGAGGCTTTCACAAGGCCCTTTGACTCCAATGACCACATTCAACAAGCCTAGAGAATGTGTAGCTGGCCCAAAAACAAAGTAAAAAAAAAAGACTACAGCACCTGGTATTACCAGGCAGTCTCCCATCCAGGTACTATCCAGGGCAGAACCTGCTTCAAGTTCGGATGGGTTTGGGTGCATTCAGGCTTGTATGGCCGTAGGCAGCAGAGAAGCTTTTACAAGGCCCTTTGACTTTCAATGACCATATTCAACAAGCTTAGAGAATGTGTAGCAGACCCAAAAACAAAGCCTACAGCATCTGGTATCCCTCAGGCGGTCTCCCATCCAAGTACTAACCAGGCCAGAACCTGCTTCACTTCCAAGTTCAGATAGGTTTGGGTGCATTCAGGATTGTATGGCCGTAGGAGGAAGGGTGGTTTTCACAAGGCCCTTTGACTCCAATGACCACATTCAACAAGCCTAGAGAATGTGTAGCTGGCACAAAAACAAAGTAAAAAAAAAGCCTATGGCACCTGGCATTCCCATGCGGTTTCCCATCCAGATACTATCCAGGCCAGAGCCTGCTTCAGTTACAAGTTCGGATGGGTTTGAGTGCATTCAGGCTTGTATGTCTGTAGGCGGAAGGGAGGCTTTCACAAGGCCCTTTGACTCCAATGACCATATTCAACAAGCCTAGAGAATGTGTAACTGGCCAAAAAACAAAGCAAAAAAAAAAATCCTACGGCACTTAGTATTCTCAGGCGGTCTCTCACCCAGGTACTATCCGGGGCAGAGCCTGCTTCACTTCCAAGTTCAGATGGGTTTGGGTGCATTCAGGATTGTACGGCCATAGGCAGAAGGTAGGCTTTCACAAGGCCCTTTGACTTCAATGACCACATTAACAAGAATAGAGAATGTGTAGCTGGCCCAAAAACAAAGCCTACGGCACCTGGTATTCCCAGGCGGTCTCCCATCCAGGTACTATCCAGGCCAGATCCTGTTTCACTTCCAAGTTCGGATGCATTCAGGCTTGTATGGCCGTAGTCAGAAAGAAGGGTTTCACAAGGCCCTTTGACTCCAATGACCACATAAAACAAGCCTAGAGAATGTGTAGCTGGCCCAAAAACAAAGGAAAAAAAAAGCCTACGGCACCTCGTATTCCCAGACAGTCTCCCATCCAGGTACTATCTAGGCCAGAGCCAGCTTCTTTTCCAAGTTCGGTTGGGTTTGGGTGCATTCAGGCTTGTATGGCCGTAGGCGGAAAGGAGGCTTTCACAAGGCCCTTTGACTCCAATGACCACATTCAACAAGCCTAGAGAGTGTGTAGCTGGCCCCCAAAAAAAGCCTACGGCACCTGGTATTCCCAGGCAAGTCTCCCATCCAGGTACTATCCAGGACAGAACATGCTGCACTTACAAGTTTGGATGGGTGTGGGTGCATTCAGGCTTGTACGGCCGCAGGCAGAAGAGAGGCTTTTACAAGGCCCTTTGACTCCAATGACCACATTCAACAAGCCTAGAGAATGTGTAGCAGACCCAAAAACAAAGCAAAAAATATAGCCTACAGCATCTGGTATCCCCAGGCGGTCTCCCATCCAAGTACTATCTAGGCCAGAGCCTGCTTCACTTCCAAGTTCAGATGGGTTTGGGTGCATTCAGGCTTCTATGGCCGTAGGAGAAGGCAGGCTTTCACAAGGCCCTTTGACTCCAATGACCACATTCAACAAGCCTAGAGAATGTGTAGCTGGAACAAAAACAAAGTAAAAAAAAAAGCCTACGGCACCTGGTATTCCCAGGCAGTCGCCCATCCAGGTACTAAACAGGACAGAGCCTGCTTTACTTCCAAGATTGGATGGGTTTGAGTGCATTCAGGATTGTATGGCCGTAAGCGAAAAGGAGTCTTTCACAAGGCCCTTTGACTCCAATGACCACATTCAACAAGCCTAGAGAATGTGTAGCTGGCCCAAAAACAAAGGAAAAAAAAAGCCTATGGCACCTGGTATTCCCAGGCAGTCTCCCATCCAGGTACTATCCAGGCCAGAGCCTGCTTCACTTCCAAGTTCGGATGGGTTTGGGTGCATTCAGACTTGTATGGCCGTACACGGAAGGGAGGCTTTCACAAGGCCCTCTGACTCCAATGACCACTTTCAACAAGGATAGAGAATGTGTAGCTGGCCCAAAAACAAAGCAAAAAAAAAAACCCTACGGCACCTGGTATTCCCAGGCAGTCTCCCATCCAGATATTATCCAGGCCAGAGCCGGCTTCACTTCCAAGTTCAGATGGGTTTGGGTGCATATAGGCTTGTACGGCCGTAGGCAGAAGGGAGGCTTTTACAAGGCCCTTTGACTCCAATGACCACATTCAACAAGCCTAGAGAATGTGTAGCAGACCCAAAAACAAGGCAAAAAAAAAAAGCCTACAGCACCTGGTATCCCCAGGCAGTCTCCCATCCAGGTACTATCCAGGACAAAGCCTGCTTTTCTTTCAAGTTCGGATGGGTTTGGATGCATTCAGGCTTGTATGGCCATAGGAGAAAGGGAGGCTATCACAAGGTCCTTTGACTCCAATGACCACATTCAACAAGCCTAGAGAATGTGTAGCTGGCCCAAAAACAAAGCAAAAAAAAAGCCTACGGCACCTGGTATTCCCAGGCGGTCTCCCATCCAGGTACTAACCAGGACAGAGCCTGCTTCATTTCTAAAATTCGATGGGTTTGGGTGCATTCAGGCTTCTATGGCCATAGGAAGAAGAGAGGCTTTCACAAGGCCCTTTGACTCCAATGACCACATTCAACAAGCATAGAGAACATGTAGCTGGCCGAAAAACAAAGCAAAAAAAAAACACACGGCACCTGGCTTTCCCAGGCGGTCTCCCATCCAGGTTCTATCCAGGCCAGAGCCTGTTTCACTTCCAAGTTCAAATGGGTTTGGGTGCATTCAGGTTTGTATGGCCATAGGAAGAAGGGTGGTTTTCACAAGGCCCTTTGACTCCAATGACCACATTCAACAAGCCTAGAGAATGTGTAGCTGGCCCAAAAACAAAGCCTACGGCACCTAGTATTCCCAGGCGGTCTCCCATCCAGATACTAACCAGGATAGAGCCTGCTTCACTTCCAAGATTAGATGGGTGTGGTGCATTCAGGCTTGTATGAGCATAATCAGAAGACAGGCTTTTACAAGGCCCTTTGACTCCAATGACCACATTCAACAAGCCTAGAGAATGTGTAGCAGACGCAAAAACAAAGTAAAAAAAAAAGCCTACAGCATATGCTATCCCCAGGCAGTCTCCCATCCAAGTAATCTCCAGGCCAGAGCCTGCTGCACTTCCAAGTTCAGATGGGTTTGGGTGCATTCAGGCTTGTATGGCCATAGGCAAAAGGTAGGCTTTCACAAGGCCCTTTGACTCCAATGACCACATTCAACAAGCATAGAGAATGTGTAGCTGGCCCAAAAACAAAGCCTACGGCACCTGGTATTCCCAGGCGGTCTCCCATCCAGGTACTATCCAGGCCAGATCCTGTTTCACTTCCAAGATCGGATGGGTTTGTGTGCATTCAGGATTGTATGGCTGTCGGAGAAAGCGAGTCTTTCACAAGGCCCTTTGACTCCAATGACCACATTCAACAAGCCTAGAGAATGTGTAGCTGGCCCAAAAACAAATAAAAAAAAAAAAGCCTACGGCACCTGGTATTCCCAGGCAGTCTCCCATCTAGGTACCATCCAGGCCAGAGCCTGCTTCACTTCCAAGTTCAGATGGGTTTGGGTGCATTCAGGCTTGTATGGCCGTAGGAGGAAGGGAGGCTTTCACAAGGCCCTTTGACTCCAATGACCACATTCAACAAGCCTAGAGAATGTGTAGCTGGCCCAAAAACAAAGTAAAAAAAAAAAAAGCCTACGGCACCTGGTATTCCCAGGCAAGTCTCCCATCCAGGTTCTATCCAGGACGGAGCATGCTGCACTTACAAGTTCGATTGGGTGTGGGTGCACTTAGGCTTGTATGGCCGTAGGCAGAAGAGAGGCTTTTACAAGGCCCTTTGACTCCAATGACCACATTCAACAAGCCTAGAGAATGTGTAGCAGACCCAAAAACAAAGCAAAAAAAATAAGCCTACAGCATCTGGTATCCCCACGCAGTCTCCCATCCAAGTACTATCCAGGCCAGATCCTGCTTCACTTCCAAGTTCAGATGGGTTTGGGTGCATTCAGGCTTCTATGGCCGTAGGAGAAGGGAGTCTTTCACAAGGCCCTTTGACTCCAATGACCACATTCAACAAGCATAGAGAATGTGTAGCTGGCCCAAAAACAAAGCCTACGGCACCTGGTATTCCCAGGCGGTCTCCCATCTAGGTACTATTCAGGCCAGATCCTGTTTCACTTCCAAGTTCGGATGGGTTTGGGTGCATTCAGGATTGTATGGCTGTCGGCGAAAGCGAGGGTTTCACAAGGCCCTTTGACTCCAATGACCACATTCAACAAGCCTAGAGAATGAGTAGCTGGCCCAAAAACAAAGCAAAAAAAAAAACCCTACGGCACCTGGTATTCCAAGGCAGTATCCCATCCAGGTACTATTCAGGCCAGAGCCTGCTTCACTTGCAAGTTCAGATGGGTTTGGGTGCATTAAGGCTTGTATGGCCGTAGGCGGAAGGGAGGCTTTCACAAGGCCCTTTGACTCCAATAACCACATTCAACAAGCCTAGAGAATGTGTAGGTGGACCAAAAACAAAGCCTACGGCACCTGGTATTCCCAGGCGGTCTCCCATCCAGGTACTACCCAGAAAAGAGCATGCTTCATTTCCAAGATTGGATGGGTTTGGGTGCATTCAGGCTTGTATGGCCATAGGAGGAAGTGAGGCTTTCACAAGGCCCTTTGACTCCAATGACCACATTCAAGAAGCCTAGAGAATGTGTAGCTGGCCCAAAAACAAATAAAAAAAAAAAAGCGTATGGCACCTGGTATTCCCAGGCAGTCTCCCATCTAGGTACCATCCAGGCCAGAGCCTGCTTCACTTCCAAGTTCAGATGGGTTTGGGTGCATTCACGCTTGTATGGCTGTAGGAGGAAGGGAGGCTTTCACAAGGCCCTTTGACTCCAATGACCACATTCAACAAGCCTAGAGAATGTGTAGCTGGCCCAAAAACAAAGTAAAAAAAAAAGCCTACAGCACCTGGTATTACCAGGCAGTCTCCCATGCAGGTACTATCCAGGCCAGAGCTTGCTTCACTTACAAGTTCGGATGGGTTTGGGTGCATTCAGGCTTGCATGGCCGTAGGCGGAAGGGAGGCTTTCACAAGGCCCTTTGACTCCAATGACCACATTCAACAAGCCTAGAGAATGTGTAGCTGGCCCAAAAACAAAGTAAAAAAAAAAGCCTACGGCATCTGGTACTCCCAGGCAGTCTCCCATCTAGGTACTATCCAGGACAGAGCTTGCATCACTTACAAGTTCGGATGGGTTTGGGTGCATTAAGGCTTGTATGGCCGTAGGCAGAAGGGAGGCTTTCACAAGGCCCTTTGACTCCAATAACCACATTAAACAAGCCTAGAGAATGTGTAGGTGGACCAAAAACAAAGCCTACGGCACCTGGTATTCCCAGGCGGTCTCCCATCCAGGTACTACCCAGAAAAGAGCATGCTTCACTTCCAAGATTGGATGGGTTTGGGTGCATTCAGGCTTGTATGACCATAGGAGGAAGGGAGGCTTTCACAAGGCCCTTTGACTCCAATGACCACATTCAACAAGCCTAGAGAATGTGTAGCTGGCCCAAAAACAAATAAAAAAAAAAAAAACCTATGGCACCTGGTATTCCCAGGCAGTCTCCTATCTAGGTACCATCCAGGCCAGAGCCTGCTTCACTTCCAAGTTCAGATGGGTTTGGGTGCATTCAGGCTTGTATGGCCGTAGGAGGAAGGGAGGCTTTCACAAGGCCCTTAGACTCCAATGACCACATTCAACAAGCCTAGAGAATGTGTAGCTGGCCCAAAAACAAAGTAAAAAAAAAAGCCTACAGCACCTGGTATTACCAGGCAGTCTCCCATGCAGGTACTATCCAGGCCAGAGCCTGCTTCACTTACAAGTTCGGATGGGTTTGGGTGCATTCAGGCTTGCATGGCCATAGGCGGAAGGGAGGCTTTCACAAGGCCCTTTGACTCCAATGACCACATTCAACAAGCCTAGAGAATGTGTAGCTGGCCCAAAAACAAAGTAAAAAAAAAAGCCTACGGCATCTGGTACTCCCAGGCAGTCTCCCATCCAGGTACTATCCAGGACAGAGCCTGCTTCACTTACAAGTTCGGATGGGTTTCAGTGCATTAAGGCTTGTATGGCCGTAGGCGGAAGAGAGGCATTTACAAGGCCCTTTGACTCCAATGACCATATTCAACAAGCTTAGAGAATGTGTAGCAGACCCAAAAACAAAGCCTACAGCATCTGGTATCCCCAGGCGGTCTCCCACCCAAGTACTATCCAGGCCAGAACCTGCTTTACTTCCAAGTTCAGATAGGTTTGTGTGCATTCAGGCTTGTATGGCTGTAGGAGGATGGGTGGCTTTCACAAGACCCTTTGACTCCAATGACCACATTCAACAAGCCTAGAGAATGTGTAGCTGGCACAAAAAGAAAGTAAAAAAAAAACGCTACGGCACCTGGTATTCCCAGACGGTATCCCATCCAGCTACTATTCAGGCCAGAGCCTGCTTCACTTCCAAGTTCGGAGGGTTTTGGGTGCATTAAGGCTTGTATGGCCATAGGAGAAGGGAGGCTTTCACAAGGCCCTTTGACTCCAATGACCATATTCAACAAGCCTAGAGAATGTGTAGCTGGTAGAAAAACAAAGTAAAAAAAAAAGCCTACGGCACCTGGTATTCCCAGGCAGTCTCCCATCCAGGTACTAACCAGGACAGAGCCTGTTTCACTTCCAAGATGGATGGGTTTGGGTGCATTCAGGATTGTATGGCCATAGGCGGAAGGGAGGCTTTCACAAGGCCCTTTGACTCCAATGACCACATTCAACAAGCCTAGAGAATGTGTAGCTGGCCCAAAAACAAAGTAAAAAAAAAAGCCTACAGCACCTGGTATTCCCAGGCAAGTCTCCCATCCAGAAACTCTCCAGGACAGAGCCTGCTTCACTTACAAGTTCGGATGGGTGTGGGTGCATTCAGGCTTGTATGACCATAATCAGAAGACAGGCTTTTACAAGGCCCTTTGACTCCAATGACCACATTCAACAAGCCTAGAGAATGTGTAGCAGACGCAAAAACAAAGTAAAAAAAAAAAAGCCTACAGCATATGCTATCCCCAGGCGGTCTTCCATCCAAGTACTATCCAGGCCAGAGCCTGCTGCACTTCCAAGTTCAGATGGGTTTGGGTGCATTCAGGCTTGTATGGCCATAGGCAGAAGGTAGGCTTTCACAAGGCCCTTTGACTCCAATGACCACATTCAACAAGCATAGAGAATGTGTAGCTGGCCCAAAAACAAAGCCTACGGCACCTGGTATTCCCAGGCGGTCTCCCATCCAGGTACTATCCAGGCCAGATCCTGTTTCACTTCCAAGATCGGATGGGTTTGTGTGCATTCAGGATTGTATGGCTGTCGGAGAAAGCGAGACTTTCACAAGGCCCTTTGACTCCAATGACCACATTCAACAAGCCTAGAGAATGTGTAGCTGGCCCAAAAACAAAGTAAAAAAAAAAAAGCGTACGGCACCTGGTATTCCCAGGAAAGTCTCCCATCCAGGTTCTATCCAGGACGGAGCATACTGCACTTACAAGTTCGATTGGGTGTGGGTGCATTTAGGCTTGTATGGCCGTAGGCAGAAGAGAGGCTTTTACAAGGCCATTTGACTCCAATGACCACATTCAACAAGCCTAGAGAATGTGTAGCAGACCCAAAAACAAAGCAAAAAAAAAAAGCCTACAGCATCTGGTATCCCCAGGCAGTCTCCCATCCAAGTACAATCCAGGCCAGAACCTGCTTCACTTCCAAGTTCAGATGGGTTTGGGTGCATTCAGGCTTGTATGGCCGTAGGAGGAAGGGAGGCTTTCACAAGGCCCTTTGACTCCAATGACCACATTCAACAAGCCTAGAGAATGTGTAGCTGGCCTAAAAACAAAGTAAAAAAAAAAAGCCTACGGCACCTGGTATTCCCAGGCAAGTCTCCCATCCAGGTTCTATCCAGGACGGAGCATGCTGCACTTACAAGTTCAATTGGGTGTGGGTGCATTTAGGCTTGTATGGCCGTAGGCAGAAGAGAGGCTTTTACAACGCCCTTTGACTCCAATGACCACATTCAACAACCCTAGAGAATGTGTAGCAGACCCAAAAACAAAGCAAAAAAAAAAGCCTACAGCATCTGGTATCCCCACGCAGTCTCCCATCCAAGTACTATCCAGGCCAGATCCTGCTTCACTTCCAAGTTCAGATGGGTTTGGGTGCATTCAGGCTTCTATGGCCGCAGGAGAAGGGAGTCTTTCACAAGGCCCTTTGACTCCAATGACCACATTCAACAGGCATAGAGAATGTGTAGCTGGCCCAAAAACAAAGCCTATGGCACCTGGTATTCCCAGGCGGTCTCCCATCTAGGTACTATTCAGGCCAGATCCTGTTTCACTTCCAAGTTCGGATGGGTTTGGGCGCATTCAGGATTGTATGGCTGTCGGCGAAAGCGAGGGTTTCACAAGGCCCTTTGACTCCAATGACCACATTCAACAAGCCTAGAGAATGTGTAGCTGGCCCAAAAACAAAGCAAAAAAAAAACCCTACGGCACCTGGTATTCCAAGGCAGTATCCCATCCAGGTACTATTCAGGCCAGAGCCTGCTTCACTTGCAAGTTCAGATGGGTTTGGGTGCATTAAGGCTTGTATGGCCGTAGGCGGAAGGGAGGCTTTCACAAGGCCCTTTGACTCCAATAACCACATTCAACAAGCGTAGAGAATGTGTAGGTGGACCAAAAACAAAGCCTACGGCACCTGGTATTCCCAGGCGGTCTCCAATCCAGGTACTACCCAGAAAAGAGCATGCTTCACTTCCAAGATTGGATGGGTTTGGGTGCATTCAGGCTTGTATGGCCATAGGAGGAAGGGAGGCTTTCACAAGGCCCTTTGACTCCAATGACCACATTCAACAAGCCTAGAGAATGTGTAGCTGGCCCAGAAACAAATTAAAAAAAAAAAGCCTATGGCACCTGGTATTCCCAGGCAGTCTCCCATCTAGGTACTATCCAGGCCAGAGCCTGCTTCACTTACAAGTTCGGATGGGTTTGGGTGCATTCAGGCTTGCATGGCAGTAGGCGGAAGGGAGGCTTTCACAAGGCCCTTTGACTCCAATGACCACATTCAACAAGCCTAGAGAATGTGTAGCTGGCCCAAAAACAAAGTAAAAAAAAAAGCCTACGGCATCTGGTACTCCCAGGCAGTCTCCCATCCAGGTACTAACCAGGACAGAGCCTGCTTCACTTACAAGTTCGGATGGGTTTGGGTGCATTAAGGCTTGTATGGCCGTAGGCGGAAGGGAGGCTTTCACAAGGCCCTTTGACTCCAATAACCACATTCAACAAGCCTAGAGAATGTGTAGGTGGACCAAAAACAAAGCCTACGGCACCTGGTATTCCCAGGCAGTCTCCCATCCAGGTACTACCCAGAAAAGAGCATGCTTCACTTCCAAGATTGGATGGGTTTGGGTGCATTCAGGCTTGTATGGCCATAGGAGGAAGGGAGGCTTTCACAAGGCCCTTTGACTCCAATGACCACATTCAACAAGCCTAGAGAATGTGTAGCTGGCCCAAAAACAAATAAAAAAAAACAAAACCTATGGCACCTGGTATTCCCAGGCAGTCTCCTATCTAGGTACCATCCAGGCCAGAGCCTGCTTCACTTCCAAGTTCAGATGGGTTTGGGTGCATTCAGGCTTGTATGGCCGTAGGAGGAAGGGAGGCTTTCACAAGGCCCTTAGACTCCAATGACCACATTCAACAAGCCTAGAGAATGTGTAGCTGGCCCAAAAACAAAGTAAAAAAAAAAGCCTACAGCACCTGGTATTACCAGGCAGTCTCCCATGCAGGTACTATCCAGGCCAGAGCCTGCTTCACTTACAAGTTCGGATGGGTTTGGGTGCATTCAGGCTTGCATGGCCATAGGCGGAAGGGAGGCTTTCACAAGGCCCTTTGACTCCAATGACCACATTCAACAAGCCTAGAGAATGTGTAGCTGGCCCAAAAACAAAGTAAAAAAAAAAGCCTACGGCATCTGGTACTCCCAGGCAGTCTCCCATCCAGGTACTATCCAGGACAGAGCCTGCTTCACTTACAAGTTCGGATGGGTTTCGGTGCATTCAGGCTTGTATGGCCATAGGCGGAAGAGAGGCATTTACAAGGCCCTTTGACTCCAATGACCATATTCAACAAGCTTAGAGAATGTGTAGCAGACCCAAAAACAAAGCCTACAGCATCTGGTATCCCCAGGCGGTCTCCCATCCAAGTACTATCCAGGCCAGAACCTGCTTTACTTCCAAGTTCAGATAGGTTTGGGTGAATTCAGGCTTGCATGGCCGTAGGAGGATGGGTGGCTTTCACAAGGCCCTTTGACTCCAATGACCACATTCAACAAGCCTAGAGAATGTGTAGCTGGCACAAAAACAAAGTAAAAAAAAAACCCTACGGCACCTGGTATTCCCAGACGGCATCCCATCCAGCTACTATTCAGGCCAGAGCCTGCTTCACTTCCAAGTTCGGAGGGTTTTGGGTGCATTAAGGCTTGTATGGCCGTAGGTTGTAGGGAGGCTTTCACAAGGCCCTTTGACTCCAATGACCACATTCAACAAGCCTAGAGAATGTGTAGTAGACCCAAAAACAAAGCAAAAAAAAAAGCCTACAGCATCTGGTATCCCCAGGCGGTCTCCCATCCAAGTACTATCTAGGCCAGAGCCTGCTTCACTTCCAAGTTCAGATGGGTTTGGGTGCATTCAGGCTTGTATGGCCATAGGAGAAGGGAGGCTTTCATAAGGCCCTTTGACTCCAATGACCATAGTCAACAAGCCTAGAGAATGTGTAGCTGGTAGAAAAACAAAGTAAAAAAAAAAGCCTACGGCACCTGGTATTCCCAGGCAGTCTCCCATCCAGGTACTAACCAGGACAGAGCCTGTTTCACTTCCAAGATGGATGGGTTTGGGTGCATTCAGGATTGTATGGCCGTAAGGGGAAGGGAGGCTTTCACAAGGCCCTTTGACTCCAATGACCACATTCAACAAGCCTAGAGAATGTGTAGCTGGCCCAAAAACAAAGTAAAAAAAAAAGCATACAGCACCTGGTATTACCATGCAGTCTCCCATCCAGGTACTATCCAGGCCAGAGCCAGCTTCACTTACAAGTTCGGATGGGTTTGGGTGCATTCAGGATTGTATGGCCATAGGCGGAAGGGAGGCTTTCACAAGGCCCTTTGACTCCAATTACCACATTCAACAAGCCTCGAGAATGTGTAGCTGGCCCAAAAACAAAGTAAAAAAAAAAAAAAAGCCTATGGCACCTGGTATCCCCAGGCAAGTCTCCCATCCAGGTTCTATCCAGGACGGAGCATGCTGCACTTACAAGTTAGATTGAGTGTGGGTGCATTCAGGCTTGTATGGCCGTAGGCAGAATGGATGCTTTTACAAGGCCCTTTGACTCCAATGACCACATTCAACAAGCCTAGAGAATGTGTAGCAGACCCAAAAACAAAGTAAAAAAAAAAGCCTACAGCATCTGGTATCCCCAGGCAGTCTCCCATCCAAGTACTATCCAGGCCAGAACCTGCTTCACTTCCAAGTTCAAATGGGTTTGGGTGCATTCAGGCTTCTATGGCCGTAGGAGAAGGGAGGCTTTCACAAGGCCCTTTGACTCCAATGACCACATTCAACAAGACTTGAGAATGTGTAGCTGGCCCAAGAACAAAGTAAAAAAAAAAGCCTACAGCACCTGGTATTCCCAGGCAAGGCTCCCATCCAGTTACTCTCCAGGACAGAGCCTGCTTCACTTACAAGTTCGGATGGGTGTGGGTGCATTCAGGCTTGTATGACCATAATCAGAAGACAGGCTTTTACAAGGCCCTTTGACTCCAATGACCACATTCAACAAGCCTAGAGAATGTGTAGCAGACGCAAAAACAAAGTAAAAAAAAAAGCCTACAGCATATGCTATCCCCAGGCGGTCTTCCAGCCAAGTACTATCCAGGCAAGAGGCTGCTGCACTTCCAAGTTCAGATGGGTTTGGGTGCATTCAGGCTTGTATGGCCATAGGCAGAAGGTAGGCTTTCACAAGGCCCTTTGACTCCAATGACCACATTCAACAAGCATAGAGAATGTGTAGCTGGCCCAAAAACAAAGCCTACGGCACCTGGTATTCCCAGGCGGTCTCCCATCCAGGTACTATCCAGGCCAGATCCTGTTTCACTTCCAAGATCGGAGGGGTTTGTGTGCATTCAGGATTGTATGGCTGTCGGAGAAAGCGAGACTTTCACAAGGCCCTTTGACTCCAATGACCACATTCAACAAGCCTAGAGAATGTGTAGCAGACCCAAAAACAAAGCAAAAAAAAAAGCCTACAGCATCTGGTATCCCCAGGCAGTCTCCCATCCAAGAACTATCCAGGCCAGAACCTGCTTCACTTCCAAGTTCAGATGGGTTTGGGTGCATTCAGGCTTGTATGGCCATAGGACGAAGGGAGGCTTTCACAAGGCCCTTTGACTCCAATGACCACATTCAACAAGCCTAGAGAATGTGTAGCTGGCCTAAAAACAAAGTAAAAAAAAAAAGCCTACGGCACCTGGTATTCCCAGGCAAGTCTCCCATCCAGGTTCTATCCAGGACGGAGCATGCTGCACTTACAAGTTCGATTGGGTGTGGGTGCATTTAGGCTTGTATGGCCGTAGGCAGAAGAGAGGCTTTTACAAGGCCCTTTGACTCCAATGACCACATTCAACAAGCCTAGAGAATGTGTAGCAGACCCAAAAACAAAGCAAAAAAAAAGCCTACAGCATCTGGTATCCCCACGCAGTCTCCCATCCAAGTACTATCCAGGCCAGATCCTGCTTCACTTCCAAGTTCAGAAGGGTTTGGGTGCATTCAGGCTTGTATGGCCATAGGCAGAAGGTAGGCTTTCACAAGGCCCTTTGACTCCAATGACCACATTCAACAAGCATAGAGAATGTGTAGCTGGCCCAAAAACAAAGCCTACGGCACCTGGTATTCCCAGGCGGTCTCCCATCTAGGTACTATTCAGGCCAGATCCTGTTTCACTTCCAAGTTCGGATGGGTTTGGGTGCATTCAGGATTGTATGGCTGTCGGCGAAAGCGAGGGTTTCACAAGGCCCTTTGACTCCAATGACCACATTCAACAAGCCTAGAGAATGTGTAGCTGGCCCAAAAACAAAGCAAAAAAAAACCCCTACGGCACCTGGTATTCCAAGGCAGTATCCCATCCAGGTACTATTCAGGCCAGAGCCTGCTTCACTTGCAAGTTCAGATGGGTTTGGGTGCATTAAGGCTTGTATGGCCGTAGGCGGAAGGGAGGCTTTCACAAGGCCCTTTGACTCCAATAACCACATTCCACAAGCCTAGAGAATGTGTAGGTGGACCAAAAACAAAGCCTACGGCACCTGAAATTCCCAGGCGGTCTCCCATCCAGGTACTACCCAGAAAAGAGCATGCTTCACTTCCAAGATTGGATGGGTTTGGGTGCATTCAGGCTTGTATGGCCATAGGAGGAAGGGAGGCTTTCACAAGGCCCTTTGACTCCAATGACCACATTCAACAAGCCTAGAGAATGTGTAGCTGGCCCAAAAACAAATTAAAAAAAACAAAGCCTATGGCACCTGGTATTCCCAGGCAGTCTCCCATCTAGGTACTATCCAGGCCAGAGCCTGCTTCACTTACAAGTTCGGATGGGTTTGGGTGCATTCAGGCTTGCATGGCAGTAGGCGGAAGGGAGGCTTTCACAAGGCCCTTTGACTCCAATGACCACATTCAACAAGCCTAGAGAATGTGTAGCTGGCCCAAAAACAAAGTAAAAAAAAAAGCCTACGGCATCTGGTACTCCCAGGCAGTCTCCCATCCAGGTACTATCCAGGACAGAGCCTGCTTCACTTACAAGTTCGGATGGGTTTGGGTGCATTCAGGCTTGCATGGCCGTAGGCGGAAGGGAGGCTTTCACAAGGCCCTTTGACTCCAATGACCACATTCAACAAGCCTAGAGAATGTGTAGCTGGCCCAAAAACAAAGTAAAAAAAAAAGCCTACGGCATCTGGTACTCCCAGGCAGTCTCCCATCCAGGTACTATCCAGGACAGAGCCTGCTTCACTTACAAGTTCGGATGGGTTTCGGTGCATTCAGGCTTGTATGGCCATAGGCAGAAGAGAGGCATTTACAAGGCCCTTTGACTCCAATGACCATATTCAACAAGCTTAGAGAATGTGTAGCAGACCCAAAAACAAAGCCTACAGCATCTGGTATCCCCAGGCGGTCTCCCATCCAAGTACTATCCAGGCCAGAACCTGCTTTACTTCCAAGTTCAGATAGATATGGGTGCATTCAGGCTTGTATGGCCGTAGGAGGATGGGTGGCTTTCACAAGGCCCTTTGACTCCAATGACCACATTCAACAAGCCTAGAGAATGTGTAGCTGGCACAAAAAGAAAGTAAAAAAAAAACCCTACGGCACCTGGTATTCCCAGACGGTATCCCATCCAGCTACTATTCAGGCCAGAGCCTGCTTCACTTCCAAGTTCGGAGGGTTTTGGGTGCATTAAGGCTTGTATGGCCGTAGGTTGTAGGGAGGCTTTCACAAGGCCCTTTGACTCCAATGACCACATTCAACAAGCCTAGAGAATGTGTAGTAGACCCAAAAACAAAGCAAAAAAAAAAGCCTACAGCATCTGGTATCCCCAGGCGGTCTCCCATCCAAGTACTATCCAGGCCAGAGCCTGCTTCACTTCCAAGTTCAGATGGGTTTGGGTGCATTCAGGCTTGTATGGCCATAGGAGAAGGGAGGCTTTCATAAGGCCCTTTGACTCCAATGACCATATTGAACAAGCCTAGAGAATGTGTAGCTGGTAGAAAAACAAAGTAAAAAAAAAAGCCTACGGCACCTGGTATTCCCAGGCAGTCTCCCATCCAGGTACTAACCAGGACAGAGCCTGTTTCACTTCCAAGATGGATGGGTTTGGGTGCATTCAGGATTGTATGGCCGTAAGGGGAAGGGAGGCTTTCACAAGGCCCTTTGACTCCAATGACCACATTCAACAAGCCTAGAGAATGTGTAGCTGGCCCAAAAACAAAGTAAAAAAAAAAGCATACAGCACCTGGTATTACCAGTCAGTCTCCCATCCAGGTACTATCCAGGCCAGAGCCAGCTTCACTTAGAAGTTCAGATGGGTTTGGGTGCATTCAGGCTTGTATGGCCGTAGGTAGAAGGGAGGCTTTCACAAGGCCCTTTGACTCCAATGACCACATTCAACAAGCCTAGAGAATGTGTAGCTGGCCCAAAAACAAAGTAAAAAAAAAAGCCTACGGCACCTGGTATTCCCAGGCAGTCTCCCATACAGAAACTATCCAGGACAGAGCCTGCTTCACTTACAAGTTCGGATGGGTTTGGGTGCATTCAGGCTTGTATGGCCGTAGGCAGAAGAGAGGCTTTTACAAGGCCCTTTGACTCCAATGACCACATTCAACAAGCCTAGAGAATGTGTAGTAGACCCAAAAACAAAGCAAAAAAAAAAAACCTACTGCATCTGGTATCCCCAGGTGGTCTCCCATCCAAGTACTATCCAGGCCAGAGCCTGTTTCACTTCCAAGATTGGATGGGTTTGGGTGCGTTCAAGATTGTATAGCTGTAGGCGGAAGGGAGGCTTTCACAAGGCCCTTTGACTCCAATGACCACATTCAACTAGCCTAGAGAATGTGTAGCTGGCCCAAAAACAAAGGGAAAAAAAAAAGCCTATGGCACCTGGTATTCCCAGGCGGTCTCCCATCTAGGTACCATCAAGGCCAGAGCCTGCTTCACTTCCAAGTTCAGATGGGTTTGGGTGCATTCAGGCTTGTCTGGCCGTAGCAGGAAGGGAGGCTTTCACAAGGCCCTTTGACTCCAATGACCACATTCAACAAGCCTAAAGAATGTGTAGCTGGCCCAAAAACATACTAAAAAAAAAAGCCTACAGCACCTGGTTTTACCAGGCAGTCTCCCATCCAGGTACTATCCAGGCCAGAGCCTTCTTCACTTACAAGCTCGGATGGGTTTGGGTGCATTCAGGCTTGTATGGCTGTAAGCAGAAGACAGGCTTTTACAAGGCCCTTTGACTCCAATGACCACATTCAACAAGCCTAGAGAATGTGTAGCAGACCCAAAAACAAAGCAAAAAAAAAAGCCTACAGCATCTGGTATCCCCAGGCGGTCTCCCATCCAAGTACTATCCAGGTCAGAACCTGCTTCACTTCCAAGTTCAGATGGGTTTGGGTGCATTCAGGCTTCTATAGCCGTAGGAGAAGGGAGGCTTTCACAAGGCCCTTTGACTCCAATGACCACATTCAACAAGCCTAGAGAATGTGTAGCAGACCCAAAAACAAAGCAAAAAAAAAAGCCTACAGCATCTGGTATCCCCAGGCGGTCTCCCATCCAAGTACTATCCAGGTCAGAACCTGCTTCACTTCCAAGTTCAGATGGGTTTGGGTGCATTCAGGCTTCTATAGCCGTAGGAGAAGGGAGGCTTTCACAAGGCCCTTTGACTCCAACGACCACATTCAACAAGCTAGAGAATGTGTAGCAGACCCAAAAACAAAGCAAAAAAAAAGCCTACAGCATCTGGTATCCCCACGCAGTCTCCCATCCAAGTACTATCCAGGTCAGAACCTGCTTCACTTCCAAGTTCAGATGGGTTTGGGTGCATTCAGGCTTCTATAGCCGTAGGAGAAGGGAGGCTTTCACAAGACCCTTTGACTCCAATGACCACATTCAACAAGCCTAGAGAATGTGTAGCTGGCAGAAAAACAAAGTTAAAAAAAAAGCCTACGGCACCTGGTATTCCCAGGATGTCGCCCATCCAGGTACTAACCAGGACAGAGCCTGCTTCACTTCCAAGATTGGATGGGTTTGAGTGCATTCAGAATTGTATGGCCGAAGGCGAAAGGGAGGCTTTCACAAGGCCCTTTGACGCCAATGACCACATTCAACAAGCCTAGAGAATGTGTAGCTGGCCCAAAAACAAAGGAAAAAAAAAGCCTATGGCACCTGGTATTCCCAGGCAGTCTCCCAACCAGGTACTATCCAGGACAGAGCCTGCTTCACTTCCAAGATTGGATGGGCTTGGGTGCATTCAGGCTTGTATGTCTGTAGGCAGAAGACAGCCTTTCACAAGGCCCTTTGACTCCAATGACCACATTCAACAAGCATAGAGAATGTGTAGCTGGCCCAAAAACAAAGCCTACGGCACCTGGTATTCCCAGGCGGTCTCCCATCTAGGTACTATTCAGGCCAGATCCTGTTTCACTTCCAACTTCGGATGGGTTTGGGTGCATTCAGAATTGTATGGTTGTCGGCGAAAGCGAGGGTTTCACAAGGCCCTTTGACTCCAATGACCACATTCAACAAGCCTAGAGAATGTGTAGCTGGCCCAAAAACAAAGGAAAAAAAAACCCATACGGCACCTGGTATTCCGAGGCGGTATCCCATCCAGGTACTATTCAGGCCAGAGCCTGCTTCACTTGCAAGTTCAGCGGGTTTGGGTGCATTCAGGCTTGTATGGCCGTAGGAGGAAGGGAGGCTTTCACAAGGCCCTTTGACTCCAATAACCACATTCAACAAGCCTAGAGAATGTGTAGGTGGACCAAAAACAAAGCCTACGGCACCCGGTATTCCCAGGCGGTCTGCCATCTAGGTACCATCCAGGCCAGAGCCTGCTTCACTTCCAAGTTCAGATGGGTTTGGGTGCATTCAGGCTTGTATGGCCGTAGGAGGAAGGGAGGCTTTCACAAGGCCCTTTGACTCCAATGACCACATTCAACAAGCCTAGAGAATGTGTAGCTGGCCCAAAAACAAAGTAAAAAAAAAAGCCTACAGCACCTGGTATTACCAGGCAGTCTCCCATGAGGGTACTATCCAGGCCAGAGCCTGCTTCACTTACAAGTTCGGATGGGTTTGGGTGCATTCAGGCTTGCATGGCCGTAGGCGGAAGGGAGGCTTTCACAAGGCCCTTTGACTCCAATGACCACATTCAACAAGCCTAGAGAATGTGTAGCTGGCACAAAAACAAAGTAAAAAAAAAGCCTACGGCACCTGGTATTCCCAGGCAGTCTCCCATGCAGGTACTAAACAGGACAGAGCCTGCTTCACTTCCAAGATTGGTTGGGATTGGGTGCATTCAGGATTCTTTGGCCGTAGGCGGAAGAGAGGCTTTCACAATGCCCTTTGACTCCAATGACCACATTCAACAAGCCTAGAGAATGTGTAGCTGGCCCAAAAACAAAGGAAAAAAAAAAGCCTATGGCACCTGGCATTCCCAGGCGGTTTCCCATCCAGGTACTATCCAGGCCAGAGCCTGCTTCACTTACAAGTTCGGATGGGTTTGGGTGCATTCAGGCTTGTATGTATGTAGGCGGAAGGGAGGCTTTCACAAGGCCCTTTGACTCCAATGACCACATTCAACAAGCCTAGAGAATGTGTAGCTGGCCCAAAAACAAAGCAAAAAAAAAATCCTACGGCACTTAGTATTCTCAGGCTGTATCTCATCTAGGTACTATCCAGGCCAGAGCCTGCTTCACTTCCAGGTTCAGACGGGTTTGGATGCATTTAGGCTTGTATGGCCATAGGCGAAAGGAAGGCTTCCACAAGGTCCTTTGACTCCAATGACCACATACAACAAGCCTAGAGAATGTGTAACTGGCCCAAAAACAAAGCAAAAAAAAAGGCAACGGCACCTGGTATTCCCAGGCGGTCTCCCATCCAGTTACTACCCAGAACAAAGCATGCTCCACTTCCAAGATTGGATGGGTTTGTGTGCATTCAGGCTTGTATGGCCACAGGAGGAAGGGAGGCTTTCACAAGGCCCTTTGACTCCAATGACCACATTCAACAAGCCTAGAGAATGTGTAGCTGGCCGAAAAACAAATAAAAAAAAAAAAGCCTACGGCACCTGGTATTCTCAGGCAGTCTCCCATCTAGGTACCATTCAGGCCAGAGCCTGCTTCACTTCCAAGTTCAGATGGGTTTGGGTGCATTCAGGCTTGTATGGCCGTAGGTGGAAGGGGAGGCTTTCACAAGGCCCTTTGACTCCAATGACCACATTCAACAAGCCTAGAGAATGTGTACCTGGCCCAAAAACAAAGTAAAAAAAAAAGCCTACAGCACCTGGTATTACCAGGCAGTCTCCCATCCAGGTACTATCCAGGCCAGAGCCTACTTCATTTACAAGTTCGGATGGGTTTGGGTGCATTCAGGCTTGTATGGCCGTAGGCGGAAGGTAGGCTTTCACGAGGCCCTTTGAATCCAATGACCACATTCAACAAGCCTAGAGAATGTCTAGCTGGCCCAAAAACAAAGTAAAAAAAACAGCCTACGGCACCTGATATTCCCAGGCAGTCTCCCATCCAGGAACTATCCAGGACAGAGCCTGCTTCAATTACAAGTTCAGATGGGTTTGGGTGCATTCAGGTTTGTATGGCCATAGGAGAAAGGAGGCTTTCACAAGGCCCTTTGACTCCAATGACCACATTCAACAAGCCTAGAGAATGTGTAGCTGGCAGAAAAACAAAGTAAAAAAAAAAGCCTACGGCACCTGGTATTCCCAGGCAGTCTCCCATCCAGGAACTATCCAGGACAGAGCCTGCTTCACTTACAAGTTCGGATCGGTGTGGGTGCATTCAGGCTTGTATGGCCGTAGGCAGAAGAGAGGCTTTTACAAGGCCCTTTGACTCCAATGACCACATTCAACAAGCCTAGAGAATGTGTAGTAGACCCAAAAACAAAGCAAAAAAAAAAAAGCCTACTGCATCTGGTATCCCCAGGTGGTCTCCCATCCAAGTACTATCCAGGCTAGAGCCTGTTTCACTTCCAAGATTGGATGGGTTTGGGTGCGTTCAAGATTGTATAGCTGTAGGCGGAAGGGAGGCTTTCACAAGGCCCTTTGACTCCAATGACCACATTCAACAAGCCTAGAAAATGTGTAGCTGGCCCAAAAACAAAGGGAAAAAAAAAAGCCTATGGCACCTGGTATTCCCAGGCGGTCTCCCATCTAGGTACCATCAAGGCCAGAGCCTGCTTCACTTCCAAGTTCAGATGGGTTTGGGTGCATTCAGGCTTGTCTGGCCGTAGCAGGAAGGGAGGCTTTCACAAGGCCCTTTGACTCCAATGACCACATTCGACAAGACTAAAGAATGTGTAGCTGGCCCAAAAACATACTTAAAAAAAAAAGCCTACAGCACCTGGTTTTACCAGGCAGTCTCCCATCCAGGTACTATCCAGGCCAGAGCCTGCTTCACTTACAAGCTCGGATGGGTTTGGGTGCATTCAGGCTTGTATGGCTGTAAGCAGAAGACAGGCTTTTACAAGGCCCTTTGACTCCAATGACCACATTCAACAAGCCTAGAGAATGTGTAGCAGACCCAAAAACAAAGCAAAAAAAAAAGCCTACAGCATCTGGTATCCCCAGGCGGTCTCCCATCCAAGTACTATCCAGGTTAGAACCTGCTTCCCTTCCAAGTTCAGATGGGTTTGGGTGCATTCAGGCTTCTATAGCCGTAGGAGAAGGGAGGCTTTCACAAGACCCTTTGACTCCAATGACCACATTCAACAAGCCTAGAGAATGTGTAGCTGGCAGAAAAACAAAGTTAAAAAAAAAGCCTACGGCACTTGGTATTCCCAGGAAGTCGCCCAGCCAGGTACTAACCAGGACAGAGCCTGCTTCACTTCCAAGATTGGATGGGTTTGAGTGCATTCAGGATTGTATGGCCGAAGGCGAAAGGGAGGCTTTCACAAGGCCCTTTGACGCCAATGACCACATTCAACAAGTATAGAGAATGTGTAGCTGGCCCAAAAACAAAGGAAAAAAAAAGCCTATGGCACCTGGTATTCCCAGGCAGTCTCCCAACCAGGTACTATCCAGGACAGAGCCTGCTTCACTTCCAAGATTGGATGGGCTTGGGTGCATTCAGGCTTGTATGTCTGTAGGCAGAAGGCAGCCTTTCACAAGGCCCTTTGACTCCAATGACCACATTCAACAAGCCTAGAGAATGTGTAGCTGGCCCAAAAACAAAGTAAAAAAAAAAACCTATGGCACCTGGTATTCCCAGGCGGTCTCCCATCCAGATACTAACCAGGACAGAGCCTGCTTCACTTCCAAGATTGGATGGGTTTGGGTGCATTCAGGCTTGTATGGCCATAGGCGGAAGAGAGTCTTTCACAAGGCCCTTTGACTCCAATGACCACATTCAACAAGCATAGAGAATGTGTAGCTGGCCCAAAAACAAAGCCTACGGCACCTGGTATTCCCAGGCGGCCTCCCATCTAGGTACTATTCAGGCCAGATCCTGTTTCACTTCCAAGTTCGGGTGGGTTTGGGTGCATTCAGGATTGTATGGCTGTCGGCGAAAGCGAGGCTTTCACAAGGCCCTTTGACTCCAATGACCACATTCAACAAGCCTAGAGAATGTGTAGCTGGCCCAAACACAAAGGAAAAAAAAACCCCTACGGCACCTGGTATTCCGAGGCGGTATCCCATCCAGGTACTATTCAGGCCAGAGCCTGCTTCACTTGCAAGTTCAGATGGGATTGGGTGCATTAAGGATTGTATGGGCGTAGGCGGAAGGGAGGCTTTCACAAGGCCCTTTGACTCCAATAACCACATTCAACAAGCCTAGAGAATGTGTAGCTGGCCCAAAAACAAAGCAAAAAAAAAAAGCCTATGGCACCTGGTATTCCCAGGCGGTCTCCCATCCAGATACTAACCAGGACAGAGCCTGCTTCACTTCCAAGATTGGATGGGTTTGGGTGCATTCAGGCTTGTATGGCCATAGGCAGAAGATAGTCTTTCACAAGGCCCTTTGACTCCAATGACCACATTCAACAAGTATAGAGAATGTGTAGCTGGCCCAAAAACAAAGCCTACGGCACCTGGTATTCCCAGGCGGTCTCCCATCTAGGTACTATTCAGGCCAGATCCTGTTTCACTTCCAAGTTCGGATGGGTTTGAGTGCATTCAGGATTGTATGGCTGTCGGCGAAAGTGAGGCTTTCACAAGGCCCTTTGACTCCAATGACCACATTCAACAAGCCTAGAGAATGTGTAGCTGGCCCAAAAACAAAGGAAAAAAAAACCCCTACGGCACCTGGTATTCCGAGGCGGTATCCCATCCAGGTACTATTCAGGCCAGAGCCTGCTTCACTTGCAAGTTCAGTGGGTTTGGGTGCATTCAGGCTTGTATGGCCGTAGGAGGAAGGGAGGCTTTCACAAGGCCCTTTGACTCCAATAACCACATTCAACAAGCCTAGAGAATGTGTAGGTGGACCAAAAACAAAGCCTACGGCACCCGGTATTCCCAGGCGGTCTCCCATCTAGGTACCATCCAGGCCAGAGCCTGCTTCACTTCCAAGTTCAGATGGGTTTTTGGTGCATTCAGGCTTGTATGGCCGTAGGAGGAAGGGAGGCTTTCACAAGGCCCTTTGACTCCAATGACCACATTCAACAAGCCTAGAGAATGTGTAGCTGGCCCAAAAACAAAGTAAAAAAAAAAGCCTACAGCACCTGGTATTACCAGGCAGTCTCCTATGAGGGTACTATCCAGGCCAGAGCCTGCTTCACTTAGAAGTTCGGATGGGTTTGGGTGCATTCAGGCTTGCATGGCCGTAGGCGGAAGGGAGGCTTTCACAAGGCCCTTTGACTCCAATGACCACATTCAACAAGCCTAGAGAATGTGTAGCTGGCACAAAAACAAAGTAAATAAAAAGCCTACGGCACCTGGTATTCCCAGGCAGTCTCCCATGCAGGTACTAAACAGGACAGAGCCTGCTTCACTTCCAAGATTGGTTGGGATTGGGTGCATTCAGGATTGTTTGGCCGTAGGCGGAAGAGAGGCTTTCACAATGCCCTTTGACTCCAATGACCACATTCAACAAGCCTAGAGAATGTGTAGCTGGCCCAAAAACAAAGGAAAAAAAAAAGCCTATGGCACCTGGCATTCCCAGGCGGTTTCCCATCCAGGTACTATCCAGGCCAGAGCCTGCTTCACTTACAAGTTCGGATGGGTTTGGGTGCATTCAGGCTTGTATGTCTGTAGGCGGAAGGGAGGCTTTCACAAGGCCCTTTGACTCCAATGACCACATTCAACAAGCCTAGAGAATGTGTAGGTGGCCCAAAAACAAAGCAAAAAAAAAATCCTACGGCACTTAGTATTCTCGGGCTGTCTCTCATCCATGTACTATCCAGGCCAGAGCCTGCTTCACTTCCAGGTTCAGACGGGTTTGGATGCATTTAGGCTTGTATGGCCATAGGCGAAAGAAAGGCTATCACAAGGTCCTTTGACTCCAATGACCACATACAACAAGCCTAGAGAATGTGTAACTGGCCCAAAAACAAAGCAAAAAAAAAGGCAACGGCACCTGGTATTCCCAGGCGGTCTCCCATCCAGTTACTACCCAGAACAAAGCATGCTCCACTTCCAAGATTGGATGGGTTTGGGTGCATTCAGGCTTGTATGGCCACAGGAGGAAGGGAGGCTTTCACAAGGCCCTTTGACTCCAATGACCACATTCAACAAGCCTAGAGAATGTGTAGCTGGCCCAAAAACAAATAAAAAAAAAAAAGCCTACGGCACCTGGTATTCTCAGGCAGTCTCCCATCTAGGTACCATCCAGGCCAGAGCCTGCTTCACTTCCAAGTTCAGATGGGTTTGGGTGCATTCAGGCTTGTATGGCCGTAGGTGGAAGGGGAGGCTTTCACAAGGCCCTTTGACTCCAATGACCACATTCAACAAGCCTAGAGAATGTGTAGCTGGCCCAAAAACAAAGTAAAAAAAAAAGCCTACAGCACCTGGTATTACCAGGCAGTCTCCCATCCAGGTACTATCCAGGCCAGAGCCTACTTCATTTACAAGTTCGGATGGGTTTGGGTGCATTCAGGCTTGTATGGCTGTAGGCGGAAGGTAGGCTTTCACGAGGCCCTTTGAATCCAATGACCACATTCAACAAGCCTAGAGAATGTCTAGCTGGCCCAAAAACAAAGTAAAAAAAACAGCCTACGGCACCTGATATTCCCAGGCAGTCTCCCATCCAGGAACTATCCAGGACAGAGCCTGCTTCAATTACAAGTTCAGATGGGTTTGGGTGCATTCAGGTTTGTATGGCCATAGGAGAAAGGAGGCTTTCACAAGGCCCTTTGACTCCAATGACCACATTCAACAAGCCTAGAGAATGTGTAGCTGGCAGAAAAACAAAGTAAAAAAAAAAGCCTACGGCACCTGGTATTCCCAGGCAGTCTCCCATCCAGGAACTATCCAGGACAGAGCCTGCTTCACTTACAAGTTCGGATCGGTGTGGGTGCATTCAGGCTTGTATGGCCGTAGGCAGAAGAGAGGCTTTTACAAGGCCCTTTGACTCCAATGACCACATTCAACAAGCCTAGAGAATGTGTAGTAGACCCAAAAACAAAGCAAAAAAAAAAAAGCCTACTGCATCTGGTATCCCCAGGTGGTCTCCCATCCAAGTACTATCCAGGCTAGAGCCTGTTTCACTTCCAAGATTGGATGGGTTTGGGTGCGTTCAAGATTGTATAGCTGTAGGCGGAAGGGAGGCTTTCACAAGGCCCTTTGACTCCAATGACCACATTCAACAAGCCTAGAGAATGTGTAGCTGGCCCAAAAACAAAGGGAAAAAAAAAAGCCTATGGCACCTGGTATTCCCAGGCGGTCTCCCATCTAGGTACCATCAAGGCCAGAGCCTGCTTCACTTCCAAGTTCAGATGGGTTTGGGTGCATTCAGGCTTGTCTGGCCGTAGCAGGAAGGGAGGCTTTCACAAGGCCCTTTGACTCCAATGACCACATTCGACAAGACTAAAGAATGTGTAGCTGGCCCAAAAACATACTTAAAAAAAAAAGCCTACAGCACCTGGTTTTACCAGGCAGTCTCCCATCCAGGTACTATCCAGGCCAGAGCCTGCTTCACTTACAAGCTCGGATGGGTTTGGGTGCATTCAGGCTTGTATGGCTGTAAGCAGAAGACAGGCTTTTACAAGGCCCTTTGACTCCAATGACCACATTCAACAAGCCTAGAGAATGTGTAGCAGACCCAAAAACAAAGCAAAAAAAAAAGCCTACAGCATCTGGTATCCCCAGGCGGTCTCCCATCCAAGTACTATCCAGGTCAGAACCTGCTTCCCTTCCAAGTTCAGATGGGTTTGAGTGCATTCAGGCTTCTATAGCCGTAGGAGAAGGGAGGCTTTCACAAGACCCTTTGACTCCAATGACCACATTCAACAAGCCTAGAGAATGTGTAGCTGGCAGAAAAACAAAGTTAAAAAAAAAGCCTACGGCACTTGGTATTCCCAGGAAGTCGCCCAGCCAGGTACTAACCAGGACAGAGCCTGCTTCACTTCCAAGATTGGATGGGTTTGAGTGCATTCAGGATTGTATGGCCGAAGGCGAAAGGGAGGCTTTCACAAGGCCCTTTGACGCCAATGACCACATTCAACAAGTATAGAGAATGTGTAGCTGGCCCAAAAACAAAGGAAAAAAAAAGCCTATGGCACCTGGTATTCCCAGGCAGTCTCCCAACCAGGTACTATCCAGGACAGAGCCTGCTTCACTTCCAAGATTGGATGGGCTTGGGTGCATTCAGGCTTGTATGTCTGTAGGCAGAAGGCAGCCTTTCACAAGGCCCTTTGACTCCAATGACCACATTCAACAAGCCTAGAGAATGTGTAGCTGGCCCAAAAACAAAGTAAAAAAAAAAACCTATGGCACCTGGTATTCCCAGGCGGTCTCCCATCCAGATACTAACCAGGACAGAGCCTGCTTCACTTCCAAGATTGGATGGGTTTGGGTGCATTCAGGCTTGTATGGCCATAGGCGGAAGAGAGTCTTTCACAAGGCCCTTTGACTCCAATGACCACATTCAACAAGCATAGAGAATGTGTAGCTGGCCCAAAAACAAAGCCTACGGCACCTGGTATTCCCAGGCGGCCTCCCATCTAGGTACTATTCAGGCCAGATCCTGTTTCACTTCCAAGTTCGGGTGGGTTTGGGTGCATTCAGGATTGTATGGCTGTCGGCGAAAGCGAGGCTTTCACAAGGCCCTTTGACTCCAATGACCACATTCAACAAGCCTAGAGAATGTGTAGCTGGCCCAAACACAAAGGAAAAAAAAACCCCTACGGCACCTGGTATTCCGAGGCGGTATCCCATCCAGGTACTATTCAGGCCAGAGCCTGCTTCACTTGCAAGTTCAGATGGGATTGGGTGCATTAAGGATTGTATGGGCGTAGGCGGAAGGGAGGCTTTCACAAGGCCCTTTGACTCCAATAACCACATTCAACAAGCCTAGAGAATGTGTAGCTGGCCCAAAAACAAAGCAAAAAAAAAAAGCCTATGGCACCTGGTATTCCCAGGCGGTCTCCCATCCAGATACTAACCAGGACAGAGCCTGCTTCACTTCCAAGATTGGATGGGTTTGGGTGCATTCAGGCTTGTATGGCCATAGGCAGAAGATAGTCTTTCACAAGGCCCTTTGACTCCAATGACCACATTCAACAAGCATAGAGAATGTGTAGCTGGCCCAAAAACAAAGGAAAAAAAAAACCCCTACGGCACCTGGTATTCCGAGGCGGTATCCCATCCAGGTACTATTCAGGCCAGAGCCTGCTTCACTTGCAAGTTCAGTGGGTTTGGGTGCATTCAGGCTTGTATGGCCGTAGGAGGAAGGGAGGCTTTCACAAGGCCCTTTGACTCCAATAACCACATTCAACAAGCCTAGAGAATGTGTAGGTGGACCAAAAACAAAGCCTACGGCACCCGGTATTCCCAGGCGGTCTCCCATCTAGGTACCATCCAGGCCAGAGCCTGCTTCACTTCCAAGTTCAGATGGGTTTTTGGTGCATTCAGGCTTGTATGGCCGTAGGAGGAAGGGAGGCTTTCACAAGGCCCTTTGACTCCAATGACCACATTCAACAAGCTTAGAGAATGTGTAGCTGGCCCAAAAACAAAGTAAAAAAAAAAGCCTACAGCACCTGGTATTACCAGGCAGTCTCCTATGAGGGTACTATCCAGGCCAGAGCCTGCTTCACTTAGAAGTTCGGATGGGTTTGGGTGCATTCAGGCTTGCATGGCCGTAGGCGGAAGGGAGGCTTTCACAAGACCCTTTGACTCCAATGACCACATTCAACAAGCCTAGAGAATGTGTAGCTGGCAGAAAAACAAAGTTAAAAAAAAAGCCTACGGCACTTGGTATTCCCAGGAAGTCGCCCAGCCAGGTACTAACCAGGACAGAGCCTGCTTCACTTCCAAGATTGGATGGGTTTGAGTGCATTCAGGATTGTATGGCCGAAGGCGAAAGGGAGGCTTTCACAAGGCCCTTTGACGCCAATGACCACATTCAACAAGTATAGAGAATGTGTAGCTGGCCCAAAAACAAAGGAAAAAAAAAGCCTATGGCACCTGGTATTCCCAGGCAGTCTCCCAACCAGGTACTATCCAGGACAGAGCCTGCTTCACTTCCAAGATTGGATGGGCTTGGGTGCATTCAGGCTTGTATGTCTGTAGGCAGAAGGCAGCCTTTCACAAGGCCCTTTGACTCCAATGACCACATTCAACAAGCCTAGAGAATGTGTAGCTGGCCCAAAAACAAAGTAAAAAAAAAAACCTATGGCACCTGGTATTCCCAGGCGGTCTCCCATCCAGATACTAACCAGGACAGAGCCTGCTTCACTTCCAAGATTGGATGGGTTTGGGTGCATTCAGGCTTGTATGGCCATAGGCGGAAGAGAGTCTTTCACAAGGCCCTTTGACTCCAATGAACACATTCAACAAGCATAGAGAATGTGTAGCTGGCCCAAAAACAAAGCCTACGGCACCTGGTATTCCCAGGCGGCCTCCCATCTAGGTACTATTCAGGCCAGATCCTGTTTCACTTCCAAGTTCGGGTGGGTTTGGGTGCATTCAGGATTGTATGGCTGTCGGCGAAAGCGAGGCTTTCACAAGGCCCTTTGACTCCAATGACCACATTCAACAAGCCTAGAGAATGTGTAGCTGGCCCAAACACAAAGGAAAAAAAAACCCCTACGGCACCTGGTATTCCGAGGCGGTATCCCATCCAGGTACTATTCAGGCCAGAGCCTGCTTCACTTGCAAGTTCAGATGGGATTGGGTGCATTAAGGATTGTATGGGCGTAGGCGGAAGGGAGGCTTTCACAAGGCCCTTTGACTCCAATAACCACATTCAACAAGCCTAGAGAATGTGTAGCTGGCCCAAAAACAAAGCAAAAAAAAAAAGCCTATGGCATCTGGTATTCCCAGGCGGTCTCCCATCCAGATACTAACCAGGACAGAGCCTGCTTCACTTCCAAGATTGGATGGGTTTGGGTGCATTCAGGCTTGTATGGCCATAGGCAGAAGATAGTCTTTCACAAGGCCCTTTGACTCCAATGACCACATTCAACAAGCATAGAGAATGTGTAGCTGGCCCAAAAACAAAGGAAAAAAAAACCCCTACGGCACCTGGTATTCCGAGGCGGTATCCCATCCAGGTACTATTCAGGCCAGAGCCTGCTTCACTTGCAAGTTCAGTGGGTTTGGGTGCATTCAGGCTTGTATGGCCGTAGGAGGAAGGGAGGCTTTCACAAGGCCCTTTGACTCCAATAACCACATTCAACTAGCCTAGAGAATGTGTAGGTGGACCAAAAACAAAGCCTACGGCACCCGGTATTCCCAGGCGGTCTCCCATCTAGGTACCATCCAGGCCAGAGCCTGCTTCACTTCCAAGTTCAGATGGGTTTTTGGTGCATTCAGGCTTGTATGGCCGTAGGAGGAAGGGAGGCTTTCACAAGGCCCTTTGACTCCAATGACCACATTCAACAAGCCTAGAGAATGTGTAGCTGGCCCAAAAACAAAGTAAAAAAAAAAGCCTACAGCACCTGGTATTACCAGGCAGTCTCCTATGAGGGTACTATCCAGGCCAGAGCCTGCTTCACTTAGAAGTTCGGATGGGTTTGGGTGCATTCAGGCTTGCATGGCCGTAGGCGGAAGGGAGGCTTTCACAAGGCCCTTTGACTCCAATGACCACATTCAACAAGCCTAGAGAATGTGTAGCTGGCACAAAAACAAAGTAAAAAAAAAGCCTACGGCACCTGGTATTCCCAGGCAGACTCCCATGCAGGTACTAAACAGGACAGAGCCTGCTTCACTTCCAAGATTGGTTGGGATTGGGTGCATTCAGGATTGTTTGGCCGTAGGCGGAAGAGAGGCTTTCACAATGCCCTTTGACTCCAATGACCACATTCAACAAGCCTAGAGAATGTGTAGCTGGCCCAAAAACAAAGGAAAAAAAAAAGCCTATGGCACCTGGCATTCCCAGGCTGTTTCCCATCCAGGTACTATCCAGGCCAGAGCCTGCTTCACTTACAAGTTCGGATGGGTTTGGGTGCATTCAGGCTTGTATGTCTGTAGGCGGAAGGGAGGCTTTCACAAGGCCCTTTGACTCCAATGACCACATTCAACAAGCCTAGAGAATGTGTAGGTGGCCCAAAAACAAAGCAAAAAAAAAAATCCTACGGCACTTAGTATTCTCAGGCTGTCTCTCATCCATGTACTATCCAGGCCAGAGCCTGCTTCACTTCCAGGTTCAGACGGGTTTGGATGCATTTAGGCTTGTATGGCCATAGGCGAAAGGAAGGCTATCACAAGGTCCTTTGACTCCAATGACCACATACAACAAGCCTAGAGAATGTGTAACTGGCCCAAAAACAAAGCAAAAAAAAAGGCAACGGCACCTGGTATTCCCAGGCGGTCTCCCATCCAGTTACTACCCAGAACAAAGCATGCTCCACTTCCAAGATTGGATGGGTTTGGGTGCATTCAGGCTTGTATGGCCACAGGAGGAAGGGAGGCTTTCACAAGGCCCTTTGACTCCAATGACCACATTCAACAAGCCTAGAGAATGTGTAGCTGGCCCAAAAACAAATAAAAAAAAAAAAGCCTACGGCACCTGGTATTCTCAGGCAGTCTCCCATCTAGGTACCATCCAGGCCAGAGCCTGCTTCACTTCCAAGTTCAGATGGGTTTGGGTGCATTCAGGCTTGTATGGCCGTAGGTGGAAGGGGAGGCTTTCACAAGGCCCTTTGACTCCAATGACCACATTCAACAAGCCTAGAGAATGTGTAGCTGGCCCAAAAACAAAGTAAAAAAAAAAGCCTACAGCACCTGGTATTACCAGGCAGTCTCCCATCCAGGTACTATCCAGGCCAGAGCCTACTTCATTTACAAGTTCGGATGGGTTTGGGTGCATTCAGGCTTGTATGGCCGTAGGCGGAAGGTAGGCTTTCACGAGGCCCTTTGAATCCAATGACCACATTCAACAAGCCTAGAGAATGTCTAGCTGGCCCAAAAACAAAGTAAAAAAAACAGCCTACGGCACCTGATATTCCCAGGCAGTCTCCCATCCAGGAACTATCCAGGACAGAGCCTGCTTCACTTACAAGTTCGGATGGGTGTGGGTGCATTCAGGCTTGTATGGCCGTAGGCAGAAGAGAGGCTTTTACAAGGCCCTTTGACTCCAATGACCACATTCAACAAGCCTAGAGAATGTGTAGTAGACCCAAAAAGAAAGCAAAAAAAAAAGCCTACAGCATCTGGTATTCCCAGGCGGTCTCCCATCCAAGTACTATCCAGGCCAAAGCCTGCTTCACTTCCAAGTTCAGATGGGTTTGGGTGCATTCAGGTTTGTATGGCCATAGGAGAAAGGAGGCTTTCACAAGGCCCTTTGACTCCAATGACCACATTCAACAAGCCTAGAGAATGTGTAGCTGGCAGAAAAACAAAGTAAAAAAAAAAGCCTACGGCACCTGGTATTCCCAGGCAGTCTCCCATCCAGGTACTAACCAGGACAGAGCCTGTTTCACTTCTAAGATTGGATGGGTTTGGGTGCATTCAGGATTGTATGGCCGTAGGCGGAATGGAGGCTTTCACAAGGCCCTTTGACTCCAATGACCACATTCAACAAGCCTAGAAAATGTGTAGCTGGCCCAAAAACAAAAGAAAAAAAAAAAAGCCTATGGTACCTGGTATTCCCAGGCGGTCTCCCATCTAGATACCATCCAGGCCAGAGCCTGCTTCACTTCCAAGTTCAGATGGGTTTGGGTGCATTCAGGCTTGTATGGCCGTAGGAGGAAGGGAGGCTTTCACAAGGCCCTTTGACTCCAATGACCACATTCAACAAGCGTAGAGAATGTGTAGCTGGCCCAAAAACAAAGTAAAAAAAAAAGCCTACAGCACCTGGTATTACCAGGCAGTCTTCCATCCAGGTACTATCCAGGCCAGAGCCTACTTCACTTAGAAGTTCGGATGGGTTTGGGTGCATTCAGGCTTGTATGGCCGTAGGCAGAAAGGAGGCTTTCACAAGGCCCTTTGACTCCAATGACCACATTCAACAAGCCTAGAGAATGTGTAGCTGGCCCAAAAACAAAGTAAAAAAAAAAGCCTACGGCACCTGGTATTCCCAGGCAGTCTCCCATCCAGGAACTATCCAGGACAGAGCCTGCTTCACTTTCAAGTTGGGATGGGTTTGGGTGCATTCAGGCTTGTATGGCCGTAGGCAGAAGAGAGGCTTTTACAAGGCCCTTTGACTCCAATGACCACATTCAACAAGCCTAGAGAATGTGTAGTAGACCCAAAAACAAAGCAAAAAAAAAAGCCTACAGCATCTGGTATCCCCAGGCGGTCTCCCATCCAAGTACTATCCAGGCCAGAGCCTGCTTCACTTCCAAGTTCAGATGGGTTTGGGTGCATTCAGGCTTGTATGGCCGTAGGCGGAAGAGAGGCTTTTACAAGGCCCTTTGACTCCAATGACCATATTCAACAAGCTTAGAGAATGTGTAGCAGACCCAAAAAAAAAGCCTACAGTATCTGGTATCCCCAGGCGGTCTCCCATCCAAGTATTATCCAGGCCAGAGCCTGCTTCACTTCCAAGTTCAGATAGGTTTGGGTGCATTCAGGCTTGTATGGCCGTAGGAGGAGAGATGGCTTTCACAAGGCACTTTGACTCCAATGACCACATTCAACAAGCATAGAGAATGTGTAGCTGGCACAAAAAGAAAGTAAAAAAAAAAACCTATGGCACATGGCATTCCTAGGCGGTTTCCCATCCAGGTACTATCCAGGCCAGAGCCTGCTTCACTTTCAAGTTCGGATGGGTTTGGGTGCATTTAGGCTTGTATGTCTGTAGGCGGAAGGGAGGCTTTCACAAGGCCCTTTGACTCCAATGACCACATTCAACAAGCCTAGAGAATGTGTAGCTGGCCCAAAAACAAAGCAAAAAAAAAAATTCTACGGCACTTAGTATTCTCAGGCGGTCTCTCATCGAGGTACTATCCAGGCCAGAGCCTGCTTCACTTCCAAGTTTAGACGGGTTTGGGTGCATTCAGGCTTGCATGGCCATAGGCGGAAGGGAGACTTTCACAAGGCCCTTTGACTCCATAACCACATTCAACAAGCCTAGAGAATGTGTAGCTGGCCCAAAAACAAAGCAAAAAAAAAAGATTACGGCACCTGGTATTCCTAGGGGGTCTCCCATCCAGGTACTGTCCAGGCCAGAGCCTGCTTCACTATCAAGTTCGGATGGGTTTGGATGCATTTAGGCTTGTATGGCCATAGGCGAAAGGGAGGCTATCACAAGGTCCTTTGACTCCAATGACCACATACAACAAGCCTAGAGAATGTGTAGCTGGCCCAAAAACAAAGCAAAAAAAAAGCAAAAAAAAAAGCCTAAGGCACCTGGTATTCCCAGGCGGTCTTCCATCCAGGTACTAATCAGGACAGAGCCTGCTTCACTTCCAAGATTGGATGGGTTTGGGTGCATTCAGGCTTGTATGGCCATAGGAGGAAGGGAGGCTTTCACAAGGCCCTTTGACTCCAATGACCACATTCAACAAGCCTAGAGAATGTGTAGCTGGCCCAAAAACAAAGCAAAAAAAAAAAGCCTATGGCACCTGGTATTCCCAGGCGGTCTCCCATCCAGATACTAACCAGGACAGAGCCTGCTTCACTTCCAAGATTGGATGGGTTTGGGTGCATTCAGGCTTGTATGGCCATAGGCAGAAGATAGTCTTTCACAAGGCCCTTTGACTCCAATGACCACATTCAACAAGCATAGAGAATGTGTAGCTGGCCCAAAAACAAAGCCTACGGCACCTGGTATTCCCAGGCGGTCTCCCATCTAGGTACTATTCAGGCCAGATCCTGTTTCACTTCCAAGTTCGGATGGGTTTGAGTGCATTCAGGATTGTATGGCTGTCGGCGAAAGCGAGGCTTTCACAAGGCCCTTTGACTCCAATGACCACATTCAACAAGCCTAGAGAATGTGTAGCTGGCCCAAAAACAAAGGAAAAAAAAACCCCTACGGCACCTGGTATTCCGAGGCGGTATCCCATCCAGGTACTATTCAGGCCAGAGCCTGCTTCACTTGCAAGTTCAGTGGGTTTGGGTGCATTCAGGCTTGTATGGCCGTAGGAGGAAGGGAGGCTTTCACAAGGCCCTTTGACTCCAATAACCACATTCAACAAGCCTAGAGAATGTGTAGGTGGACCAAAAACAAAGCCTACGGCACCCGGTATTCCCAGGCGGTCTCCCATCTAGGTACCATCCAGGCCAGAGCCTGCTTCACTTCCAAGTTCAGATGGGTTTTTGGTGCATTCAGGCTTGTATGGCCGTAGGAGGAAGGGAGGCTTTCACAAGGCCCTTTGACTCCAATGACCACATTCAACAAGCCTAGAGAATGTGTAGCTGGCCCAAAAACAAAGTAAAAAAAAAAGCCTACAGCATCTGGTATTACCAGGCAGTCTCCTATGAGGGTACTATCCAGGCCAGAGCCTGCTTCACTTAGAAGTTCGGATGGGTTTGGGTGCATTCAGGCTTGCATGGCCGTAGGCGGAAGGGAGGCTTTCACAAGGCCCTTTGACTCCAATGACCACATTCAACAAGCCTAGAGAATGTGTAGCTGGCACAAAAACAAAGTAAAAAAAAAGCCTACGGCACCTGGTATTCCCAGGCAGTCTCCCATGCAGGTACTAAACAGGACAGAGCCTGCTTCACTTCCAAGATTGGTTGGGATTGGGTGCATTCAGGATTGTTTGGCCGTAGGCGGAAGAGAGGCTTTCACAATGCCCTTTGACTCCAATGACCACATTCAACAAGCCTAGAGAATGTGTAGCTGGCCCAAAAACAAAGGAAAAAAAAAAGCCTATGGCACCTGGCATTCCCAGGCGGTTTCCCATCCAGGTACTATCCAGGCCAGAGCCTGCTTCACTTACAAGTTCGGATGGGTTTGGGTGCATTCAGGCTTGTATGTCTGTAGGCGGAAGGGAGGCTTTCACAAGGCCCTTTGACTCCAATGACCACATTCAACAAGCCTAGAGAATGTGTAGGTGGCCCAAAAACAAAGCAAAAAAAAAAATCCTACGGCACTTAGTATTCTCAGGCTGTCTCTCATCCATGTACTATCCAGGCCAGAGCCTGCTTCACTTCCAGGTTCAGACGGGTTTGGATGCATTTAGGCTTGTATGGCCATAGGCGAAAGGAAGGCTATCACAAGGTCCTTTGACTCCAATGACCACATACAACAAGCCTAGAGAATGTGTAACTGGCCCAAAAACAAAGCAAAAAAAAAGGCAACGGCACCTGGTATTCCCAGGCGGTCTCCCATCCAGTTACTACCCAGAACAAAGCATGCTCCACTTCCAAGATTGGATGGGTTTGGGTGCATTCAGGCTTGTATGGCCATAGGAGGAAGGGAGGCTTTCACAAGGCCCTTTGACTCCAATGACCACATTCAACAAGCCTAGAGAATGTGTAGCTGGCCCAAAAACAAATAAAAAAAAAAAAACCTATGGCACCTGGTATTCCCAGGCAGTCTCCCATCTAGGTACCATCCAGGCCAGAGCCTGCTTCACTTCCAAGTTCAGATGGGTTTGGGTGCATTCAGGCTTGGATGGCCGTAGGAGGAAGGGAGGCTTTCACAAGGCCCTTTGACTCCAATGACCACATTCAACAAGCCTAGAGAATGTGTAGCTGGCCCAAAAACAAAGTAAAAAAAAAAGCCTACAGCACCTGGTATTACCAGGCAGTCTCCCATGCAGGTACTATCCAGGCCAGAGCCTGCTTCACTTACAAGTTCGGATGGGTTTGGGTGCATTCAGGCTTGCATGGCCGTAGGCGGAAGGGAGGCTTTCACAAGGCCCTTTGACTCCAATGACCACATTCAACAAGCCTAGAGAATGTGTAGCTGGTCCAAAAACAAAGTAAAAAAAAAAGCCTACGGCATCTGGTACTCCCAGGCAGTCTCCCATCCAGGTACTATCCAGGACAGAGCCTGCTTCACTTACAAGTTCGGATCGGTTTCGGTGCATTCAGGCTTGTATGGCCATAGGCGGAAGAGAGGCATTTACTAGGCCCTTTGACTCCAATGACCATATTCAACAAGCTTAGAGAATGTGTAGCAGACCCAAAAACAAAGCCTACAGCATCTGGTATCCCCAGGCGGTCTCCCATCCAAGTACTATCCAGGCCAGAACCTGCTTTACTTCCAAGTTCAGATAGGTTTGGGTGCATTCAGGCTTGTATGGCCGTAGGAGGATGGGTGGCTTTCACAAGGCCCTTTTACTCCAATGACCACATTCAACAAGCCTAGAGAATGTGTAGCTGGCACAAAAACAAAGTAAAAAAAAAACCCTACGGCACCTGGTATTCCCAGACGGTATCCCATCCAGCTACTATTCAGGCCAGAGCCTGCTTCACTTCCAAGTTCGGAGGGTTTTGGGTGCATTAAGGCTTGTATGGCCGTAGGTTGTAGGGAGGCTTTCACAAGGCCCTTTGACTCCAATGACCACATTCAACAAGCCTAGAGAATGTGTAGAAGACCCAAAAACAAAGTAAAAAAAAAAGCCTACAGCACCTGGTATTCCCAGGCAAGTCTCCCATCCAGTTACTCTCCAGGACAGAGCCTGCTTCACTTACAAGTTCGGATGGGTGTGGGTGCATTCAGGCTTGTATGACCATAATCAGAAGACAGGCTTTTACAAGGCCCTTTGACTCCAATGACCACATTCAACAAGCCTAGAGAATGTGTAGCAGACGCAAAAACAAAGTAAAAAAAAAAAGCCTACAGCATATGCTATCCCCAGGCGGTCTTCCATCCAAGGACTATCCAGGTCAGAGCCTGCTGCACTTCCCAGTTCAGATGGGTTTGGGTGCATTCAGGCTTGTATGGCCATAGGCAGAAGGTAGGCTTTCACAAGGCCCTTTGACTCCAATGACCACATTCAACAAGCATAGAGAATGTGTAGCTGGCCCAAAAACAAAGCCTACGGCACCTGGTATTCCCAGGCGGTCTCCCTTCCAGGTACTATTCAGGCCAGATCCTGTTTCACTTCCAAGATCGGATGGGTTTGTGTGCATTCAGGATTGTATGGCTGTCGGAGAAAGCGAGACTTTCACAAGGCCCTTTGACTCCAATGACCACATTCAACAAGCCTAGAGAATGTGTAGCTGGCCCAAAAACAAAGTAAAAAAAAAAAGCCTACGGCACCTGGTATTCCCAGGCAAGTCTCCCATCCAGGTTCTATCCAGGACGGAGCATGCTGCACTTACAAGTTCGATTGGGTGTGGGTGCATTTAGACTTGTATGGCCATAGGTAGAAGAGAGGCTTTTACAAGGCCCTTTGACTCCAATGACCACATTCAACAAGCCTAGAGAATGTGTAGCAGACCCAAAAACAAAGCAAAAAAAAAAGCCTACAGCATATGGTATCCCCAGGCAGTCTCCCATCCAAGTACTATCCAGGCCAGAACCTGCTTCACTTCCAAGTTCAGATGGGTTTGGGTGCATTCAGGCTTGTATGGCCATAGGTAGAAGAGAGGCTTTTACAAGGCCCTTTGACTCCAATGACCACATTCAACAAGCCTAGAGAATGTGTAGCAGACCCAAAAACAAAGCAAAAAAAAAAGCCTACAGCATCTGGTATCCCCCCGCAGTCTCCCATCCAAGTACTATCCAGGCCAGATCCTGCTTCACTTCGAAGTTCAGATGGGTTTGGGTGCATTCAGGCTTCTATGGCCGTAGGAGAAGGGAGTCTTTCACAAGGCCCTTTGACTCCAATGACCACATTCAACAAGCATAGAGAATGTGTAGCTGGCCCAAAAACAAAGCCTACGGCACCTGGTATTCCCAGGCGGTCTCCCATCTAGGTACTATTCAGGCCAGATCCTGTTTCACTTCCAAGTTCGGATGGGTTTGGGTGCATTCAGGATTGTATGGCTGTCGGCGAAAGCGAGGGTTTCACAAGGCCCTTTGACTCCAATGACCACATTCAACAAGCCTAGAGAATGTGTAGCTGGCCCAAAAACAAAGCAAAAAAAAAACCCTACGGCACCTGGTATTCCAAGGCAGTATCCCATCCAGGTACTATTCAGGTCAGAGCCTGCTGCACTTCCCAGTTCAGATGGGTTTGGGTGCATTCAGGCTTGTATGGCCATAGGCAGAAGGTAGGCTTTCACAAGGCCCTTTGACTCCAATGACCACATTCAACAAGCATAGAGAATGTGTAGCTGGCCCAAAAACAAAGCCTACGGCACCTGGTATTCCCAGGCGGTCTCCCATCCAGATACTATTCAGGCCAGATCCTGTTTCACTTCCAAGATCGGATGGGTTTGTGTGCATTCAGGATTGTATGGCTGTCGGAGAAAGCGAGACTTTCACAAGGCCCTTTGACTCCAATGACCACATTCAACAAGCCTAGAGAATGTGTAGCTGGCCCAAAAACAAAGTAAAAAAAAAAAGCCTACGGCACCTGGTATTCCCAGGCAAGTCTCCCATCCAGGTTCTATCCAGGACGGAGCATGCTGCACTTACAAGTTCGATTGGGTGTGGGTGCATTTAGACTTGTATGGCCATAGGTAGAAGAGAGGCTTTTACAAGGCCCTTTGACTCCAATGACCACATTCAACAAGCCTAGAGAATGTGTAGCAGACCCAAAAACAAAGCAAAAAAAAAAGCCTACAGCATATGGTATCCCCAGGCAGTCTCCCATCCAAGTACTATCCAGGCCAGAACCTGCTTCACTTCCAAGTTCAGATGGGTTTGGGTGCATTCAGGCTTGTATGGCCATAGGTAGAAGAGAGGCTTTTACAAGGCCCTTTGACTCCAATGACCACATTCAACAAGCCTAGAGAATGTGTAGCAGACCCAAAAACAAAGCAAAAAAAAAAGCCTACAGCATCTGGTATCCCCCCGCAGTCTCCCATCCAAGTACTATCCAGGCCAGATCCTGCTTCACTTCCAAGTTCAGATGGGTTTGGGTGCATTCAGGCTTCTATGGCCGTAGGAGAAGGGAGTCTTTCACAAGGCCCTTTGACTCCAATGACCACATTCAACAAGCATAGAGAATGTGTAGCTGGCCCAAAAACAAAGCCTACGGCACCTGGTATTCCCAGGCGGTCTCCCATCTAGGTACTATTCAGGCCAGATCCTGTTTCACTTCCAAGTTCGGATGGGTTTGGGTGCATTCAGGATTGTATGGCTGTCGGCGAAAGCGAGGGTTTCACAAGGCCCTTTGACTCCAATGACCACATTCAACAAGCCTAGAGAATGTGTAGCTGGCCCAAAAACAAAGCAAAAAAAAAACCCTACGGCACCTGGTATTCCAAGGCAGTATCCCATCCAGGTACTATTCAGGCCAGAGCCTGCTTCACTTGCAAGTTCAGATGGGTTTGGGTGCATTAAGGCTTGTATGGCCGTAGGCGGAAGGGAGGCTTTCACAAGGCCCTTTGACTCCAATGACCACATTCAACAAGCCTAGAGAATGTGTAGCTGGCCCAAAAACAAAGTAAAAAAAAAAGCCTACGGCATCTGGTACTCCCAGGCAGTCTCCCATCCAGGTACTATGCAGGACAGAGCCTGCTTCACTTACAAGTTCGGATGTGTTTGGGTGCATTAAGGCTTGTATGGCCGTAGGCGGAAGGGAGGCTTTCACAAGGCCCTTTGACTCCAATAACCACAGTCAACAAGCCTAGAGAATGTGTAGGTGGACCAAAAACAAAGCCTACGGCACCTGGTATTCCCAGGCAGTCTCCCATCCAGGTACTACCCAGAAAAGAGCATGCTTCACTTCCAAGATTGGATGGGTTTGGGTGCATTCAGGCTTGTATGGCCATAGGAGAAAGGGAGGCTTTCACAAGGCCCTTTGACTCCAATGACCACATTCAACAAGCCTAGAGAATGTGTAGCTGGCCCAAAAACAAATAAAAAAAAAAAAACCTATGGCACCTGGTATTCCCAGGCAGTCTCCCATCTAGGTACCATCCAGGCCAGAGCCTGCTTCACTTCCAAGTTCAGATGGGTTTGGGTGCATTCAGGCTTGGATGGCCGTAGGAGGAAGGGAGGCTTTCACAAGGCCCTTTGACTCCAATGACCACATTCAACAAGCCTAGAGAATGTGTAGCTGGCCCAAAAACAAAGTAAAAAAAAAAGCCTACAGCACCTGGTATTACCAGGCAGTCTCCCATGCAGGTACTATCCAGGCCAGAGCCTGCTTCACTTACAAGTTCGGATGGGTTTGGGTGCATTCAGGCTTGCATGGCCGTAGGCGGAAGGGAGGCTTTCACAAGGCCCTTTGACTCCAATGACCACATTCAACAAGCCTAGAGAATGTGTAGCTGGTCCAAAAACAAAGTAAAAAAAAAAGCCTACGGCATCTGGTACTCCCAGGCAGTCTCCCATCCAGGTACTATCCAGGACAGAGCCTGCTTCACTTACAAGTTCGGATCGGTTTCGGCGCATTCAGGCTTGTATGGCCATAGGCGGAAGAGAGGCATTTACTAGGCCCTTTGACTCCAATGACCATATTCAACAAGCTTAGAGAATGTGTAGCAGACCCAAAAACAAAGCCTACAGCATCTGGTATCCCCAGGCGGTCTCCCATCCAAGTACTATCCAGGCCAGAACCTGCTTTACTTCCAAGTTCAGATAGGTTTGGGTGCATTCAGGCTTGTATGGCCGTAGGAGGATGGGTGGCTTTCACAAGGCCCTTTTACTCCAATGACCACATTCAACAAGCCTAGAGAATGTGTAGCTGGCACAAAAACAAAGTAAAAAAAAAACCCTACGGCACCTGGTATTCCCAGACGGTATCCCATCCAGCTACTATTCAGGCCAGAGCCTGCTTCACTTCCAAGTTCGGAGGGTTTTGGGTGCATTAAGGCTTGTATGGCCGTAGGTTGTAGGGAGGCTTTCACAAGGCCCTTTGACTCCAATGACCACATTCAACAAGCCTAGAGAATGTGTAGAAGACCCAAAAACAAAGTAAAAAAAAAAGCCTACAGCACCTGGTATTCCCAGGCAAGTCTCCCATCCAGTTACTCTCCAGGACAGAGCCTGCTTCACTTACAAGTTCGGATGGGTGTGGGTGCATTCAGGCTTGTATGACCATAATCAGAAGACAGGCTTTTACAAGGCCCTTTGACTCCAATGACCACATTCAACAAGCCTAGAGAATGTGTAGCAGACGCAAAAACAAAGTAAAAAAAAAAGCCTACAGCATATGCTATCCCCAGGCGGTCTTCCATCCAAGTACTATCCAGGTCAGAGCCTGCTGCACTTCCCAGTTCAGATGGGTTTGGGTGCATTCAGGCTTGTATGGCCATAGGCAGAAGGTAGGCTTTCACAAGGCCCTTTGACTCCAATGACCACATTCAACAAGCATAGAGAATGTGTAGCTGGCCCAAAAACAAAGCCTACGGCACCTGGTATTCCCAGGCGGTCTCCCTTCCAGGTACTATTCAGGCCAGATCCTGTTTCACTTCCAAGATCGGATGGGTTTGTGTGCATTCAGGATTGTATGGCTGTCGGAGAAAGCGAGACTTTCACAAGGCCCTTTGACTCCAATGACCACATTCAACAAGCCTAGAGAATGTGTAGCTGGCCCAAAAACAAAGTAAAAAAAAAAAGCCTACGGCACCTGGTATTCCCAGGCAAGTCTCCCATCCAGGTTCTATCCAGGACGGAGCATGCTGCACTTACAAGTTCGATTGGGTGTGGGTGCATTTAGACTTGTATGGCCATAGGTAGAAGAGAGGCTTTTACAAGGCCCTTTGACTCCAATGACCACATTCAACAAGCCTAGAGAATGTGTAGCAGACCCAAAAACAAAGCAAAAAAAAAAGCCTACAGCATATGGTATCCCCAGGCAGTCTCCCATCCAAGTACTATCCAGGCCAGAACCTGCTTCACTTCCAAGTTCAGATGGGTTTGGGTGCATTCAGGCTTGTATGGCCATAGGTAGAAGAGAGGCTTTTACAAGGCCCTTTGACTCCAATGACCACATTCAACAAGCCTAGAGAATGTGTAGCAGACCCAAAAACAAAGCAAAAAAAAAAGCCTACAGCATCTGGTATCCCCCCGCAGTCTCCCATCCAAGTACTATCCAGGCCAGATCCTGCTTCACTTCGAAGTTCAGATGGGTTTGGGTGCATTCAGGCTTCTATGGCCGTAGGAGAAGGGAGTCTTTCACAAGGCCCTTTGACTCCAATGACCACATTCAACAAGCATAGAGAATGTGTAGCTGGCCCAAAAACAAAGCCTACGGCACCTGGTATTCCCAGGCGGTCTCCCATCTAGGTACTATTCAGGCCAGATCCTGTTTCACTTCCAAGTTCGGATGGGTTTGGGTGCATTCAGGATTGTATGGCTGTCGGCGAAAGCGAGGGTTTCACAAGGCCCTTTGACTCCAATGACCACATTCAACAAGCCTAGAGAATGTGTAGCTGGCCCAAAAACAAAGCAAAAAAAAAACCCTACGGCACCTGGTATTCCAAGGCAGTATCCCATCCAGGTACTATTCAGGTCAGAGCCTGCTGCACTTCCCAGTTCAGATGGGTTTGGGTGCATTCAGGCTTGTATGGCCATAGGCAGAAGGTAGGCTTTCACAAGGCCCTTTGACTCCAATGACCACATTCAACAAGCATAGAGAATGTGTAGCTGGCCCAAAAACAAAGCCTACGGCACCTGGTATTCCCAGGCGGTCTCCCATCCAGATACTATTCAGGCCAGATCCTGTTTCACTTCCAAGATCGGATGGGTTTGTGTGCATTCAGGATTGTATGGCTGTCGGAGAAAGCGAGACTTTCACAAGGCCCTTTGACTCCAATGACCACATTCAACAAGCCTAGAGAATGTGTAGCTGGCCCAAAAACAAAGTAAAAAAAAAAAGCCTACGGCACCTGGTATTCCCAGGCAAGTCTCCCATCCAGGTTCTATCCAGGACGGAGCATGCTGCACTTACAAGTTCGATTGGGTGTGGGTGCATTTAGACTTGTATGGCCATAGGTAGAAGAGAGGCTTTTACAAGGCCCTTTGACTCCAATGACCACATTCAACAAGCCTAGAGAATGTGTAGCAGACCCAAAAACAAAGCAAAAAAAAAAGCCTACAGCATATGGTATCCCCAGGCAGTCTCCCATCCAAGTACTATCCAGGCCAGAACCTGCTTCACTTCCAAGTTCAGATGGGTTTGGGTGCATTCAGGCTTGTATGGCCATAGGTAGAAGAGAGGCTTTTACAAGGCCCTTTGACTCCAATGACCACATTCAACAAGCCTAGAGAATGTGTAGCAGACCCAAAAACAAAGCAAAAAAAAAAGCCTACAGCATCTGGTATCCCCCCGCAGTCTCCCATCCAAGTACTATCCAGGCCAGATCCTGCTTCACTTCCAAGTTCAGATGGGTTTGGGTGCATTCAGGCTTCTATGGCCGTAGGAGAAGGGAGTCTTTCACAAGGCCCTTTGACTCCAATGACCACATTCAACAAGCATAGAGAATGTGTAGCTGGCCCAAAAATAAAGCCTACGGCACCTGGTATTCCCAGGCGGTCTCCCATCTAGGTACTATTCAGGCCAGATCCTGTTTCACTTCCAAGTTCGGATGGGTTTGGGTGCATTCAGGATTGTATGGCTGTCGGCGAAAGCGAGGGTTTCACAAGGCCCTTTGACTCCAATGACCACATTCAACAAGCCTAGAGAATGTGTAGCTGGCCCAAAAACAAAGCAAAAAAAAAACCCTACGGCACCTGGTATTCCAAGGCAGTATCCCATCCAGGTACTATTCAGGCCAGAGCCTGCTTCACTTGCAAGTTCAGATGGGTTTGGGTGCATTAAGGCTTGTATGGCCGTAGGCGGAAGGGAGGCTTTCACAAGGCCCTTTGACTCTAATAACCACATTCAACAAGCCTAGAAAATGTGTAGGTGGACCAAAAACAAAGCCTACGGCACCTGGTATTCCCAGGCAGTCTCCCATCTAGGTACTATCCAGGTCAGAGCCTGCTTCACTTACAAGTTCGGATGGGTTTGGGTGCATTCAGGCTTGCATGGCAGTAGGCGGAAGGGAGGCTTTCACAAGGCCCTTTGACTCCAATGACTACATTCAACAAGCCTAGAGAATGTGTAGCTGGCCCAAAAACAAATTAAAAAAAAAAAGCCTATGGCACCTGGTATTCCCAGGCAGTCTCCCATCTAGGTACTATCCAGGCCAGAGCCTGCTTCACTTACAAGTTCGGATGGGTTTGGGTGCATTCAGGCTTGCATGGCAGTAGGCGGAAGGGAGGCTTTCACAAGGCCCTTTGACTCCAATGACCACATTCAACAAGCCTAGAGAATGTGTAGCTGGCCCAAAAACAAAGTAAAAAAAAAAGCCTACGGCATCTGGTACTCCCAGGCAGTCTCCCATCCAGGTACTATCCAGGACAGAGCCTGCTTCACTTACAAGTTCGGATGGGTTTGGGTGCATTAAGGCTTGTATGGCCGTAGGCGGAAGGGAGGCTTTCACAAGGCCCTTTGACTCCAATAACCACATTCAACAAGCCTAGAGAATGTGTAGGTGGACCAAAAACAAAACCTACGGCACCTGGTATTCCCAGGCAGTCTCCCATCCAGGTACTACCCAGAAAAGAGCATGCTTCACTTCCAAGATTGGATGGGTTTGGGTGCATTCAGGCTCGTATGGCCATAGGAGGAAGGGAGGCTTTCACAAGGCCCTTTGACTCCAATGACCACATTCAACAAGCCTAGAGAATGTGTAGCTGGCCCAAAAACAAATAAAAAAAAAAAAACCTATGGCACCTGGTATTCCCAGGCAGTCTCCCATCTAGGTACCATCCAGGCCAGAGCCTGCTTCACTTCCAAGTTCAGATGGGTTTGGGTGCATTCAGGCTTGCATGGCCGTAGGCGGAAGGGAGGCTTTCACAAGGCCCTTTGACTCCAATGACCACATTCAACAAGCCTAGAGAATGTGTAGCTGGCCCAAAAACAAAGTAAAAAAAAAAGCCTACGGCATCTGGGACTCCCAGGCAGTCTCCCATCTAGGTACTATCCAGGACAGAGCCTGCTTCACTTACAAGTTCGGATGGGTTTCGGTGCATTCAGGCTTGTATGGCCATAGGCGGAAGAGAGGCATTTACAAGGCCCTTTGACTCCAATGACCATATTCAACAAGCTTAGAGAATGTGTAGCAGACCCAAAAACAAAGCCTACAGCATCTGGTATCCCCAGGCGGTCTCCCATCCAAGTACTATCCAGGCCAGATCCTGCTTTACTTCCAAGTTCAGATAGGTTTGGGTGCATTCAGGCTTGTATGGCCGTAGGAGGATGGGTGGCTTTCACAAGGCCCTTTGACTCCAATGACCACATTCAACAAGCCTAGAGAATGTGTAGCTGGCACAAAAACAAAGTAAAAAAAAAACCCTACGGCACCTGGTATTCCCAGACGGTATCCCATCCAGCTACTATTCAGGCCAGAGCCTGCTTCACTTCCAAGTTTGGAGGGTTTTGGGTGCATTAAGGCTTGTATGGCCGTAGGTTGTAGGGAGGCTTTCACAAGGCCCTTTGACTCCAATGACCACATTCAACAAGCCTAGAGAATGTGTAGTAGACCCAAAAACAAAGCAAAAAAAAAAGCCTACAGCATCTGGTATCCCCAGGCGGTCTCCCATCCAAGTACTATCCAGGCCAGAGCCTGCTTCACTTCCAAGTTCAGATGGGTTTGGGTGCATTCAGGCTTGTATGGCCATAGGAGAAGGGAGGCTTTCATAAGGCCCTTTGACTCCAATGACCATATTCAACAAGCCTAGAGAATGTGTAGCTGGTAGAAAAACAAAGTAAAAAAAAAAGCTTACGGCACCTGGTATTCCCAGGCAGTCTCCCATCCAGGTACTAACCAGGACAGAGCCTGTTTCACTTCCAAGATGGATGGGTTTGGGTGCATTCAGGATTGTATGGCCGTAAGGGGAAGGGAGGCTTTCACAAGGCCCTTTGACTACAATGACCACATTCAACAAGCCTAGAGAATGTGTAGCTGGCCCAAAAACAAAGTAAAAAAAAAAGCATACAGCACCTGGTATTACCAGGCAGTCTCCCATCCAGGTACTATCCAGGCCAGAGCCAGCTTCACTTACAAGTTCGGATGGGTTTGGGTGCATTCAGGATTGTATGGCCATAGGCGGAAGGGAGGTTTTCACAAGGCCCTTTGACTCCAATGACCACATTCAACAAGCCTAGAGAATGTGTAGCTGGCCCAAAAACAAAATAAAAAAAAAAACCTATGGCACCTGGTATCCCCAGGCAAGTCTCCCATCCAGGACGGAGCATGCTGCACTTACAAGTTAGATTGAGTGTGGGTGCATTCAGGCTTGTATGGCCGTAGGCAGAAGGGATGCTTTTACAAGGCCCTTTGACTCCAATGACCACATTCAACAAGCCTAGAGAATGTGTAGAAGACCCAAAAACAAAGCAAAAAAAAAAGCCTACAGCATCTGGTATCCCCAGGCAGTCTACCATCCAAGTACTATCCAGGCCAGAACCTGCTTCACTTCCAAGTTCAGATGGGTTTGGGTGCATTCAGGCTTCTATGGCCGTAGGAGAAGGGAGGCTTTCACAAGGCCCTTTGACTCCAATGACCACATTCAACAAGCCTAGAGAATGTGTAGCTGGCCCAAAAACAAAGTAAAAAAAAAAAGCCTACAGCAACTGGTATTCCCAGGCAAGTCTCCCATCCAGTTACTCTCCAGGACAGAGCCTGCTTCACTTACAAGTTCGGATGGGTGTGGGTGCATTCAGGCTTGTATGACCATAATCAGAAGACAGGCTTTTACAAGGCCCTTTGACTCCAATGACCACATTCAACAAGCCTAGAGAATGTGTAGCAGACGCAAAAACAAAGTAAAAAAAAAAGCCTACAGCATATGCTATCCCCAGGCGGTCTTCCATCCAAGTACTATCCAGGCCAGAGCCTGCTGCACTTCCCAGTTCAGATGGGTTTGGGTGCATTCAGGCTTGTATGGCCATAGGCAGAAGGTAGGCTTTCACAAGGCCCTTTGACTCCAATGACCACATTCAACAAGCATAGAGAATGTGTAGCTGGCCCAAAAACAAAGCCTACGGCACCTGGTATTCCCAGGCGGTCTCCCATCCAGGTACTATCCAGGCCAGATCCTGTTTCACTTCCAAGATCGGATGGGTTTGTGTGCATTCAGGATTGTATGGCTGTCGGAGAAAGCGAGACTTTCACAAGGCCCTTTGACTCCAATGACCACATTCAACAAGCCTAGAGAATGTGTAGCTGGCCCAAAAACAAAGTAAAAAAAAAAAGCCTACGGCACCTGGTATTCCCAGGCAAGTCTCCCATCCAGGTTCTATCCAGGACGGAGCATGCTGCACTTACAAGTTCGATTGGGTGTGGGTGCATTTAGGCTTGTATGGCCGTAGGCAGAAGAGAGGCTTTTACAAGGCCCTTTGACTCCAATGACCACATTCAACAAGCCTAGAGAATGTGTAGTAGACCCAAAAACAAAGCAAAAAAAAAAGCCTACAGCATCTGGTATCCCCAGGCAGTCTCCCATCCAAGTACTATCCAGGCCAGAACCTGCTTCACTTCCAAGTTCAGATGGGTTTGGGTGCATTCAGGCTTGTATGGCCGTAGGAGGAAGGGAGGCTTTCACAAGGCCCTTTGACTCCAATGACCACATTCAACAAGCCTAGAGAATGTGTAGCTGGCCCAAAAACAAAGTAAAAAAAAAAAGCCTACGGCACCTGGTATTCCCAGGCAAGTCTCCCATCCAGGTTCTATCCAGGACGGAGCATGCTGCACTTACAAGTTCGATTGGGTGTGGGTGCATTTAGGCTTGTATGGCCGTAGGCAGAAGAGAGGCTTTTACAAGGCCCTTTGACTCCAATGACCACATTCAACAAGCCTAGAGAATGTGTAGCAGACCCAAAAACAAAGCAAAAAAAAAAAGCCTACAGCATCTGGTATCCCCACGCAGTCTCCCATCCAAGTACTATCCAGGCCAGATCCTGCTTCACTTCCAAGTTCGGATGGGTTTGGGTGCATTCAGGATTGTATGGCTGTCGGCGAAAGCGAGGGTTTCACAAGGCCCTTTGACTCCAATGACCACATTCAACAAGCCTAGAGAATGTGTAGCTGGCCCAAAAACAAAGCAAAAAAAAAACCCTACGGCACCTGGTATTCCAAGGCAGTATCCCATCCAGGTACTATTCAGGCCAGAGCCTGCTTCACTTGCAAGTTCAGATGGGTTTGGGTGCATTAAGGCTTGTATGGCCGTAGGCGGAAGGGAGGCTTTCACAAGGCCCTTTGACTCCAATAACCACATTCAACAAGCCTAGAAAATGTGTAGGTGGACCAAAAACAAAGCCTACGGCACCAGGTATTCCCAGGCAGTCTCCCATCTAGGTACTATCCAGGCCAGAGCCTGCTTCACTTACAAGTTCGGATGGGTTTGGGTGCATTCAGGCTTGCATGGCAGTAGGCGGAAGGGAGGCTTTCACAAGGCCCTTTGACTCCAATGACCACATTCAACAAGCCTAGAGAATGTGTAGCTGGCCCAAAAACAAAGTAAAAAAAAAAGCGTACGGCATCTGGTACTCCCAGGCAGTCTCCCATCCAGGTACTATCCAGGACAGAGCCTGCTTCACTTACAAGTTCGGATGGGTTTGGGTGCATTAAGGCTTGTATGGCCGTAAGCGGAAGGGAGGCTTTCACAAGGCCCTTTGACTCCAATAACCACATTCAACAAGCCTAGAGAATGTGTAGGTGGACCAAAAACAAAGCCTACGGCACCTGGTATTCCCAGGCAGTCTCCCATCCAGGTACTACCCAGAAAAGAGCATGCTTCACTTCCAAGATTGGATGGGTTTGGGTGCATTCAGGCTTGTATGGCCATAGGAGGAAGGGAGGCTTTCACAAGGCCCTTTGACTCCAATGACCACATTCAACAAGCCTAGAGAATGTGTAGCTGGCCCAAAAACAAATAAAAAAAAAAAAACCTATGGCACCTGTTATTCCCAGGCAGTCTCCCATCTAGGTACCATCCAGGCCAGAGCCTGCTTCACTTCCAAGTTCAGATGGGTTTGGGTGCATTCAGGCTTGTATGGCCGTAGGAGGAAGGGAGGCTTTCACAAGGCCCTTTGACTCCAATGACCACATTCAACAAGCCTAGAGAATGTGTAGCTGGCCCAAAAACAAAGTAAAAAAAAAAGCCTACAGCACCTGGTATTACCAGGCAGTCTCCCATGGAGGTACTATCCAGGACAGAGCCTGCTTCACTTACAAGTTCAGATGGGTTTGGGGGCATTGAGGCTTGTATGGCCGTAGGCAGAAGAGAGGCTTTTACAAGGCCCTTTGACTCCAATGACCACATTCAACAAGCCTAGAGAATGTGTAGTAGACCCAAAAAGAAAGCAAAAAAAAAAAACTACAGCATCAGGTATCCCCAGGCGGTCTCCCACCCAAGTACTATCCAGGCCAGAGCCTGCTTCATTTCCAAGTTCAGATGGGTTTGGGTGCATTCAGGCTTGTATGGCCGTAGGAGAAGGGAGGCTTTCACAAGGCCCTTTGACTTCAATGACCACATTCAACAAGCCTAGAGAATTTGTAGCTGGCAGAAAAACAAAGTAAAAAAAAAAGCCTACGGCACCTGGTATTTCCAGGCAGTCTCCCATCCAGGTACTAACCAGGACAGAGCCTGTTTAACTTCCAAGATTGGATGGGTTTGGGTGCATTCAGGATAGTATGGCCGTAGGCAGAAGGGAGGCTTTCACAAGGCCCTTTGACTCCAATGACCACATTCAACAAGCCTAGAGAATGTGTAGCTGGCCCAAAAACAAAGGAAAAAAAAAAGCCTATGGCACCTGGTATTCCCAGGCGGTCTCCCATCTAGATACCATCCAGGCCAGAGCCTGCTTAACTTCCAAGTTCAGATGGGTTCGGGTGCATTCAGGCTTCTATGGCCGTAGGAGAAGGGAGTCTTTCACAAGGCCCTTTGACTCCAATGACCACATTCAACAAGCATAGAGAATGTGTAGCTGGCCCAAAAACAAAGCCTACGGCACCTGGTATTCCCAGGCGGTCTCCCATCTAGGTACTATTCAGGCCAGATCCTGTTTCACTTCCAAGTTCGGATGGGTTTGGGTGCATTCAGGATTGTATGGCTGTCGGCGAAAGCGAGGGTTTCACAAGGCCCTTTGACTCCAATGACCACATTCAACAAGCCTAGAGAATGTGTAGCTGGCCCAAAAACAAAGCAAAAAAAAAACCCTACGGCACCTGGTATTCCAAGGCAGTATCCCATCCAGGTACTATTCAGGCCAGAGCCTGCTTCACTTGCAAGTTCAGATGGGTTTGGGTGCATTAAGGCTTGTATGGCCGTAGGCGGAAGGGAGGCTTTCACAAGGCCCTTTGACTCCAATAACCACATTCAACAAGCCTAGAAAATGTGTAGGTGGACCAAAAACAAAGCCTACGGCACCTGGTATTCCCAGGCAGTCTCCCATCTAGGTACTATCCAGGCCAGAGCCTGCTTCACTTACAAGTTCGGATGGGTTTGGGTGCATTCAGGCTTGCATGGCAGTAGGCGGAAGAGAGGCTTTCACAAGGCCCTTTGACTCCAATGACTACATTCAACAAGCCTAGAGAATGTGTAGCTGGCCCAAAAACAAATTAAAAAAAAAAAGCCTATGGCACCTGGTATTACCAGGCAGTCTCCCATCTAGGTACTATCCAGGCCAGAGCCTGCTTCACTTACAAGTTCGGATGGGTTTGGGTGCATTCAGGCTTGCATGGCAGTAGGCGGAAGGGAGGCTTTCACAAGGCCCTTTGACTCCAATGACCACATTCAACAAGCCTAGAGAATGTGTAGCTGGCCCAAAAACAAAGTAAAAAAAAAAGCGTACGGCATCTGGTACTCCCAGGCAGTCTCCCATCCAGGTACTATCCAGGACAGAGCCTGCTTCACTTACAAGTTCGGATGGGTTTGGGTGCATTAAGGCTTGTATGGCCGTAAGCGGAAGGGAGGCTTTCACAAGGCCCTTTGACTCCAATAACCACATTCAACAAGCCTAGAGAATGTGTAGGTGGACCAAAAACAAAGCCTACGGCACCTGGTATTCCCAGGCAGTCTCCCATCCAGGTACTACCCAGAAAAGAGCATGCTTCACTTCCAAGATTGGATGGGTTTGGGTGCATTCAGGCTTGTATGGCCATAGGAGGAAGGGAGGCTTTCACAAGGCCCTTTGACTCCAATGACCACATTCAACAAGCCTAGAGAATGTGTAGCTGGCCCAAAAACAAATAAAAAAAAAAAAACCTATGGCACCTGTTATTCCCAGGCAGTCTCCCATCTAGGTACCATCCAGGCCAGAGCCTGCTTCACTTCCAAGTTCAGATGGGTTTGGGTGCATTCAGGCTTGTATGGCCGTAGGAGGAAGGGAGGCTTTCACAAGGCCCTTTGACTCCAATGACCACATTCAACAAGCCTAGAGAATGTGTAGCTGGCCCAAAAACAAAGCAAAAAAAAAACCCTACGGCACCTGGTATTCCAAGGCAGTATCCCATCCAGGTACTATTCAGGCCAGAGCCTGCTTCACTTGCAAGTTCAGATGGGTTTGGGTGCATTAAGGCTTGTATGGCCGTAGGCGGAAAGGAGGTTTTCACAAGGCCCTTTGACTCCAATAACCACATTCAACAAGCCTAGAAAATGTGTAGGTGGACCAAAAACAAAGCCTACGGCACCTGGTATTCCCAGGCAGTCTCCCATCTAGGTACTATCCAGGCCAGAGCCTGCTTCACTTACAAGTTCGGATGGGTTTGGGTGCATTCAGGCTTGCATGGCAGTAGGCGGAAGGGAGGCTTTCACAAGGCCCTTTGACTCCAATGACTACATTCAACAAGCCTAGAGAATGTGTAGCTGGCCCAAAAACAAATTAAAAAAAAAAAAGCCTATGGCACCTGGTATTACCAGGCAGTCTCCCATCTAGGTACTATCCAGGCCAGAGCCTGCTTCACTTACAAGTTCGGATGGGTTTGGGTGCATTCAGGCTTGCATGGCAGTAGGCGGAAGGGAGGCTTTCACAAGGCCCTTTGACTCCAATGACCACATTCAACAAGCCTAGAGAATGTGTAGCTGGCCCAAAAACAAAGTAAAAAAAAAAGCGTACGGCATCTGGTACTCCCAGGCAGTCTCCCATCCAGGTACTATCCAGGACAGAGCCTGCTTCACTTACAAGTTCGGATGGGTTTGGGTGCATTAAGGCTTGTATGGCCGTAAGCGGAAGGGAGGCTTTCACAAGGCCCTTTGACTCCAATAACCACATTCAACAAGCCTAGAGAATGTGTAGGTGGACCAAAAACAAAGCCTACGGCACCTGGTATTCCCAGGCAGTCTCCCATCCAGGTACTACCCAGAAAAGAGCATGCTTGACTTCCAAGATTGGATGGGTTTGGGTGCATTCAGGCTTGTATGGCCATAGAAGGAAGGGAGGCTTTCACAAGGCCCTTTGACTCCAATGACCACATTCAACAAGCCTAGAGAATGTGTAGCTGGCCCAAAAACAAAGGAAAAAAAAAAGCCTATGGCACCTGGTATTCCCAGGCGGTCTCCCATCTAGATACCATCCAGGCCAGAGCCTGCTTCACTTCCAAGTTCAGATGGGTTCGGGTGCATTCAGGCTTGTATGGCCGTAGGTGGAAGAGAGGCTTTCACAAGGCCCCTTGACTCCAATGACCACATTCAACAAGCCTAGAGAATGTGCAGCTGGCCCAAAAACAAAGTAAAAAAAAAAGCCTACGGCACCTGGTATTCCCAGGCAAGTCTCCCATCCAGGTACTATCCAAGACAGAGCATGGTGCACTTACAAATTCGGATGGGTGTGGGAGAATTCAGGATTGTATGGCCGTAGGCAGAAGAGATGCTTTTACGAGGCCCTTTGACTCCAATGACCACATTCAACAAGCCTAGAGAATGTGTAGCAGACTCAAAAACAAAGCAAAAAAAAAAGCCTACAGCATCTGGTATCCCCAGGCGGTCTCCCATCCAAGTACTATCTAGGCCACAGCCTGCTTCATTTCCAAGTTCAGATGGGTTTGGGTGCATTCAGGCTTCAATGGCCATAGGAGAAGGGAGGCTTTCAGAAGGCCCTTTGACTCCAATGACCAAATTAAACAGGCCTAGAGAATGTGTAGCTGGCACAAAAACTAAGTAAAAAAAAAGCTTACGGCACCTAGTATTCCCAGGCAGTCGCCCATCCAGGTACTAACCAGGACAGAGCCTGCTTCACTTCCAAGACTTGATGGGTTTGAGTGCATTCAGGATTGTATGGCCGTAGGCGAAAGGGAGGCTTTCACAAGGCCCTTTGACTCCAATGACCACATTCAACAAGCCTAGAGAATGTGTAGCTGCCCCAAAAACAAAGGAAAAAAAAAAGCCTATGGCACCTGGTATTCCCAGGTAGTCTCCCATTCAGGTACTATCCAGGCCAGCGCCTGCTTCACTTCCAAGGTTGGATGGGTTTGGGTGCATTCAGGCTTGTATGTCTGTAGGCAGAAGGGAGCCTTTCACAAGGCCCTTTGACTCCAATGACCACATTCAACAAGCCTAGAGAATGTGTAGCTGGCCCAAAAACAAAGCAAAAAAAAAGCCTATGTCACCTGGTATTCCCAGGCGGTCTCCCATCCAGATACTAACCAGAACAGCACCTGCTTCACTTCCAAGATTGGATGGGTTTGGGTGCATTCAGACTTGTATGGTGATAGGCAGAAGGGAGTCTTTCACAAGGCCCTTTGACTCCAATGACCACATTCAACAAGCATAGAGAATGTGTAGCTGGCCCAAAAACAAAGCCTACGGCACCTGGTATTCCCAGGCGGTCTCCCATCTTGGTACTATTCAGGACAGAGCCTGCTTCTCTTTCAAGTTCGGATGGGTTTGGATGCATTCAGGCTTGTATGGCCATAGCCAAAAGTGAGGCTATCACAAGGTCCTTTGACTCCAATGACCACATTCAACAAGCCTAGAGAATGTGTAGCTGGACCAAAAACAAAGCAAAAAAAAAAGCCTACGGCACCTGGTATTCCCAGGCGGTCTCCCATCCAGGTACTAAACAGGACAGAGCCTGCTTCCTTTCCAAGATTGGATGGGTTTGGGTGCATTCAAGCTTGTATGGCCATAGGAAGAAGGGAGGCTTTCACAAGGCCCTTTGACTCCAATGACCACATTCAACAAGCATAGAGAATGTGTAGCTGGCCCAAAAACAAAGCAAAAAAAAACACACGGCACCTGGCTTTCCCAGGTGGTCTCCCATCCAGATACTATCCAGGACAGAGCCTGCTTCACTTCCAGGTTTGGGGGGGTTTGGGTGCATTCAGGCTTGTATGGCCGTAGGCGGAAGGGAGGCCTTCACAAGGCCCTTTGACTCCAATAACCACATTCAAGTAGCCTAGAGAATGTGTAGCTGGCCCAAAAACAAAGCCTACGGCACCTGGTATTCCCAGGCGGTCTCCCATATAGGTATTATCCAGGCCAGATCCTGTTTCACTTCCAAGTTCGGATGGGTTTGGATGCATTCAGGCTTGTATGGCCATAGCCAAAAGCGAGGCTTTCACAAGGTCCTTTGACTCCAATGACCACATTCAACAAGCCTAGAGAATGTGTAGCTGGCCCAAAAACAAAGCAAAAAAAACCCCTACGGCACCTGGTATTCCGAGGCGGTATCCCATCCAGGTACTATTCAGGCCAGAGCCTGCTTCACTTACAAGTTCGGATGGGTTTGGGTGCATTCAGGCTTGTATTGCCGTAGGCAGAAGAGAGGCTTTTACAAGGCCCTTTGACTTCAATGACCATATTCAACAAGCTTAGAGAAGGTGTAGCAGACCCAAAAACAAAGCCTACAGCATCTGGTATCCCCAGGGAGTCTCCCATCCAAGTACTATCCAGGCCAGGGCTTGCTTCACTTCCAAGTTCAGATAGGTTTGGGTGCATTCAGGCTCGTATGGCCGTAGGAGGAAGGGTGGTTTTCACAAGGCCCTTTGACTCAAATGACCACATTCAACAAGCCTAGAGAATGTGTAGCTGGCACAAAAACAAAGTAAAAAAAAAAGCCTATGGCACCTGGCATTCCCAGGCGGTTTCCCATCCAGGTACTATCCAGGCCAGAGCCTGCTTCACTTACAAGTTCGGATGGGTTTGGGTGCATTCAGGCTTGTATGTCTGTAGGCGGAAGGGAGGCTTTCACAAGGCCCTTTGACTCCAATGACCACATTCAACAAGCCTAGAGAATGTGTAGCTGGCCCAAAAACAAAGGAAAAAAAAAAGCCTACGGCACCTGGTATTCCCAGGCAGTCTCCCATCTAGGTACCATCCAGGCCAGAGTCTGCTTCATTTCCAAGTTCAGATGGGTTTGGGTGCATTCAGGCTTGTATGGCCGTAGGAGGAAGGGAGGCTTTCACAAGGCCCTTTGACTCCAATGACCACATTCAACAAGCCTAGAGAATGTGTAGCTGGCCCAAAAACAAAGGAAAAAAAAAAGCCTACAGCACCTGGTATTACCAGGCAGTCTCCCATCCAGGTACTATCCAGGCCAGAGCCTGCTTCACTTACAAGCTCGGATGGGTTTGGGTGCATTCAGGCTTGTATGGCCGTAGGTAGAAGAGAGGCTTTCACAAGGCCCTTTGACTCCAATGACCACATTCAACAAGCCTAGAGAATGTGTAGCTGGCCCAAAAAGAAAGCAAAAAAAAAATCCTACGGCACCTGGCATTCTCAGGCGGTCTCTCATCCAGGTACTATCCAAGCCAGAGCCTGCTTCACTTCCAAGTTCAGATAGGTTTGGGTGCATTCAGGCTTGTATGGCCGTAGGAGGAAGGGTGGTTTTCACAAGGCCCTTTGACTCAAATGACCACATTCAACAAGCCTAGAGAATGTGTAGCTGGCACAAAAACAAAGTAAAAAAAAAAGCCTATGGCACCTGGCATTCCCAGGCGGTTTCCCATCCAGGTGCTATCCAGGCCAGAGCCTACTTCACTTACAAGTTCGGATGGGTTTGGGTGCATTCAGGCTTGTATGTCTGTAGGCGGAAGGGAGGCTTTCACAAGGCCCTTTGACTCCAATGACCACATTCAACAAGCCTAGAGAATGTGTAGCTGGCCCAAAAACAAAGCAAAAAAAAAAATCCTACGGCACTTAGTATTCTCAGGCGGTCTCTCATCCAGGTACTATCCGGGCCAGAACCTGCTTCACTTCCAAGATCAGATGGGTTTGGGTGCATTCAGGCTTGTATGGCCATAGGCAGAAGATAGGCTTTCACAAGGCCCTTTGACTCCAATGACCACATTCAACAAGCATAGAGAATGTGTAGCTGGCCCAAAAACAAAGCCTACGGCACCTGGTATTCCCAGGCGGTCTCCCATCCAGGTACTATCCAGGCCAGATCCTGTTTCACTTCCAAGTTCGGATGGGTTTGGGTGCATTCAGGATTGTATGGCTGTCGGCGAAAGCGAGGCTTTCACAAGGCCCTCTGACTCCAATGACCACATTCAACAAGCCTAGAGAATGTGTAGCTGGCCCAAAAAGAAAGCCAAAAAAACCCCTACGGCACCTCGTATTCCCAGGCGGTCTCCCATCCAGGTACTACCCAGAACAGAGCCTGCTTCACTTCCAAGATTGGATGGGTTTGGGTGCATTCAGGCTTGTATGGCCATAGGAAGAAGGGAGGCTTTCACAAGGCCCTTTGACTCCAATGACCACATTCAACAAGCCTAGAGAATGTGTAGCTGGCCCAAAAACAAATAAAAAAAAAAAAGCCTACAGCACCTGGTATTCCTAGGCAGTCTCCCAACTAGGTACCATCCAGACCAGAGCCTGCTTCACTTCCAAGTTCAGATGGATTTGGGTGCATTCAGGCTTGTATGGCCGTAGGAGGATGGGAGGCTTTCACAAGGCCCTTTGACTCCAATGACCACATTTAATAAGCCTAGAGAATGTGTAGCTGGCCCAAAAACAAAGTAAAAAAAAAAGCCTACAGCACCTGGTATTACCACGCAGTCTCCCATCCAGGTACTAACCAGGCCAGAGCCTGCTTCACTTACAAGTTCGGATGGGTTTGGGTGCATTCAGGCTTGTATGGCCGTAGGTAGAAGGTAGGCTTTCACAAGGCCCTTTGACTCCAATGACCACATTCAACAAGCCTAGAGAATGTGTAGCTGGCCTAAAAACAAAGTAAAAAAAAAACCTATGGCACCTGGTACTCCCAGGCAGTCTCCCATCCAGGTACTATCCAGGACAGAGCCTGCTTCACTTACAAGTTCGGATGGGTTTGGGTGCATTTAGGCTTGTATGGCCGTAGGCGGAAGAGAGGCTTTTACAAGGCCCTTTGACTCCAATGACCATATTCAACAAGCCTAGAGAATGTGTAGCAGACCCAAAAACAAAGCAAAAAAAAAAAGCCTACAGCATCTGGTATCCCCAGACGGTCTCCCATCCAAGTACTATCCAGGCCAGAGCCTGCTTCATTTCCAAGTTCAGATGGGTTTGGGTGCATTCAGGCTTGTATGGCCGTAGGAGGAAGGGTGGCTTTCACAAAGCTCTTTGACTCCAATGACCACATTCAACAAGCCTAGAGAATGTGTAGCTGGCACAAAAAGAAAGTAAAAAAAAAAGCCTACGGCACTTGGTATTCCCAGGCAGTCTCCCATCCAGGTACTAACCAGGACAGAGCCTGCTTCTCTTCCAAGATTGGATGGGTTTGGATGCATTCAGGATTGTATGGCCATAGGCAGAAGGGAGGTTTTCACAAGGCCCTTTGACTCCAATGACCACATTCAACAAGCCTAGAGAATGTGTAGCTGGCCCAAAAACAAAGGAAAAAAAAAAGCCTATGGCACCTGGCATTCCCAGGCGGTTTCCCATCCAGGTACTATCCAGGCCAGAACCTGCTTCAGTTACAAGTTCGAATGGGTTTGGATGCATTCAGGCTTGTATGTCTGTAGGCGGAAGGGAGGCTTTCACAAGGCCCTTTGACTCCAATGACCACATTCAACAAGCCTAGAGAATGTGTAGCTGGCCCAAAAACAAAGCAAAAAAAAAAATCCTACGGCACTTAGTATTCTCAGGCGGTTTCCCATCCAGGTACTATCCAGGCCAGAACCTGCTTCAGTTACAAGTTCGGATGGGTTTGTGTGCATTCAGGCTTGTATGGCCGTAGGCAGAAGGGAGGCTTTCACAAGGCCCTTTGACTCCAATGACCACATTCAACAAGCCTAGAGAATGTGTAGCTGGCCCAAAAACAAAGCAAAAAAAAAAGCCTACGGCACCTGGTATTCCCAGGTAGTCTCCCACCCAGGTACTATCCAAGACAGAGCCTGCTTCATTTCGAAGTTCGGATGGGTTTGGGTGCATTCTGGCTTGTATGGCCGTAGGCGGAAGATAGGCTATTACAAGGCCCTTTGACTTCAATGACCACATTCAACAAGCCTAGAGAATGTGTAGCAGACCCAAACACAAAGCAAAAAAAAAAGCTTACAGCACCTGGTATCCCAGGTGGTCTCCCATCCAGGTACTATCCAGGACAGAGCCTGCTTCACTTCGAGGTTCAGAGAGGTTTGGGTGCATTAAGGCTTGTATGGCCGTAGGCGGAAGGGAGACTTTCACAAGGCCATTTGACTCCAATGACCACATTCAACAAGCTTAGAGAATGTGTAGCTGGCCCAAAAACAAAGACTACGGTACCTGGTATTCCCAGGCAGTCTCCCATCCAGGTACCATCCAGGCCAAAGCATGCTTCACTTTCCAAATTCAGAGAGGTTTGGGTGCATTCAGGCTTGTATGGCCACAGGAGGAAGGGATGCTTTCACAAGGCCCTTTGACTCCAATGACCACATTCAACAAGCCTAGAGAATGTGTAGCTGGCCCAAAAACAAAGAAAAAAAAAAAAAAGCCTAAGGCGCTTGGTATTCCCAGGCGGTCTCCCATCCAGGTACTAAACAGGACAGAGCCTGCTTCACTTCCAAGATTGGATGGGTTTGGGTGCATTTAGGCTTGTATGGCTGTAGGCGGAAGTGAGGCTTTCACAAGGCCCTTTGACTCCAATGACCACATTCACAAAGGATAGAGAATGTGTAGCTGGCCCAAAAACAAAGGCTACAATACCAGGTATTCCCAGGCGGTCTCCCATCTAGGTACTATGCAGGCCAGAGCCTGCTTCACTTACAAATTCGGATGGGTTGGGGTGTATTTAGGCTTGTATGGCCGTAGGCGGAAGGGAAGCTTTCACAAGGCCCTTTGACTCCAATAACCACATTCAACAAGCCTAGAGAATGTGTAGCTGGCCCAGAAAGAAAGCAAAAAAAAAGTCTACGGCACCAGGTATTCCCAGGCGGTCTCCCATACAGGTACTATCCATGCCAGAGACTGCTTCACTTCCAAGTTCAGACGGGTTTGGGTGCATTAAGGCTTGTATGGCCGTAGGCGGAAAGGAGACTTTCACAAGGCCCTTTGACTCCAATGACCACATTCAACAAGCCTAGAGAATGTGTAGCTGGCCCAAAAACAAAGCAAAAAAAAAAAGACTACGGCACCTGGTATTCCTAGGGGGTCTCCCATCCAGGTACTATCCAGGCCAGAACCTGCTTCAGTTACAAGTTCGGATGGGTTTGTGTGCATTCAGGCTTGTATGGCCGTAGGCAGAAGGGAGGCTTTCACAAGGCCCTTTGACTCCAATGACCACATTCAACAAGCCTAGAGAATGTGTAGCTGGCCCAAAAACAAAGCAAAAAAAAAAGCCTACGGCACCTGGTATTCCCAGGTAGTCTCCCACCCAGGTACTATCCAAGACAGAGCCTGCTTCATTTCGAAGTTCGGATGGGTTTGGGTGCATTCTGGCTTGTATGGCCGTAGGCGGAAGATAGGCTATTACAAGGCCCTTTGACTTCAATGACCACATTCAACAAGCCTAGAGAATGTGTAGCAGACCCAAACACAAAGCAAAAAAAAAAGCTTACAGCACCTGGTATCCCAGGTGGTCTCCCATCCAGGTACTATCCAGGACAGAGCCTGCTTCACTTCGAGGTTCAGAGAGGTTTGGGTGCATTAAGGCTTGTATGGCCGTAGGCGGAAGGGAGACTTTCACAAGGCCATTTGACTCCAATGACCACATTCAACAAGCTTAGAGAATGTGTAGCTGGCCCAAAAACAAAGACTACGGTACCTGGTATTCCCAGGCAGTCTCCCATCCAGGTACCATCCAGGCCAAAGCATGCTTCACTTTCCAAATTCAGAGAGGTTTGGGTGCATTCAGGCTTGTATGGCCACAGGAGGAAGGGATGCTTTCACAAGGCCCTTTGACTCCAATGACCACATTCAACAAGCCTAGAGAATGTGTAGCTGGCCCAAAAACAAAGAAAAAAAAAAAAAAGCCTAAGGCGCTTGGTATTCCCAGGCGGTCTCCCATCCAGGTACTAAACAGGACAGAGCCTGCTTCACTTCCAAGATTGGATGGGTTTGGGTGCATTTAGGCTTGTATGGCTGTAGGCGGAAGTGAGGCTTTCACAAGGCCCTTTGACTCCAATGACCACATTCACAAAGGATAGAGAATGTGTAGCTGGCCCAAAAACAAAGGCTACAATACCAGGTATTCCCAGGCGGTCTCCCATCTAGGTACTATGCAGGCCAGAGCCTGCTTCACTTACAAATTCGGATGGGTTGGGGTGTATTTAGGCTTGTATGGCCGTAGGCGGAAGGGAAGCTTTCACAAGGCCCTTTGACTCCAATAACCACATTCAACAAGCCTAGAGAATGTGTAGCTGGCCCAGAAAGAAAGCAAAAAAAAAGTCTACGGCACCAGGTATTCCCAGGCGGTCTCCCATACAGGTACTATCCATGCCAGAGACTGCTTCACTTCCAAGTTCAGACGGGTTTGGGTGCATTAAGGCTTGTATGGCCGTAGGCGGAAAGGAGACTTTCACAAGGCCCTTTGACTCCAATGACCACATTCAACAAGCCTAGAGAATGTGTAGCTGGCCCAAAAACAAAGCAAAAAAAAAAAGACTACGGCACCTGGTATTCCTAGGGGGTCTCCCATCCAGGTACTATCCAGGACAGAGCCTGCTTCACTTTCAAGTTTGGATGGGTTTGGGTGCATACAGGCTTGTATTGCCGTAGGCAGAAGAGAGGCTTTTACAAGGCCCTTTGACTTCAATGACCATATTCAACAAGCTTAGAGAAGGTGTAGCAGACCCAAAAACAAAGCCTACAGCATCTGGTATCCCCAGGGAGTCTCCCATCCAAGTACTATCCAGGCCAGGGCTTGCTTCACTTCCAAGTTCAGATAGGTTTGGGTGCATTCAGGCTCGTATGGCCGTAGGAGGAAGGGTGGTTTTCACAAGGCCCTTTGACTCAAATGACCACATTCAACAAGCCTAGAGAATGTGTAGCTGGCACAAAAACAAAGTAAAAAAAAAAGCCTATGGCACCTGGCATTCCCAGGCGGTTTCCCATCCAGGTACTATCCAGGCCAGAGCCTGCTTCACTTACAAGTTCGGATGGGTTTGGGTGCATTCAGGCTTGTATGTCTGTAGGCGGAAGGGAGGCTTTCACAAGGCCCTTTGACTCCAATGACCACATTCAACAAGCCTAGAGAATGTGTAGCTGGCCCAAAAACAAAGGAAAAAAAAAAGCCTACGGCACCTGGTATTCCCAGGCAGTCTCCCATCTAGGTACCATCCAGGCCAGAGTCTGCTTCATTTCCAAGTTCAGATGGGTTTGGGTGCATTCAGGCTTGTATGGCCGTAGGAGGAAGGGAGGCTTTCACAAGGCCCTTTGACTCCAATGACCACATTCAACAAGCCTAGAGAATGTGTAGCTGGCCCAAAAACAAAGGAAAAAAAAAAGCCTACAGCACCTGGTATTACCAGGCAGTCTCCCATCCAGGTACTATCCAGGCCAGAGCCTGCTTCACTTACAAGCTCGGATGGGTTTGGGTGCATTCAGGCTTGTATGGCCGTAGGTAGAAGAGAGGCTTTCACAAGGCCCTTTGACTCCAATGACCACATTCAACAAGCCTAGAGAATGTGTAGCTGGCCCAAAAAGAAAGCAAAAAAAAAATCCTACGGCACCTGGCATTCTCAGGCGGTCTCTCATCCAGGTACTATCCAAGCCAGAGCCTGCTTCACTTCCAAGTTCAGATAGGTTTGGGTGCATTCAGGCTTGTATGGCCGTAGGAGGAAGGGTGGTTTTCACAAGGCCCTTTGACTCAAATGACCACATTCAACAAGCCTAGAGAATGTGTAGCTGGCACAAAAACAAAGTAAAAAAAAAAGCCTATGGCACCTGGCATTCCCAGGCGGTTTCCCATCCAGGTGCTATCCAGGCCAGAGCCTGCTTCACTTACAAGTTCGGATGGGTTTGGGTGCATTCAGGCTTGTATGTCTGTAGGCGGAAGGGAGGCTTTCACAAGGCCCTTTGACTCCAATGACCACATTCAACAAGCCTAGAGAATGTGTAGCTGGCCCAAAAACAAAGCAAAAAAAAAATCCTACGGCACTTAGTATTCTCAGGCGGTCTCTCATCCAGGTACTATCCGGGCCAGAACCTGCTTCACTTCCAAGATCAGATGGGTTTGGGTGCATTCAGGCTTGTATGGCCATAGGCAGAAGATAGGCTTTCACAAGGCCCTTTGACTCCAATGACCACATTCAACAAGCATAGAGAATGTGTAGCTGGCCCAAAAACAAAGCCTACGGCACCTGGTATTCCCAGGCGGTCTCCCATCCAGGTACTATCCAGGCCAGATCCTGTTTCACTTCCAAGTTCGGATGGGTTTGGGTGCATTCAGGATTGTATGGCTGTCGGCGAAAGCGAGGCTTTCACAAGGCCCTCTGACTCCAATGACCACATTCAACAAGCCTAGAGAATGTGTAGCTGGCCCAAAAAGAAAGCCAAAAAAACCCCTACGGCACCTCGTATTCCCAGGCGGTCTCCCATCCAGGTACTACCCAGAACAGAGCCTGCTTCACTTCCAAGATTGGATGGGTTTGGGTGCATTCAGGCTTGTATGGCCATAGGAAGAAGGGAGGCTTTCACAAGGCCCTTTGACTCCAATGACCACATTCAACAAGCCTAGAGAATGTGTAGCTGGCCCAAAAACAAATAAAAAAAAAAAAGCCTACAGCACCTGGTATTCCTAGGCAGTCTCCCAACTAGGTACCATCCAGACCAGAGCCTGCTTCACTTCCAAGTTCAGATGGATTTGGGTGCATTCAGGCTTGTATGGCCGTAGGAGGATGGGAGGCTTTCACAAGGCCCTTTGACTCCAATGACCACATTTAATAAGCCTAGAGAATGTGTAGCTGGCCCAAAAACAAAGTAAAAAAAAAAGCCTACAGCACCTGGTATTACCACGCAGTCTCCCATCCAGGTACTAACCAGGCCAGAGCCTGCTTCACTTACAAGTTCGGATGGGTTTGGGTGCATTCAGGCTTGTATGGCCGTAGGTAGAAGGTAGGCTTTCACAAGGCCCTTTGACTCCAATGACCACATTCAACAAGCCTAGAGAATGTGTAGCTGGCCTAAAAACAAAGTAAAAAAAAAACCTATGGCACCTGGTACTCCCAGGCAGTCTCCCATCCAGGTACTATCCAGGACAGAGCCTGCTTCACTTACAAGTTCGGATGGGTTTGGGTGCATTTAGGCTTGTATGGCCGTAGGCGGAAGAGAGGCTTTTACAAGGCCCTTTGACTCCAATGACCATATTCAACAAGCCTAGAGAATGTGTAGCAGACCCAAAAACAAAGCAAAAAAAAAAAGCCTACAGCATCTGGTATCCCCAGACGGTCTCCCATCCAAGTACTATCCAGGCCAGAGCCTGCTTCATTTCCAAGTTCAGATGGGTTTGGGTGCATTCAGGCTTGTATGGCCGTAGGAGGAAGGGTGGCTTTCACAAAGCTCTTTGACTCCAATGACCACATTCAACAAGCCTAGAGAATGTGTAGCTGGCACAAAAAGAAAGTAAAAAAAAAAGCCTACGGCACTTGGTATTCCCAGGCAGTCTCCCATCCAGGTACTAACCAGGACAGAGCCTGCTTCTCTTCCAAGACTGGATGGGTTTGGATGCATTCAGGATTGTATGGCCATAGGCAGAAGGGAGGTTTTCACAAGGCCCTTTGACTCCAATGACCACATTCAACAAGCCTAGAGAATGTGTAGCTGGCCCAAAAACAAAGGAAAAAAAAAAGCCTATGGCACCTGGCATTCCCAGGCGGTTTCCCATCCAGGTACTATCCAGGCCAGAACCTGCTTCAGTTACAAGTTCGAATGGGTTTGGATGCATTCAGGCTTGTATGTCTGTAGGCGGAAGGGAGGCTTTCACAAGGCCCTTTGACTCCAATGACCACATTCAACAAGCCTAGAGAATGTGTAGCTGGCCCAAAAACAAAGCAAAAAAAAAAATCCTACGGCACTTAGTATTCTCAGGCGGTTTCCCATCCAGGTACTATCCAGGCCAGAACCTGCTTCAGTTACAAGTTCGGATGGGTTTGTGTGCATTCAGGCTTGTATGGCCGTAGGCAGAAGGGAGGCTTTCACAAGGCCCTTTGACTCCAATGACCACATTCAACAAGCCTAGAGAATGTGTAGCTGGCCCAAAAACAAAGCAAAAAAAAAAGCCTACGGCACCTGGTATTCCCAGGTAGTCTCCCACCCAGGTACTATCCAAGACAGAGCCTGCTTCATTTCGAAGTTCGGATGGGTTTGGGTGCATTCTGGCTTGTATGGCCGTAGGCGGAAGATAGGCTATTACAAGGCCCTTTGACTTCAATGACCACATTCAACAAGCCTAGAGAATGTGTAGCAGACCCAAACACAAAGCAAAAAAAAAAGCTTACAGCACCTGGTATCCCAGGTGGTCTCCCATCCAGGTACTATCCAGGACAGAGCCTGCTTCACTTCGAGGTTCAGAGAGGTTTGGGTGCATTAAGGCTTGTATGGCCGTAGGCGGAAGGGAGACTTTCACAAGGCCATTTGACTCCAATGACCACATTCAACAAGCTTAGAGAATGTGTAGCTGGCCCAAAAACAAAGACTACGGTACCTGGTATTCCCAGGCAGTCTCCCATCCAGGTACCATCCAGGCCAAAGCATGCTTCACTTTCCAAATTCAGAGAGGTTTGGGTGCATTCAGGCTTGTATGGCCACAGGAGGAAGGGATGCTTTCACAAGGCCCTTTGACTCCAATGACCACATTCAACAAGCCTAGAGAATGTGTAGCTGGCCCAAAAACAAAGAAAAAAAAAAAAAAGCCTAAGGCGCTTGGTATTCCCAGGCGGTCTCCCATCCAGGTACTAAACAGGACAGAGCCTGCTTCACTTCCAAGATTGGATGGGTTTGGGTGCATTTAGGCTTGTATGGCTGTAGGCGGAAGTGAGGCTTTCACAAGGCCCTTTGACTCCAATGACCACATTCACAAAGGATAGAGAATGTGTAGCTGGCCCAAAAACAAAGGCTACAATACCAGGTATTCCCAGGCGGTCTCCCATCTAGGTACTATGCAGGCCAGAGCCTGCTTCACTTACAAATTCGGATGGGTTGGGGTGTATTTAGGCTTGTATGGCCGTAGGCGGAAGGGAAGCTTTCACAAGGCCCTTTGACTCCAATAACCACATTCAACAAGCCTAGAGAATGTGTAGCTGGCCCAGAAAGAAAGCAAAAAAAAAGTCTACGGCACCAGGTATTCCCAGGCGGTCTCCCATACAGGTACTATCCATGCCAGAGACTGCTTCACTTCCAAGTTCAGACGGGTTTGGGTGCATTAAGGCTTGTATGGCCGTAGGCGGAAAGGAGACTTTCACAAGGCCCTTTGACTCCAATGACCACATTCAACAAGCCTAGAGAATGTGTAGCTGGCCCAAAAACAAAGCAAAAAAAAAAAGACTACGGCACCTGGTATTCCTAGGGGGTCTCCCATCCAGGTACTATCCAGGACAGAGCCTGCTTCACTTTCAAGTTTGGATGGGTTTGGGTGCATACAGGCTTGTATGGCCGTAGGCGGAAGGGAGGCTTTTACAAGGCCCTTTGACTCCAATGACCACATTCAACAAGCCTAGAGAATGTGCAGCTGGCCCAAAAACAAAGGAAAAAAAAAAGCCTATGGCACCTGCCATTCCCAGGCAGTCTCCCATCCAGGTACTATCCATGCCAGAGCCTGCTTCACTTCCAAGTTCGGATGGGTTAGGGTGCATTCAGGATTGCATGGCCGTAGGCAGAATGGAGGCTTTCACAAGGCCCTTTGACTCCAGTGACCACATTCAACAAGCCTAGAGAATGTGTAGCTGGCCCAAAAAAAAAAGCCTACGGCACCTGGTATTCCTAGGCGGTCTCCCATCCAGGTACTATCCAGGCCAGAGCCTGCTTCACTTCCAAGTTCAAATGCATTCAGGCTTGTATGGCCGTACACAGAATGGAGGCTTTCACAAGGCACTTTGACTCCAATGACCACATTCAACAAGCCTTGAGAATGTGTAGCTGGCCCAAAAACAAAGCAAAAAAAAAAACCTACGGCACCTGGTATTCTCAGGCGGTCTCTCATGCAGGTACTATCCAGGCCAGAGCCAGCTTCACTTTCAAGTTCAGATGGGTTTGGATGCATCCAGGCTTGTATGGCCATAGGCAAAAGGGAGGCTATCACAAGGTCCTTTGACTCCAATGACCACATACAACAAGCCTAGAGAATGTGTAGCTGGACCAAAAACAAAGCAAAAAAAAAAAGCCTACGGCACCTGGTATTCCCAGGCAGTCTCCCATCTAGGTACCATCCAGGCCAGAGCCTGCTTCACTTCCAAGATTGGATGGGTTTGGGTGCATTCAGGCTTGTATGGCCATAGGCAAAAGGGAGCCTTTCACAAGGCCCTTTGACTCCAATGACCAAATTTAACAAGCATAGAGAATGTGTAGCTGGCCCAAAAACAAAGTAAAAAAAAAAGCCTACGGCACCTGGTATTCCCAGGCAGTCTCCCATCCAGGTGCTATGCAGGACAGAGCCTGCTTCACTTCCAAGTTCGGATGGATTTGGGTGCATTCAGGCTTGTATGGCCGTAGGCGGAAGGGAAGCTTTCACAAGGCCCTTTGACTCCAATGACCACATTCAACAAGCCTAGAGAATGTGTAGCTGGCACAAAAAAAAAGCCTATGGCACCTGGTATTCCTAGGCGGTCTCACATCCAGGTACTATCCAGGCCAGAGCCTGCTTCACTTCCAAGTTTGGATGGGTTTGGTTGCATTCAGGCTTGTATGGCCGTACACAGAAGGGAGGCTTTCACAAGGCTCTTTGATTCCAATGACCACATTCAACAAGCCTAGAGAATGTGTAGCTGGCCCAAAAAGAAAGCAAAAAAAAAATCCTACGGCACCTGGCATTCTCAGGCGGTCTCTCATCCAGGTACTATACAGGCCAGAGCCTGCTTCACTTCCAAGTTCAGACAGGTTTGGGTGCATTCAGGCTTGTATGGCCATAGGCAAAAGGGAGGCTTTCACAAGGCCCTTTGACTCCAATGACCAAATTTAACAAGCATAGAGAATGTGTAGCTGGCCCAAAAACAAAGCCTACGGGACCTGGTATTCACAGGCGATCTCCCATCTAGGTTCTATCCAGGCCAGATCCTGTTTCACTTCCAAGTTCGGATGGGTTTGGGTGCATTCAGGATTTTATGGCCGTCGGGAAAAGCAAGGATTTCACAAGGCCCTTTGACTCCAATGACCACATTCAACAAGCCTAGAGAATGTATAGCTGGCCCAAAAACAAAGCAAAAAAAACCCCTACGGCACCTGGTATTTCCAGGCAGTCTCCCATCCAGGTACTATCCAGGCCAGAGCCTGCTTCACTTCCAAGTTCAGATGGGTTAGGGTGCATTCAGGATTGCATGGCCGTAGGTGGAATGGAGGTTTTCACAAGGCCCTTTGACTCCAATGACCACATTCAACAAGCCTAGAGAATGTGTAGCTGGCCCAAAAAAAAAGCCTACGGCACTTGGTATTACTAGGCGGTCTCCCAACCAGGTACTATCCAGGCCAGAGCCTGCTTCACTTCCAAGTTCGAGTGCATTCAGGCTTGTATGGTCGTACACAGAAGGGAGGCTTTCACAAGGCACTTTGACTCCAATGACCACATTCAACAAGCCTTGAGAATGTGTAGCTGGCCCAAAAACAAAGCAAAAAAAAAATCCTACGGCACCTGGCATTCTCAGGCTGTCTCTCATGCAGGTACCATCCAGGACAGTGCCTGCTTCACTTTCAAGTTCAGATGGGTTTGGATGCATCGAGGCTTGTATGGCCATAGGCGAAAGGGAGGCTATCACAAGGTCCTTTGACTCCAATGACCACATACAACAAGCCTAGAGAATGTGTAGCTGGCCCAAAAACAAGCAAAAAAAAAAGCAAAAAAAAAAAGCCTACGGCACCTGCTATTCCCAGGCGGTCTTCCATCCAGGTACTAACCAGGACAGAGCCTGCTTCACTTCCAAGATTGGATGGGTTTGGGTGCATTCTGGGTTGTATGGCCATAGGAGGAAGGGAGGGTTTCACAAGGCCCTTTGACTCCAATGACCACATTCAACAAGCCTAGAGAATGTGTAGCTGGCCCAAAAACAAAGCAAAAAAAAAAACCTGCGGCACCTGGCATTCCCAGGCGGTCTCCCTTCCAGGTACTAACCAGGACAGAGCCTGCTTCACTTCCAAGATTGGATGGGTTTGTGTGCATTCAGGCTTGTATGGCCATAGGCAGAAGGGAGGCTTTCAGAAGGCCCTTTGACTCCAATGACCACATTCAACAAGCATAGAGAATGTGTAGCTGGCCAAAAACAAAGCAAAAAGAAAAGCCTATGGCACCTGGTATTCCCAGGCGGTCTCCCATCTAGGTACTATACAGGCCAGAGCCTGCTTCACTTCCAAGTTCGGATGGGTTTGGGTGCATTCAGGCTTGTATGGCCGTAGGCAGAGGGGAGGCTTTCACAAGGCCCTTTGACTCCAACGACCAGATTCAATAAGCCAGTAGAATTTGTAGCTGGGCCAAAAACAAAGCAAAAATAGAAGCGTACGGCACCTGGTATTTTCAGGCGGTATCCCATCCGCGTACTATCCAGGTCAGAGCCTGCTTCACTTCCAAGTTCGAATGGGTTTGGGTGTATTCAGGCTTGTGTGACTGTAGGCAGAAGGGAGGCTTTCACAAGGCCCTTTGACTCCAACGACCAGATTCAACAAGCCTATAGAATTTGTAGTTGGCCCAAAAACAGAGCAAAAAGAAAAGCCTACGGCACATGGTATTCCCAGGCGTTCTCCCATTCAGGTACTATCCAGGACAGAGCGTGCTTCAGTTCCACGTTCAAATGGGTTTGGGTTCATTCAGGGTTTTAGGGCCATAGCTGGAAGGTAGGATTTCACAAGTACCTATGAGTCTAACGACCAGATTCAACAAGCCTATATAATTGATAGTTGGCCCAAAAACAAACAAAAAAAAAAGCCTACGGTACCTGGTATTACCAGGTGGTCTCACATCCAGATTCTATCCAGGCCATTGCCTGCTTCATTTCCTAGTTCGAATGGGTTTGAGTGCATTCAGGTTTGTATGGCCATAGTCTGAAGAAAGGCTTTCACAAGTACCTTTGACATTCAAGCTTGTATGGCCGTAGGCAGAAGAGAGGCTTTCACAAGTACCTTTGACTCTAACAACCAGATTCAACAAGCCTATATAATTGGTAGCTGGCCCAAAAACAAAACAAAACAAACAAATATTCAGGTTTGTATGGCTGTTAGTGGGAGGGAGCCTTTCACAAGTACCCTTGACTCTAACAACCAGATTCAAGCCTATACAATTGGTAGCTGGCCCAAAATCAAAGCAAAAAAAAAAAAAAAAAGCCTCCAGCAACTGGTATTCCCAGGTAGTCTCCCATTCTGGTACTATCCATACCATAGCCTGCTTCACTTCCAAGTTCGAATGGGTTTGGGTGCATTCAGGCTTGTATGGCAACAGACAGAATAGAGGCTTTCACAAGTACCTGTGGGATGCTCAACCCTGACCTATTCACAGGCAACTGCAATGGGTTTTGGATTCAGAATTGCACATAATAAATTCTATATATTGTTATTGAGTACATTTCACTCAAGGTCTCTCTTATGGTATTCTGGGTTGGCCCAATAAAGTACTCCTTCTAACTTTCTTCTGTGCCCAAGCAAAATCTGCTTTTTGGGTGCATTCAGGCTTGTATGGCCGTAGGTAGAAGGCAGGCTTTCACAAGTACCTTTGATTTCAACGACTAGATTCAACAAGCCTATATTATTGATAGTTGGCCCAAAAACAAAGCAAAAAAAAAAAAAAGCCTACGGCACCTGGTATTCCCAGGCGGAATCCCATCAAGGTACTATCCAGGCCATAGCCTGCTTCACTTCCAAGTTCGAATGGGTTTGGGTGCATTCAGGCTTGCATGGCTGCAGGCAGAAGGGAGTCTTTCACAGGTACCTTTGACTCTAACGACCAGATTCAACAAGCCACAATCTCCTGATTGATGTGAAACTCAGAGACCTCTTTAGGTAAGAACTCCTTAGAGGTGCGAAGCACCACCATATCCTTATGAAACACCAGATAAGGTGGTTTACAGGACAGAGCTTGCAACTCCGCAAGTCTGCGAACAGACACAAACGCCAGAAGAAAGACCATCTTCCATGTCAAGAGACGTAAAGGAATAGTAGCCAAAGACTCAAAGGGAGGACGTTGGAGACCTCCCAATACCAAATTAAGGTCCCACTGAGGAGCCGGACTCCAAAAGGCAGGAAGCACATGAGCAACGCCCTAGAAGAAAACCCTGACATCAGGAAGGATAGCAATGTGTTTCTGGAAAAAGACAGAAAGCGCCAAAGTCTGAACCTTAAGAGAAGGTCCTGAAGGTCCAGAGAAGCAAGGAACTCCCCCGGAGACATGGCAGTGATCACTGTGCGCAAAGACTCCTGACGATAGTGAGTCTTGACCACAAAGGAATTGAGATCTTTCAAATGCAAAATAGGGCGGCATCCGCCATCCTTTTTGGTCACCACAAAGAGGTTTGAGTAAAACCCTGAACCCCTGTCTGAAGGAGGCACCGGCTCCAGGACATCCTTATCTAGAAGAACCTGAATGGCGCCTTCGAATAGACGGCTTCTCTCGACTTCCTGAGGAGAGCCAGAAAGATGAAAGCGAAAAGGGGAAAGAGAAAAGAAAGGGATCTTGTATCCCTCTGTCACCACCTGTAAAACCCATGGGTCCGACACTGAATCCTCCCAAATCCCTCGAAAGAGGCAGAGACGACTATCCACAGTGGAATGCGGACCCGGGTTTGCTGTGTCATGCCGAAGCAGTCTTGGGAGCCTTGGGCTTGGATGCGGCCTTAGGCTTCCATTGCTGCTTGGGCTTGGAGGAGGGACGCGGAGCTGATGGAACCGCCTGGTTCGTCGAACGTGTCTCAGTTTGAAAGGAACGAAAGGACCTGTTACGCTTAAACGGCAACTTCTTCTTAAAGACCAAGGGTAGAAGTGTACTCTTACCCCCTGTGGCCTGAAAAGGCAAAGAAAGCAGGACTTTCTTGGAAGCAGTGTCAGCAGACCAAATCTTAAGCCAAAGCACACCCCTGGCCACCACAGAGGTAGTGGAGGCCCTTGCCATCATGCGGACGGCATCAAAAGCAGCAGCAGATACATAGTGTTGCGCTTCAGAGATATTAGGAAGAAGACACAATTTCTCCAAAGTAGGAGCATGGTGACGGACAGCCGTAGTGAGTCCAGACTGCAATAGCCCGGTTAACCCACGCAACAGCAAAAGCTGGACGCATAGTGGTGCCAATAGAAGAGAAAATGGACTTGAGGGAAACTTCAAGTTTCTTGTCAGTCCAGTCTTGTGGAGCAGTAGTATCGGAAACAGGTAAGGCAGTAGATTTAGACAATCTAGATATGGGTGCGTCCACCTTAGGGGGATGAACCCATTTAGCCAGTTCTGTTTCAGAAAAGGGATAAAGTTTAGCAAATTTCCTGGACACAGTAGTAGACTTATCCAGATTCTTCCATGCATCAGAAACCAAACGGTCAAGAGTTGGGTTAGGAGGAAAATAAGTAAGGGGCTTTGCAGGCTCCTGAAAAACATCAGAGGGATCAGAAGGGACCTCCTGAACCAAGGGAATGTTGAGTGTGGTCAATACAGCCCTGATCAGGCCCTCAGCAGAGGGTTCAGGATCAGACTCAATAGGGTCCCCAAGGGAACTACAAGACTCCAAAATAGTACCATCCTCAACATCCGAATCTTGCAACAATTCTTCCTCAGAAGAATCTGACACATCAGGTGCCCCCTGCGGTTTAGGCAGGGAAAATCTGATAGTAGAGGTGGTCTGCCACAATTGAAGAGCCCCCTGTACCTGGGATGGAAAGAGTTGTAGAGTGGGCCTAAGGTCCCTAGACCAGAGAACTCTCTAGGTAGCCCTGTGTGACAAGAAGAGCAATGCGCAATTGGGGATACTGATACCCCAGCCTCCTTAGTCTTAGGTCTAGCCCCCAGCTCCAACAGTATAGACATTCTCACAGTGTCAAAATAACCAACTGTACAATAAATCACCCAATTGTAGTGTGTTAGATTAATATTTCACCCCAGAAGTGCTAAATATAGACTTATCTGGCAGGCAAAGGGTTCATCTGCAGAGGAGAGAAGGAGAGTCCAAGCCCTGCGTAGGATACTCGCTGACAAACGCTCACAAAATGGCTGCCGCGACGAGAGCCAATCAGAAAAAGGCGCAAAACAAGCACTCATGGGAAATGTAGTTTTTCCCAAAAAGTACCCCAAAGCAGTGCCCGATGCCCCCCAGCACACTTGAACTATAAACCAGATGATAGAGCAAGGGTAGACAATTAAAATGAGCCCACTCTGAAGTTGCAGTGTGAAGCGGTTGCAGAGATACGTCCCAAACAGTGTTGACCCATAGAAAGTAAATGGAGAAATGGAGTCTATGCGGTAAAGCGCGCCTTAAAGGCAAGGTACAGAAATTTCATAAAAGTTAAAATATGAGGTAAAAACATGAGACACATACAAGGAACATGTGTGCATGTTAAGAAAACACTAACCCAGTAAGGAAAGTGTCAGAAAACCCCACAAAATGTGTCAAACCAGCAGACAAAGGGTTAAGTTACCACATAAACCTGCTCCAAATACCTAACAGACATACACATATATACCCAATGAGTACAGGCGTGCGCAATGAGAACTCCCAAATACAAGCCCAGCGAAGGGGCACTGTGGGAAAAATGGACCTGCAGCACTCAAAGGGTAGTTCACCTCTCCTGCAGATCTTCTGTCTTCAGGTTACCATGCAGTAAGAATTACCTCAAAGAGTAATCCATGGGAAGCACTTATACCCAAGATTTTCCCCCTCAGGGCTTAAGGTCCACCAAAAAGCACCTGGACACTGAGCTAGCCACATTGAAGGGCATTTGTCAGTCATGGTAACCTGCCTAATGGTGGTATTCCATATCTGACAGAAAAATAAAAAAGAAACTAAAACTAACGACAAATGTTCTCCACCTGGTGTTCTCACACCCAGGAACAAATCATTCTAGAGCTAGCTGGCTAAGATGCAGCTGAGGAGGGAAGGGAGGCTCCACCCCCTGCATACATTTAGACAAATGTTCCTGCCTACTTAAAGGGGTGGATCGCCTCCCAGAATTACCAGTAACCTGTACTGGATGACAGAGAAAAGCTCTATAACATCTAGGTTTTCATAAAAAAAAGTTTACTGCTCCTTTAACATAAAGTACTTACTTTTACCGTCATCTGTGGTGAGAATTGTTTTTGTCCTTATAGACCTTAGTATAGTAGCCCGGATCTTTTTTGATTTAAAATGCATATAATCTACAAGAAACTGGAGGCTGCATACAAAATTAATATGTGGAGGACAAGAATACCGATCCTGGGGTATATCCCTTTGAGTGCCAGAGGGGTACCGCAAAGTATTGCTTTGCAATGTGTTGCTATACCTCTCTGGCACTCAAAGGGATATACTGAGAAGGTGAAGACAAGATAAGAGACTGCAGTACTACACTTAGAGATATCTTCAATAGTTCCGTCTACAATGAGGAAAATTGATATATAAGAAGACAGACACACAAGAAGTGCTCATTTAGTGAGAAAAGCTGTTTTTAATCTGAACCAACTATAAATTTAATATATTTGAGATAGGTGGCCAACACATGCTATAAAACTGTTGGAGATAACTTTTTTATTACACTATATAGAGATAAAAATGTTCAATTAAATAAATAAAGACATGACACAACTACCAGAGATATCATTTTTATTATATAGATAAAATATGTAAAAGAATGCTGTAAGCATTAACTGGGAAGAGGGTCATTAACAAGAGTTGCAGTGGAAAGAAAAGAGATTTTAACCCTTTGAGTGCCAGAAAAGTATCCAACGCATTGCTCAGAGGGGGTAACTAATATTACAAATGCTTCTGCCACAGTATGGACTTAGGAAAAAAATGGTAATGTATAGTAGCAGAACACATTACACTAAACCTTCCCAGGTATCTGCCACATAAACACTCTCAAGATAGTAAAATGTCAATGTCCATTTATAGACTACAGCAGTTTAAAGGGAACCTATCACCTTAAAGGGACAGTAATGTTTCATAATAAAAGTAGCTCAAATTAATGTTCATAGTATTTGAACCATGATGAGTGTTGTTTCAATTCTGTCAGAGTTGTAGTTCAAGAGTAATTGAATGATAAAGTATCCCCCTCCCACCCCTTTTACTGATGTAACACTGCTTACCTCAGAGCAGCAAGACTGTCCGGATGGATCGCAGAGAGGGACAATCTTCAGTGAGCACAAGGAAAAACCTAAAAAAACCTGTCAAGGGGGCAGGGTTTTCATTGTTCTCACAGTAAGAAGATTGTCTCTTGCCGTGAGCTGTCCGGTCAAGAGACCAGATTCCACATCTGAGGAGAGGTAAATTACACTAGGTAAAAGGGGTGGGAGACTGATACTTTATCATTCAATTACTCTTGAACTACAACTCTGACAGTATTGAAATAACACTCTCCATGGCCCAAATACTATGAAGATTAATTGGAGCTGCTGTTGTGGGGAAACATTATTATACCTTTAAAATAATTTTAGGTACGCTGACAACCAGGGCTAGATTTACCAAAAGGAAGAGTAGGCAACTGCCTAGAGCTCCAAATTTTGAGGGGTGCCAAAGTTGTGCTGGCCACACATACATTCTGAATTGTGGGTGTGGTCAGAGCAATCTCAGACTTCCTGCACCAGTTTTATATCCCATTACAGGCTATTATTTAAAGGGGAACTACCTCCCCGCAAAAACTTCATCCTAATGAAGTCTTCATCTGGCAACTACCTGCTTAGTAGCGCTAGTCGCCAGAAATATTACCTGGTTTGAAAGATTTTGCAGTTTTTCGGAGGCTCACAGTAGCAGGAAGCACGGACATCTCGTCATAGTGACGTCCGTGCGCCTGCGCTGTCAATCCCTTTTGGAGCCGGCCGGTTTGAGAGAGAACCGCTTACAAAGTTCCCTCCCCCCTCCTCTTTCTCTGACGTCAACGTTCTAGCTGACAGCAGGGAAATCCGTTCCCAGAACCATCGGAGGCTCTGCAGTAGAGCCGTGATTGTGTTAATGAAAAAGAAATCCTTCACTTAAAAGGTCTTCTACGTGTGCTTGCAAACAAAGCACACATAGAAGACCTTTTACGTGAAGAGCCTCCAACGGTCCTGGGAACAGATTTCCCTGCTGTCAGCTAGAACGTTGACGTCAGGGAAAGAGGAGGGAACTTTGTAAGCGGTTATCTCTCAAACCATAAGGGTTTGAGATATGCCACTGGGGGAATTTTGCTTCTTTTTTAATGGCTACAAAATAGGGATTAGTAATTTTGAAGTATTACTATCCCTTTAAAGGAAATTAGCATCTGTCTACATGTTTTACTAGTAAGATGTGATTCAAATAGTTTTTGAGTAATGACCCTGTATTTATTGGTAGCAGAGTGTGGCACTTTATTCTAATCAGTTTCTATGCTGGGCCAGCATTACCATATACTGGACGGCTTGTACTGAGAACAGGTGGATTGAGTCTGAGTGAATTATAGGCACATCAGTCTACCAGTTCTATGCATCTCTCCCAGAGTGAGTGAATTATAGGCACATCAGTCTACCAGTTCTATGCATCTCTCCCAGAGTGAGTGAATTATAGGCACATCAATCTTCCAGTTCTATGCATCACTCCCAGAGTGGGGGAATTATAGGCACATCAATCTTCCAGTTCTATGCATCACTCCCAGAGTGAGTGAATTATAGGCACATCAATCTTCCAGTTCTATGCATCACTCCCAGAGTGGGGGAATTATAGGCACATTGATCTATCAGTTCTATGCATCACTCCCAGAGTGGGGGAATTATAGACACGACGATCTATCAGTTCTATGCATCACTCTTATTATATGTGTGAGTATGTAATAAAGGTAGTAAAGGTCCCCTTGGAGTCTTAGTACACAGGTGGATTTCCAAGTTAAGGCTGCCTGCCCCTCCCCGCTAGAGGTGGAGCCAGCTATGCTTTAGACATTGGGTGTAAGGGAAACAGGAAGACCATATATCTGCTCCCTCACCTCTGGAGGGTAAACTGAAAATTAAGAGTGCTTATGGGCTCCTATCTGATCCTACAGTGATACCATTCACTACTCTCTCCAGACATACAGATACTGTGAGTTAAAGGGATAGTAATACTTCGTTTTATCTTTATTTTATTTTATAGGCATTCAAAAACCATGAAGAACGATATAAGTCTTATCTCTCAAACCTTTATGGTTTGAGAGATATTCACAAGCAAAGTTTCCCCTCACTGACCAAAACGGTCAAGTCTGCCATCTAGCTGTCAGATTTGGAATCCAGTCCGCAGATCAACCGCTGGCTCTTCAGCAGAGCCGAGATCACAAGATATAAAAATAACTATTTAATTGGAAGGGTCTAAAAAGTGTGCTTGCAAACCAGGCGCACTTTGTAGACTATTCGAATTAAGTAGTTCTTCTTATATCTCGCGATCTCGGCTCTGCTGTAGAGCCACTGCCGGTCCGCGGACCAGATCCCAAATCTGACAGCTAGATGGCAGACTTGACCATTTTGGTCAGTGAGTGGAAACTTTGCTTGTGAATATCTCTCAATCCATAAAGGTTTGAGAGATAAGACTTATATTGTTCTTCATGGTTTTTTAATGCCTACAAAATAAAATAAAGATAAAACAAAGTATTACTATCCCTTTAACCTCTCCATTCCTGTAGCTGATTGGAAAGCATTGTACAGCAATGTGTTCCAAATGGACCAGCAACTGAGGGGTTAGGGCAAACAAAAACACTACTCCATCCCCCAGCCACTCCCCCATCCTAACCAGACCGCAGACTAACCCCTCTATTGCTGGATTAGCTGAAATGGAAACAGAGGGGTTAATGTTAAAAAAAACAATAAGCACTTAATCTTATTTAAGGCTAAATGGCCTTAAAGAAGTAGTAAAGTTTATATATATATATATATATATATATATATATATATATATGTATTAGTGATCTGTCTGATGACTAAAACAAAGGTATATTCCCAGAGTTATTACAGTTTAAACTCTTTTTTTAGTTGTTGTTTTTTGTTTTTTACATTAATGCCCTCTAGTGGTCAGATTTCAAATATTCTCTTGCATTCTATGGGAGTGGTACACCAGTGGCACTAGAAATATTGTGAGGTAGAGTGAACAATGGGCTCTGCTAAGTATGAGCAAAACCTGGAAGCTAATGTTCCACAGTCAATGAAGAAACTGGAGCTGAAAAAAGGTTGGATATTACAAAAAGACAATGATCCAAAACATACCTCAAAATCCACCATGAACTACATCAAGAAATGAAATCTTTAGGTTTTCCAGTGGCCTTCACAGTCCCCAGACTTGAATATTATTGAAAATCTGTGGGTTCATCTCAAACATGCAGTGGATGAAAGAAGACCTAATAATATTTCTGAACTAGAAGCATTCTGCAAAGAAGAGTGGGAAAATATTCCTAAAGTAAGAATATGGAGACTGTTAGCTGGCTACAAGAAATGTTTGGAGGTTGTGATTTCTGCCTAAGATGCTGTTACTAAGTACTGACTGATAGAGTGACCAGACTTGTGTACTTGCCATATTTTTTATCAATCTGTTACATTTAGCAGACACATAGTAACTGTGCATTAAAATTTGCAGCAATATGGCAAGTATAAAGGGACAGTAATGTCAGAAAAAAGTATTAACTATATGGTAGATAAAATTAAAAGAGAGTACTTGCATTTATTTGTATTTCTCAAAACATTATGGTTTGAGAGATATAGGAAAATAAAGTTCTCTGGTCCCTCCCCTTTCTGCTTGACGAGCTGTAAAGCTGTCAGAAGCAGATTCTGGTCGCTTGACCAGATGTGGCTCTTCAGCAGTACTTCATTTAGAACGGTCTACAAAGTGTGCCTGGTTTGCAAGCGCACTTAGTAGACCGTTCCAATGAAGTGTTTATTTCTAAATAGCGTGATTTCAGCTCTGCTGAAGAGCCTCTGTCTGGTCAAATGACCAGAATCTGCAGCTGTCAGCTAGATGGCAGACTTGAGTGAAAAAGCCAGGAAAAGGTAACTTTAGCAAGTTATATCTCTCAAACCACTTACATCGATGTTAACCTTTTTTTTAATGTCTACAATTTTAAATGAACTTAAAATTAACCATTACTATCCCTTTAAGTTTGTTTGCTGCAGAGGTTGTATAAACTTCTTTCACTTAGAAAATCAACAAAACATGTAGTTTGGCCAGAGTCGCCCAAACGTCTGCATACAACTGTAACTCAATGGGAAATTTTGTTTCTCCCGTCATAATGCTCAAGAAATGCTTGTCTTTACTTTTGTGGATACAGTCCCTTATGTGCCATGCTGTGAATGCTACCAGGAAACATATTTTACAAGCAAGATTAAGCAAGACTGGCAGCCAGATTCCAGGAGTGACCTGATTAATCTGGTACATCTGTCAGTTTTTAGTGAAAATATCTAGTACCTGTAACAACTAGAGCAGAGAATGATGACCTTTAGTTCTCCAACTGTTGTAGACAGCAACTCCCATTATCCTCAACCAGCTGATGTTTGGAAGTTTGACCAGCTTCTTGTGTTTCAAGTACCCTTCCCATTGTCTTTAGAACACTATAAAATTCTAGGCGGTAAGTCTTCATCATCCTATATAATAATTCGCTAGGATGTTTGTCAGAAGCCGTCATGCTCAGTAGAGACTGTGCGCGTTTGAGGCAGTCTCTACCGCGCAAGAAGCGGCCGGTTAACCCTTTGAGTGCCAGAGTGGTATGCAACGCACTGCAAAGCAATGAGTTATGTACCCCTCTGACACTCAAAGGGTTAACATTACCCGGACCTTGGCCTGCGTACACGGGCTTTTACACTAGTAAAGAATAAAGGAGGAGAGATTCAGCTCATAGGACAAAGCAAACAAATGTTAGGACTTGCCTACAATGGGGTGCCACACAACATAGGGTACGGGCTTAAAGGAATAGTAATGTTTCACAATTTACAGCAGCTCCAATTAATCTTCATAGTATTTGGACTTTGGAGAGTGTTATTTCAATTCTGTCAGAGTTGTAGTTCAAGAGTAAGTGAATGATAAAGTGTCCCCCTCCCGTCCCTTTTACTGATGTAACATTGCTCATCTAAGAACAGGAAGGTGGTGTCCAGATGACTTGCAGAGATTGACAATCTTCAATTAGCATAAGGGAAAAACTGTCAAGGAGGCAGGGTTTTCATTGTTCTCATAAGAAGAAGATTGTTCCTTGCTGTGAGCTGTCTGGTCTATGGACCAGATTCCGCATCTGAGGGGAGGTGGTTTACACTAGGTAAAGGGGCAGGAGGGGGATACTTTATCATTCAGTTAATTGAACTACAGTATTGAAATAACACTCTCCACGGCCCAAATACTATGAAGATTAATTGGAGTTGCTTTTATTTTGATACATTTTATCCCTTTAAAACTTAACCCCTTAACGACCCATGACGTACATGTACATCATGAGGCTGCGGTTCCTAAAGGACCAAGGACGTACATGTACGTCATGGAATTCCGGGCTCCCCTCGAAGCTGCACGCCGTTCGAGGAGCCCAGAATCCGATGGGTTAAAAAAAAAAAAGTTAAGTATCTCATAAACTATTGTTTGAAATAACAAAAATGGCTTACATAAATATAGGTGAATTTGATACAGCTTTCAGAATCAACTATGTTACAAAGGGAATTCCACTTTAACAAAATTGGGACAACCTGTGATTGGTCATGGAAATCTGGGTTAGATATATCCATATCTGTCTCCCACATATTCTAATGATTGAAAGCAGGAAAAAGAAATCCATAAACATCCATGGGTTGCTGTGTACAGCTTGTAATGTTTATCGTTTGTATTAACACAGCAGTGAAAGATGTGACCTAGCTTTATAGAAAGTAACCTTTGCGTTTACAGAAAACAGTCATACAATTCTCTCCAGGCGGGGGAGACGGGAGTGGCTATTAAGAAACCAATCGGATGTTTGCCTATAAGTACAGTATCACGGTACATTACTATTGGGTACGTCAGATGCTATCAAGTATTCAGGGAATGTTATCTACAATTAAACATTTTAGAAAGCAGATGGTCATGAAATTTGTGCTATAGCTTTGTGTGTGTGTGGGGGGGGGATGTCATATCTACAATTCAGTACTATTCGCCAGGAAGCTTCAAGAAATAAATGATGCAGAATATTTGCAATAAAACTTGAAGAAAAAAATGCCATTTATATAACATGATAACCCTTTGAGTGCCAAAGTGGGAGTGTAATGCATTGCAAAGGTATAGATTGTTTCATTTTCTAGCAACTTTTTAAAAATGAAATTTAATTTAGACAGATAGTAATCTTTCACAAAAAATGCAGTTCCAATTAATTTCCATAGAATGTGGGCCATGGAGAGTGTTATCTCAATACTGTCAGAGTTGTAGTTCAAGAGTAATTGAATGATAACGTGTCCCCCTCCAGCCCTTTTTACAGATGTAACACTGCTCACCTCAGAGCAACAAGACTGTCCGGATGGATCGCAGAGAGGGATAATCTTCATTGATCATAAGGAAAAACCTGTCAAGTGGGGCAGGGTTTTCCTTATGCACACAGTAAGAAGATTGTCCCTTGTTGCGACCTGTCTGGTCCGAGGACCAGATTCCACATCTGAAGGGAGGCAGCTTACATTAGGTAAAAGGGGCGGGAGTGGGATAATTTATCATTCATTTACTCTTGAGCTACAACTATGACAGTATTGAAATAACACTCTCCATGGCCCAATATTGTAGGAGACTGACGGGCAGGTTAGTGCAGTCTGCGCCATCAGTCCCTTCCAACTGCAATGCTTCTCAAGGGAGACCGGGACTGACAGCGCAGGCGCACAGGCAAGATGTCTGCCCTGATGCCTGGCTTCCGGTCTCCTACAATAACGGATATTTTTGTAATCGGATACATTTAAGAGGTAATATATATATTATAAAGCTAGTTGCTACCTGAATAATTATTGCAGGGCGACTTTATATCAGATGAAAGTTCCGCTTTAAGGACCAGAGGGTTGGGGTGCAATGCATAGTGAGGTTAAGTGTTACATATCCCTCTTTCCTGTGGTCCTTAACAGGTTGATATTTATTAGAACAAGAAATCAGACTAATTGTGCAGCCTCACTCCTTCTCAGCCATCTGACTACAAGACGAAATTAGTTCCGCGCTGAAACCTGTGATAAATGGGACTCCAGAGTAAGGTTCCGAGACCAAGAGGTCCAGGGAATCTAGGAATGTTCTCAATGCATTTAACCTTTTGAGTTCCAGAGAGGTATTCTACACTTTGCTTTGCAATGAGTTGCTACCCCTCTGGCACTCAAAGGATTAAAGTAGATGTGTCACACATGTGTAACATTGCAGCTACTTCCACATAGACTGCGATTACCTGCTCTGTAACCGCAGTCTGTCGCTCTGCCTCTGCTCTCCTCCCTCCTCCGATGATGGAGGCTTCTGTCTGTAAGCTGGAGCGGTCTCATTGGCAGAGATCGATATCTAGCCAATGAGAGCGCTCCAGCTTACAGACAGAAGCCTCCGTCACCAGAGCAGAGACAGAGCGACGGACTGCGGTTACAGGGCAGGTAACCGCAGTCTGTGTGGAAGTAGCTGTAGCCCAGACTTTCTAAATTAGATTTACACTAAATAAAAGTAAAAAAATAAATAAATAATAATAACGTTTTAGAAGTATTCGCTATGTAGCCTAAATATTGATGCTATGTTACACATATGTGACACATCCACTTTAAATGACTTTGTCAGGAAAGAACCACCTGATTGCTTCTGGTATATGGACCTACCACTGGGCCATATCCACAAAAGAAAACTGAAGAATTTCTGGGACATGTCAACTAAATCTTAGGACAGAAAGAAAAATTCCCATTTATTTAATCATTTGAACACAAGAGGGGGTATCTAGAGTACTGCACTCAAAAGGTAAATCTACATAACCTGTTTTTGATAAAGTTTTCAAACAAGCAAACTTGAATTCCAGGTGACAGGTCCACCTTAACCCTTTTGTGTTCAGAGGGGTGCGCAGCCTTATGTACATCTCTGACTCTCAAAGCGTTAAGGGTTGTTTAATATAGCATGATTGCTGTTGAGGTTGCTCCATAACTGGTCTACTTAGCCTTTGTACATAAGCTGTACGTGCCATAAGGTTAATGTGCACACTATCCAGAATCCGGAACTCTAGCCATGAACATGTACAGTATATGATTTATTGTGTACTTTTACTCATTATACAAGTGTTTCACTGTAGAATACGGTTATTTCAGTGAATTACACATATAAATATTAACGGCTGCTTTCACATATTGGGATTTTCCATTACAGAGTTTCATTAGTTCATTATTAAACATTTCATTGACAGCTACTCATAAAAAGCGCAGAGCCCAGCAAAATGCAAGTTCTGTATGAGTCCTGGGATTTATCACAGCCCTATCAGTGTATAGAATATGATTCATTTACCAGCACACTGTGAGGCCCTATGTTTAACGTGGACCTGTTACCTACACCGCTTTAAGTCTCTGTTCAAACTGTCTACAATTTGTGCTTTTTGTTTTCCAAACAGGTTAATAGATTTTGAGATATCTGATTCAGTGGTTTGGGAATCTAATCTCAGCAGAGCTTTGTTCTTCGTCATCCACCTTGCTAGAAGCTGATTGGCTTGGAGGTGTGTAAGCACACATCCCAGCCAACTGGAGGCTGCCATTTATTTTGAACAGAGACTGACATATAAAAGCTAGCCTCTGTTAAAATTCTGCAGTCTGACTTGGATAGCCGAGACAGCGGCGGTGGTAAAGGGGGAAATGTGGCCTGTATGTTTTTTTTCATGAAAAATGGTATTACAAGACACTTTATTTTTAAACAAAAAGACAATAATGGTATAATACTCGGAGTACAGCTGCCAAACATTTTTAAACCCATTGAGCACCGGAGGGGTACCCCTCTGGCACTCAAAGGGTTAACTGTGGCATCTTTGGAGGGCTTTAGTTTTAAAAACAAAAAAAAGAACTAATTTATTTATTTATTTTACAAGATTGAACAGAAAAAATAATAGAAGACAGAAGACTGAAGAAGAAAATTGAAGAAGACGGACAGCGGATGACATGTAAGTGTTACAGTTCTGGGATTTAGGCTAGTGTTAGCATTATTTAGTGTCGTGTTAGGGATAGTGTAGGGTTAGTGTATGGGAGGTGGGGGAAGGGTGACTATTTTGAGCTCACTCTTGTTGTTTGACGCTGTCAAACAATGAGAGTTGGCTTTTTCCTTTGATGTTCCCACAATTTGCACTATTTAGCTTGAGTTGTAGAAATAAAAACCAACAACGAGCATTCAAGTTTTGGCCACCAAGGCTGGTTGTTCCATGTACCAGGCCAGCTATAGAACAGCTGTTGTACATTGGTGGGTTTTTCGATTTTTTTTTTTTCATTTACCGTCTGTTTTACCGGTGATAATAGTATTGAGCCCTAAGATGTTTCCAACTTTGGAGATCTTAGTGCATAGACTCTATAGAATACCTTAGGAACTAGAGAAGTGTTATCACTGGAGAAGTCATCTCCGCTTTATCACATTTTAGTGAATATCTTTTTACATCTATCCCTATTCCTACTTCCACAATCCCTGACAGAAAGCTCTCTGGAAACACAGCTCAAACACCCTGAAGTAAGTGTAACAAAAAGGTCAATATGCAAATAAATAAACAAACACATAACTAATGAACCCTTTGAGTGCCAGAGGGGTGTACAATGCAATGCTCTGCACCCCTTTGGCACTCAAAGGATTAACTAACTAAATAAATAAGAGTGTAAGCAAATGAACTTTACATAGAATGCACTTGCATACAGGGTTATACTGTGTATTAGTAGGCAAAACAGGAAGGTCTGATAAAGACCCGCTTATTTGGCAGCAGGAACACCATATAATCCTCATGTCTCTGGGTTATGAGGCAAAGGTTGAACTTGATAGACTTGTGTCTTTTTTTCAACCTAAGATACTATGTTACTATATAATATATATAAAGTCAGAATTAAGGGTTACTGTCACTTTAAATGCTGGGCCCCAAGAAAGACTTGCATTAACAATCTCCTGCAGTCTGTTATAATGAATGTGACTTCTACTATATAGAACATGTTATGTCCTTTCGGGGAAAACTATTTCAAGACTGCAGATAATTGCAGCATGTAAACTCTGCCAGGAGCAGGTCAGCTCGCTGATGTATTGGTGTTTTATTTTCTGCTTTATTTGGTGTAATATCTATAGCAACCAGAAACCCAACATACATAATTCCCTGAAGAAGTAACAGACAACCAAATTCATATGTGGCCCTAAATTCCACCAAAGGGTTACACATTATGGTTAAAATTGTAGTAGTGGATAAACAAAGATAATTTAACCCTTTTGATGCTAGAAAGGTCTTCACAATGTGCGGTGTTTCTCTCTAGCACCAAAGGAGTTAAGGTGGAACAATAAAAGTGTAAAGGGAGGTCTGAGGCTTAACAAAGAGAATGGGGAGATGCACTAAGGTGTATTAAAGGGATAGTAATGTCAGAAAAAAAGTTTTAACTATATGGTAGATACAGTTAAAAGAGAGTACTTGCACTTATTTGTATCTCTCAGACCGTTATGGCGCCGACATAGCAATACCTAAAATAAATACTTCATCAGAACGGTCTACAACGTGTGCCTGGTTTGCAAGCACACGTTGCAGACCATTCTGATGAAGTATTTATCTTTAGATATTATATCGGCGCTGCTGAAGAGCCGTGTCTGGTCAAGCGACCAGAATCTGCTTCTGACAGCTTTACAGCTCATCAATCAGAAAGGGGAGGGACCAGAGAACTTTCTTTTCCTATATCTCTCAAACCATAACGGTTTGAGAGATACGAACAAGTGCAAGTACTCTCTTTTAATTGTATCTACCATATAATTAATACTTTTTTCTGACATTACTGTCCCTTTAAAGAGGTCATAAAGCAGAGATGACTTTACCATTATATCACTTCTCCAGTTCCTATGTTATTCTATGGAGTCAATGCACTAAGATTTCTCAAGAAGTGATATCACTGGAGAAATTATCTCCACTTTATCCCCTCTTTATCACACCTTGGTGCATCTCCCCCCCCATGTGTTTTTTTTGGATGGTGACTGCAGTGAAGCCTTGGAGGGCCATGTGTGGCCCCAGGGCTGCCTGTTGTCCCCCACTGCTCTAAACTCTAAAATCACTAATCCTTTACTGCCCCATGGGCCAGCAGTACATGGGGGTAGATTCACTAAGCGGTGATAAAGAGGTGATAAAGTGGAGATAAGTTCTCCAGTGGAAACACTTCTCCAATTCCTATGTTAGTCTATGCAGCCGATGCACTAAGATTTCCAAAATTGGAGAAATCTTAGTGCATAGGCTGCATCAAATAACATAGGAACTGGAGAAGCAATCTTACACTTTATTACTTCTTTATCACCGCTTAGTGACTCTCCGCCTTTGAATGGTTCCTATCTGCCTGGCATGGAAAAAGGTTGATACAGCCTTCATAAATGGACAGGCTTTAATATCTCTTTGTGTAGGAGGAGAAAATAATGCATTTCTTTGCAATGTGTTGTACACTCCTCTGGCACTCAGATGGTTAAGGAGACAGATGCCCCATAGGAATGTAGTTAAAAAATAGAATGCATTGGTCTCTGCCATTCCAAGTACATACCCTCCAGCAGTGCCTTTTGGTATGTGCACATACCTTTTTGACATGTGTTTGTCCTGCAGAGAACAGTTAGAATTAGATTAGTATTAGAACACGGTACCTTTTTTAATTAAAATTTCAAGGACTGCATCCTGGTAAATCCTGTGTATCAAGCCAAGAAATGCTTTGTCTCCTCCCAAGGCTATTTCGCTTGCAGACTGTATCTTCCAGCCGCTGAAAATTCTAGCCAATCAGTGTGCAGGGGTGTGTCCTCATCCTAGAAGTAGCACAGAGATGACAAGGGGAGCCATGTTGGGTTCATTTCCAGGCGCGGGAGTGATCATTGACATACACAATAATGAGAACTTAATTAAAGTACATCTGGGCTGAACGATCCAATCTTCCCTTTACAAGCTAAATTCTTCACTGTTATGTTCTCAACCCTTTGAGTGCCAGACAGGTATCTAATGCATTGCATTCCAATGCATTAGATACTTCTCTGGCACTCAAAGGGTTAAAATGAAACACACACCTTATGACAACTTAGGGTCATTGAGAGAACTTTTAAAAATCATCAATATGTTATGTTAGATTTTTAAAGCGCTTTGAGTAACAGAGAGGTATCCAGTGCATTGCAACACAGTGCAATGGTGTCTCCAACTAATGCGCAAAGTGTTAACATTATTATATAAGATATGTAGCTTTATTTATATAAACAATTTAGACACTACTGACTGGCACAGCCGTGAGCCAAATACCAACATTTTATGCTGTTCTTACTTCCAATTGATACGCCTTCATGCTCTGGCAAACGTCTGGTTAAAATAAACTTAGTCATGCTGATTTTTGATTACAGAGAGGTGTATTATGAAACTCCTTTCTACAATTACTAAAATAAGTAGGAGGAAGAGCATGAGGAAGTAGCAGGTGAAAGGGAGAGCAGTATGGAATGTAGGTATCACACACGTGTCTGTAAAAGCCAGTACCATACCTGTCAACTTCCTCTCCTGTAGCACACAGATAAGGCTCATGTGATGCTGACCAGCGGTATGTAAACGACTCGATCCATGTTATAAAGGGGGTGGGGCTTAATCAGATGGATGGGGCTTACTGCCCTTGTCTCATAAAGTGGAAAGGAAGTGAGCGGGAAGTGAGCAGAACAGGGTGGGAAGAAGAAGAAGTAGGCAGGAAGTGGGAGGAACAGGGAAAGAAGGAGGAGAAGTGGGAGGAACAGGGAGAGAAGGAGAAGAAGTGGGTGGGAAGTTGGATGAACAGAGAGAGAGAGAGAAGGAGGAGAAGTGGGAACAGGTAAAGAAGGAGGAGAAGGTGGAACAGGGAGAGAAGGAGGAGAAGTGGGCAGAGTTTCAGAAGAAACTCACCACCACCAGAGAATCAGCTCTGCCCCTGGAGACCTGATAATTAACTCTAAAAACAGAATTAGATATGGCAAATTCCCAAGTATGGCCAATACTGTATAACTTGCATATACTGACAAAGAAATAAAATTAAATATCTCATAAACTATTATTTTAAATAAAACCATAGCTTACATAGCCTATAAGTAATTATGATTCAGTGAATCTAAATTGTCATAAACTGTAAGTTTCACTTTAAGATCTTAATTGCATGGTGTATGTTATTCTTATCTTCCTCGTGCTCAACCACATAAAGATCACACGTCTGTTAAAAAAACAAATTAACTGTTATAATCCAGTATGTACTACATGACATCACTACACATGATAAAATCAGGATATATTTCCTTTCTCACTAAAAGAGAAAAGGGAAATGGAATGTATTTTGGGTGAGCAGTATGTCCAGTTGATACATAATAAACGAAAGGAAGGTTATGTAAGTAGGAAGAAAGGGCAATTCCTAAAGGAAGAGAAAGAATAGAGAAGGAATTGAGTAAATTTGTCCATGTTCTTTATGGTTCATTGTATTTCCTTCCTGGTTCCTCACATGACCAAGAATGCACTGTAAATCGATGTACTGCGTGGTCCAATCTAATAATCTTCTAGTGCAGATCGATACTGACTACTGCATTTAACTTTTCAGCACAATAAGGATGATGTATTAACACCTTGAGTGCCAGAGGTATGCAACTCATTGCATGGCAATGTTTTGCATACGTCTCTGGCACTCAAGGGTTTAAGCCAGGTGTTTCCAAGTTCAGTTCTCAAGAGCCCCCGACGGGCCAGAATGTAAGGATTTCCCTGATTAATCACAGGTGAGTCAGTCACAATGAATAATCCACTGATTAACTCACCTGTGTATAAATCAAGGAAATCCTTACATCCTGCCCTGGTGGTGGCCCTTGGGGACAGCCCTGTATTAAGCCAAGTGGAGCAGTTCTGGGGAAAAACATCTACACCACATGAAGATACACAAATTATGAAAATTCCAATTAATTTAAATGGGGCCTTTAACTTTTGGAGTGCCAGAGGGGTACGCAACACATTGCACTGCAATGCGTTGCGTACTCCTCTGGCGCTCAATGGGTTAACACCTTGAATTAGATGTGTTGTGAAACAATACGTTGGAGGTCTCTGTAGCACTCAACAGATTAAAAGAAAAAATGCCTTTCAACCCTATGAGTGCCAGAGAGATGCCCAATGCATTCCTCTGCAATTCATCGGCACTCAAGGGATTAATCAACGGGAAGTTACATTTGTTCACTATGATGCAGGTGGATTGCATTAGATCTGTACCATGTTTCATAAGTACGATGAACACAGTGCTTTGGAATGCATTGAACACCCCCTCTGCAGCAATAAGGGAACTTGCACACAAATTGCAGTACAATAAATATAAAATCATTATAAGAATGAAATGTTTTCTAGTGCTTCACTATTGCACCAGGCAGGAGGATTCAATATTCATGTGTATGTTAGTTTATTCAATACTAGTGTAAAAGACCGTGTACACTGGCCAAAGTCCGGGTGATGTTAACCCTTTGAGTGCAAGAGGGGTACGCAACGCATTGCAAAGCAATGCGTTGCGTACCCCTCTGGCACTCAAAGGGTTAAAAGGCCGATCTTGCTCTGCGTACTGCCGCCACCTCACTAGCGGTGCACGCGATGCAGTCTGTAGAAACTGCATTCTGTGCGCTCGGGCAGTCTCTACTGTGCATGACTGCATCGGACAAACATTCTAGAGTTTTATTATATTGACTTTAGGATTAACTTTACTACAAATGTCAGGGTTTGTAGGACAGTTATTAGGAACATTTACCAATTGATGGATTCCATGGGTTCATATTAAAATTACTAATGCTTCAAATGGTGAAATATAATACAGACAATGTATTAACACATAAAGAAACGTGATTACAAAAGGTTGTGAAGATCAGTGATATCACAGTAATACTGAAATAGGAGTCAGTGAGAATTCTGTATCATTCACAGGAGCAAATTCCCAGCATCCTTCTCATTCCACTTCTACTGGATACTCACATATGTTAACCAAATATTATATCTTTCCAAAGTGGCTATAAGAGGTCAAAACTGGAGAAAAATAATATTATGATTAATTTATGTACTTTCTTTTTTTAAAGCGGATCTTTCACCTTATATAAAGTCGCCCTGCAATAATTAAAGTGGATCTCTCACATAGATATAAGTAACACAGGATGCAACATTTTTTGTAAAGTTGATACCTTTATTAGCTAACTAAGCAGATTTAAAATGCAAGCTTTAAAGACTTCTTAGGTCTCTTCCTCAGGCATGTCAGGTAACATGCCCATACCTGGGAACTCTCCGGTTTTGCCCCGGAGACTCTGGATTTCAAACTGAATTACCGGGTCTCCGGGGCAGTGTGTGAATCACCGGGTGGGTAGAGTTTAAGTAGAAACTCTGCCCACTTGTGCTCCATCCTGCCCGGTTCCTCCCACTCCCCGTCCTCTTACCTTCTTTTTGCAGGTTTTTTTTTTTTTTGTCGTTGTCCCCCCGGCAACTAAGCCCCGCCCCTTTTATGACGCAAATAGCGTAATTTTCGGCACTGACAGGGTTACCCTCCAGGTAGCCCTGCATGAAAAGTTCCCAGGTATGAACATGCCTGAGGAAGAGACCTAAGAAGTCTTGAAAGCTTGCATTTTAAATCTGTTTAGTTAGCCAATAAGGATATCAACTTTACAAAAAATTTAGCATCCTGTATTTCTACGGCTAACACGGTACCAACTCTCATCTATTATAGATATAAGTAATGCTCATTAGTTAGAGCATTTAGGGAAAACATTTAAAATGTTGTTCATTTAAAAAAAAAAAAAAAAAAAAAAACTTTATCTGCACAAAAATTAATGTTTAAAAAGTGCCCAGCAGCCTACTTCCGGCTTGCCGAACTGCTTCTGCTCCCCTCCCTCCTCCGATGACGGAGGCTGTCTGTCTCTAAGCTGGAGCGATCTCATTGGCTAGATATCGATCTCTGCCAATGAGATTGCTCCAGCTTAGAGAAAGAAAGCCTCCGTCATCGGAAGATGCTGGGTAGTGGGACGGGAGCAGGAGCAGTACTGCAAGGCGGAAGTAGGCTGCTGGGCACTTTTTAAACATTAAGTTTTATGCAGATACAGTTTTTTTTTTTAATGAACAACCAGAGGCGTAGCTAGAACGCTCCGGGCCCTGGTGCAAGAAGTACCATGGGCCCCCCCAACCCCCGAACACATTGGCCCCCGGGCCGTCCACAATGTCTCCATTTCCTACCTCCCAATCCCTGGTGGCAGGAGAGACAGGCTGGCGTGATGTGCTCCCGCGAGGTCCTCTTCTGTAATGCAGAGAGCTGGGAGATGATGTCATCTCCCAGCGCTCTGCATTACTAGAGCGCCAGAGGGAGACTGTGGCGCCAGAAGGAGGGGGTCGCAGGGGGCAGCCACGCCCCTGGAGTGATAGGCCCGGTCGCGGTTGCGACCCCTATAGTTACGCCACTGTGAACAAAGTTTTAAATGTTTTCACTAAATTCTCTAACTAATGAGCATTAGTTACATCTATTGAGAGATCCCCTTTAAGCAGATAGCGACTAGCTTTATAATATGTCTATTACCTCTCAAAAGTAGCCGACTGTAAAGTAGTCCTTAATCTTAGGAAACAGGAAGCCAGGCATCAGTGCAGACATCTTGTCTGCGTGCCTGGCTGTCAGTCCCGGTCTCCTCTAAGAAGCACCGAAGTGTGCCATAAGGCACCGGAAGGGACTGACGGCGCAGGTGCGCAGACAGCACTAACCTGGCCATCAGTCTCCAAAGATTAAGGATTACTTTACAGTCGGCTACTTTTGAGAGGTAATGGACGTATTATAAAGCTAGTCGCCATCTGTTTAATTATTGCAGGGCGACTTTATATAAGATGAAAGTTCCGCTTTAATATGGGTAGGCGCTGAAGGTGTAATTCTGGAGCAAACCAACTGTACCATAGGGGAGACATGAAAATTCCCCAAATTTTCATCTATTTAAATGAGGATTTAATACTATAGAGGTCTACAATGCAGTGCTAAACATTGTATTGGAAACCTCTCCAGCATTTAAGGAGTTAAAAGCCACATTTAACTCAAAATCTTAATGTCTCCCCTATGGTGCAGTTGGTTTGCTCTAGAACCAACTATTATTACTATTATTTCTAGTTTACTGACTACTGCACAAGCATTACAGGCACATAATACTTTCTCTTTAAAGCGCAGGCTCGCGGACGTCATTCTGGCAAGATGTCCGCGCTCCGTGCTACTGACAGCTGGGGAATAAAGCATATATCTATTAAATCAGATAATAATTTGGCGATCAGCGCTACTAAGCAGCTAGTAACCAGAAGGAGACTTAGTTAAGCTAAACATTTTGTGACATGGTAGTTCCGCTTTAATCCATTAGATATGTTTCTAGCCTCGAAGGGGTTAAGCAATTATTTTAACCTGTTTTTAATGATATTTGGGGGAGGTTGACATCTTCCTCTGCAGATCTTGGGCGCGCGGCCATAATGAGTAGGATTCACCATCGTTGCACAAACAGGCACATTGTAATGAAACAGCCCAGGACTGAGATACGATGTGCTGACTCAGCCTTACTTTAAAAAAAAGTACCTTTGATTTCAAACAGAAGCCCAGTATATAGAGTCTTGTGGTACAGGGCTAGAATAACAGAAACATAAATTTAACAAACATTTAAAACTGTAATAATTATGAGGGTTTTTGTTTGAAGTTTAAAGGAATAGTAATACTTAAAATGTAAAAAATATATATATGTGTAGGGTTTATCCCCGTGAGTAAAACAAGGGTACCTCCAATGCTGAAAGGTGTTTTAGTCAAACATTATTGCAGCTCAAAATTTAATTTCTTAGGTGCAGTATCACAGTGGCCTGAAACTGTACAGTGGCGCTGTTGCTACTCTACTATTGAGATTTATGGTCAACTGACCAGAGCTGTCCATAGGATGGTGTAGCAACAGCGCCACTGTACATTTTCAGGCCACTGTGATACTGCACCTAAAAAATTCAAGTTTGAGCCTCAATAAATTTTGAATAAAACACCTTTCAACAGTGGGAGAACCCTTGTTTTACTCAGAGAAATAAAATGTAAAATAATATTTGTTGTAGGGTTTAAGTATTACTGTCCCTTTAAAGGGTAAACCAAGGAATACCTTTCTTTTCATGTCTATTTAACCCCTTATATACTAAAGATGTCTCCAGACTATTGTGATGCAACACGTTGATGCAGCATCCAGGGATTTAATTATACAGCAACTTCTATGCAAATAAAAATATGACAAAAGTTGTTTAACCAGACATACAAGCTACAGTTCACTTTGTAGGACAGCTACACTCCCTATACAAACATCTTCCATTAGGGCAACCAATTCCAAATTCATACAGGGAAGCTATCACAAAAAATACAAACAAAATCTGCCTCTATACAATTTAGCATGAAAGTGGATGTGTTAACTTTAAGATTGTTTTAGTTAATTAATAGTGATGAGCGAGCACCCCAATGCTCGGGTGTTCGGGTGCTCTGACCGAGCACCCCCTGAGGCTCGAGTGCTCGGCCGAGCACCCGAGCCCCATTGAAGTCAATGGGAGGACTCGAGCATTACACCAGGCACCCCCTGCTCTGATGAGGGGAGGGTGCCTGGTCCATAGGAAAAGGGCAGAAAAGGATGGAAACACCACAGAAATGGTTCAGGGACAGCATAGGGAGGATGTCTGGATGCATCTTGGACTCCAACATCGCTGCTGGGAACGATCTTTCGCCCGTAGTACGCCATTTTTACAGACTGATCGTAAAACACACAAAAAGGAAAATAAAAACGACTTTAGGCGAAAAATTGTTACCAAACAATATTTGCTGTATATTTACTTGTATATCATCTGCAAATTCTCCCAAAAATTTCCTTGATTTTCAGAACTGAGGCCATGATTAAGAGGGAAACGTGCGCAGAGGCAAATTCTCCCAAAAATGTCCTTGATTTTCAGAACTGAGGCCATGATTAAGAGGGAAACGTGCGCAGAGGCAAATTCTCCCAAAAATTTCCTTGATTTTCAGAACTGAGGCCATGATTAAGAGGGAAACGTGCGCAGAGGCAAATTCTCCTAAAAATTTCCTTGATTTTCAGAACTGAGGCCATGATTAAGAGGGAAACGTGCGCTGAGCTGACCATCTAAAACATTATGGGTGAGGGTCTGCTGCAGAGCTGACCATCCTAAACATTATATGCGAAGGCCCGCTAGTGAGCTGACGCTATAAAACATTATATGAGAGGGCCCGCTAGAGAGCTGACCCAATAAAACATTATATGCGAAGGCCCGCTAGTGAGCTGACGCTATAAAACATTATATGAGAGGGCCCGCTAGAGAGCTGACCCAATAAAACATTATATGAGAAGGCCCGCTGGTGAGCTGACCTATATAAAAATTGTCAAACAGGGCCCGCTGGTGAGCTGGCCCTATATAAAAATTATATCACAGGGCCCGCTGGTGAGCTGGCCCTATATAAAAATTATAGCACAGGGCATATGGAAGAGGAGGAGGAGGATGAGAAGATTAAGAGTCAACCATATACCCGTTTTTTGGGTGGAAGGGGTGAATGGGAATACAGAGTATTCACATCATTGTAAATAACATATATAAAGTGAGTTTATGTTCCCCCGGGGCTTTCCTCCAGTGGAGTGGAGAAGTCAGGGGAAATCCAGGCCTTGTTCATTTTTATAAGTGTCAACCTATCAGCATTGTCGGTGGAAAGGCGGATACGCTTATCTGTTATGATGCCACCAGCAGCACTAAATACCCGCTCAGACAGAACGCTGGCGGCAGGGCAGGCCAGCACCTCCAAGGCGTAGAGTGCCAGTTCATACCACGTGTCCAGCTTGGACACCCAGTAGTTGTAAGGCACAGAGGGATCATTGAGGACGCTGACACGGTCTGCTACGTACTCCTTCACCATCTTCCAAAACTTTTCCCTCCTTGTGACACTAGGCTGCGCATCAGGGTGAGGGTGCTGGCGGGGTGTCATGAAGGTGTCCCACGCCTTGGAGAGTGTTGCCCTGCCTTTCTCGGAACTGCTGTGTGCTCCCCTTTTCTCCCCTTCTCTGTTGGCCAAGGTAGCACGTACTCTGCCGCCAGCGTTGTCAGATGGAAAATTTTGGAGCAATTTTTCAACAAGAACCTTCTGGTATTGCACCATTTTGCTTGTCCTCTCCACCGGAGGAATGAGAGATGAGAAATTCTCTTTGTAGCGGGGGTCCAGAAGGGTGAACACCCAGTAATCCGTGTTGTTTAAAATGCGTATAACGCGTGGTCACGGGAAAGGCAGCCTAACATAAAGTCAGCCATGTGTGCCAGAGTACCAACAGTCAAGATTTCGCTGTCCTCACCAGGAGGATGACTCTCAATATCCTCATCCTCTTCCTCCTCTTCTGCCCACCCACGCTGAAGAGATGGAACTAAAGTTCCATGGCTACCCTCTGTAGCGGAGGCAACCGTGTCTTCCTCCTCCTCCTCCGCCTCCTCCAATTGTCGCTGAGAAGACGAAGTGAGGGTGCTCTGGCTATCACCTTGTGTAAGCTCTTCCTCCCCCATTTCCACCTCTTCCACATGCAAAGCGTCGGTTTTAATTGTGAGCAGCGAGCGTTTCAGTAGACACAGAAGTGGGATGGTTACACTGATAATAGCGTTATCGCCGCTCACCATCTGTGTCGATTCCTCAAAATTGCGTAAAACCTCACAGAGGTCTGACATCCATTCCCACTCCTCACTTCTGATTACAGGAAGTTGAACGGAGAGGCGACGACCGTGTAACAGCTGGTACTCCACTACTGCCCTCTGCTGCTCACAAAGCCGGGCCAACATGTGGAAGGTGGAGTTCCAGCGCGTGCTCACGTCACACAGCAGCCGGTGAGCTGGCAATTGTAAGCGCTGCTGCAGCTTCAACAGGCCGGCCGAAGCTGTAGATGACTTACGGAAATGTGCACACACGCGGCGCACCTTGGTCAAGAGATCATGCACATTGGGGTAGGTTTTTAGAAATCGCTGAACCACTAAATTAAATACATGCGCTAGGCATGGTACGTGTGTGAGCTTGCCGAGCTCCAAAGCCGCCACCAAGTTACGCCCATTATCACACACAACCATGCCTGGTTGCAGGTTGAGTGGCGAGAGCCACTGCTCGGTCTGGTGACTAATCCCCTGCAACAGCTCTGAGGCCGTGTGCTGTTTGTCCCCAAGGCAGATCAGCTTCAGCACGGCCTGTTGACGCTTCCCCACTGCAGTGCTACACTGCTTCCAGCTACTGGCTGATGGGGGAGTGGCGCTGCGTTTAGAGAATTCGGAGGTGGAAACGGAGGAGGAGGAGCCAATAACGTAGGTGCTGGCGGAAACCCTGATGGAGGTAGGGCCCGCAATCCTCGGCGTGGGTAGCACCCGTGCCATCCCAGGGTCCGAGTCGCTCCCAGCCTCCACGACATTCACCCAGTGTGCCGTCAGGGAAATGTAGCGTCCCTGGCCACAAGCACTTGTCCATGTGTCAGTCGTTAAGTGGACCTTCCCAGTAACTGCGTTGGTCAGGGCACGGGTGATGTTACGGGACACATGGTGGTGTAATGCGGGGATGGCACACCGGGAAAAGTAGTGGCGGCTGGGGACCGCGTACCGAGGGACAGCTGCTGCCATCAGGCTGCGGAAGGACTCAGTGTCCACAAGCCTAAATGGCAGCATTTCGATGGCCAGTAATTTTGAAAGGTGTGAGGTTAGTGCTATGGCCTGTGGGTGGGTGGCTGGGTACTTTCTCTTGCGCTCAAATGCCTGGGGTAACGACATTTGGACGCTGTGCTGGGACAGGGAAGTGGATGTGGTCGCTGATGGTGCTTCAGATGGTACAGGTGCAGGGCGGGAGGTATGCGGGCCTGCGCCTTCGACAGGCGATTGGCCGGCACTGAAAACAGGGGAAGAGGAGGCAGTGGTGTGGCCTGCAGACACAGATGGGCGATCCAGGCGTTCCTCCCACTTACTACGGTGCTTGGATGCCATGTGTCGGATCATGCTGGTGGTGGTGAGGTTTCTAGTGTTCATGCCTCGGCTCATTCTGGTGTGGCACAGGTTGCAAACTACAATTCTTTTGTCGTCCGCACTTTCCTTAAAAAAACGCCATACCGCGGAACACCTACCCTTTGGCAAGGTAGATTTACGCAAGGGGGTGCTCCGTGGAACATTTGCGGGCCGGTTTGGTGCGGTCCGCCTTCTTTCTGTAGCCACACCACTGCCTCTTCCAGCCTGTTGCGGTGCTGCAGATGGCTCACCCTCAGGACTGCTGTCATCGCTCGGCTCTACACCTTCCCAGGTGGGGTCAGTCACCTCATCGTCCACCAAGTCCTCCTCCACTTCCTCACTCTGATCATCCTCCTCAAGTCTTGATCCCACCACATACTCAGTCATTGACAACTGTATAACATTCTCCTCAACAAGGTCTTGAGACGGAAATAGTGGTTGATTTAATGGCAACTGTGTCTCATCATCATCATCATCATCCACTACTTCCTTTGACCTTAAATGCCGTTCACATCTGTCATCTTCTTGTGATTGGGTAGCCTCTAGAGGTTGTGAATCAGGGCACAAGATGTCATGTTCCTCTGCAAGCGTGCTTGGAGAGAGGGTCAAATGAAGGATTGGTGATGAGACGAGCTCCTCACTATATCCCAGTGTGGGATCACTTCTTTGACCAGACCGTGTATGGTGGGAGGAAGGATGATCAGAGTGAGGATTATTTTGACCAGACTCTTGGCTACTGAGAGTGGACTTGGTGGAAGACAGGGTGGTGCTTAACCGACTGGAAGCAGTATCAGCTGTCATCCAACCGACCACCTGTTCGCAGTGGTCGGACCTCGAGAGTGATGTCCTGCGACGCCCTGTAAAATTACACATGAAGCTAGGTATGGTGGATGTCTTTCTTTCTTGTGCTCTGGCACCAGGCACAGTTTCTCCGCGTCCTGACCCGCGCCCTGAACTTTCAGGATCACGTCCACTTCCCCGTCCCTTTTTACCCGCCTTCTTCATCTTACACAGAATATGTGACTTTAATATTTGAGTTTGAAAACTTAACAGTATTTCTTACTATTCTGCAACTCTGCAGAGTACACAGAATAGGCTGCTAAACGGCGGTGAAACACACTGAATGGAATATGTGACTTTAATATTTGAGTTTGAAAACTTAACAGTATTTCTTACTATTCTGCAACTCTGCAGAGTACACAGAATAGGCTGCTAAACGGCGGTGAAACACACTGAATGGAATATGTGACTTTAATATTTGAGTTTGAAAACTTAACAGTATTTCTTACTATTCTGCAACTGTGCAGAGTACACAGAATAGGCTGCTAAACGGCGGTGAAACACACTGAATGGAATATGTGACTTTAATATTTGAGTTTGAAAACTTAACACTATTTCTTACTATTCTGCAACTGTGCAGAGTACACAGAATAGGCTGCTAAACGGCGGTGATACACACTGAATGGAATATGTGACTTTAATATTTGAGTTTGAAAACTTAACAGTATTTCTTACTATTCTGCAACTCTGCAGAGTACACAGAATAGGCTGCTAAACGGCGGTGAAACACACTGAATGGAATATGTGACTTTAATATTTGAGTTTGAAAACTTAACAGTATTTCTTACTATTCTGCAACTGTGCAGAGTACACAGAATAGGCTGCTAAACGGCGGTGACACACACTGAATGGAATATGTGACTTTAATATTTGAGTTTGAAAACTTAACAGTATTTCTTACTATTCTGCAACTCTGCAGAGTACACAGAATAGGCTGCTAAACGGCGGTGACACACACTGAATGGAATATGTGACTTTAATATTTGAGTTTGAAAACTTAACAGTATTTCTTACTATTCTGCAACTGTGCAGAGTACACAGAATAGGCTGCTAAACGGCGGTGACACACACTGAATGGAATATGTGACTTTAATATTTGAGTTTGAAAACTTAACAGTATTTCTTACTATTCTGCAACTCTGCACACTACACAGAATGTGCTGCTAAACTGCGGCGAAGCACACTGAATGGAATATGTGACTTTGATATTTTAGTTTGAAGACTTAACAGTATTTCTTCCTATTCTGCAACTCTGCACAGTACACAGAATGTGCTGCTAAACTGCGGCGAAGCACACTGAATGGAATATGTGACTTTGATATTTTAGTTTGAAGACTTAACAGTATTTCTTCCTATTCTGCAACTCTGCACAGTACACAGAATGTGCTGCTAAACTGCGGCGAAGCACACTGAATGGAATATGTGACTTTGATATTTTAGTTTGAAGACTTAACAGTATTTCTTCCTATTCTGCAACTCTGCACAGTACACAGAATGTGCTGCTAAACTGCGGCGAAGCACACTGAATGGAATATGTGACTTTGATATTTTAGTTTGAAGACTTAACAGTATTTCTTCCTATTCTGCAACTCTGCACAGTACACAGAATGTGCTGCTAAACTGCGGCGACGCACACTGAATGAAATATGTGACTTTGATATTTTAGTTTGAAGACTTAACAGAATGTGCTCTAATCTGCAACTTTGCACACTAAACAGAATGTGCTCTAATCTGCAACTTTGCACACTAAACAGAATGTGCTCTAATCTGCAACTGTGCACACTAAACAGAATGTGCTCTAATCTGCAACTTTGCACACTAAACAGAATATTTTTTTTTTTTTTTTTTTTGTTTTTTTCCCCCCACACAAAATAACCTGCTGCCCCCACACACAGTAGTCCTAAAAAGGACTTTTGGTTCTTTTTTTTCACAAGTTTGGTTTTTTTCCTCCCTACACTGCCTTTCCCTTCCTATCCTCAGCTCTCCCTGGCTAAGACTGAGCCGAACTCGATGGTCAGGTGCTATACAGCACCTGACCACGGGTTCTGGCCAGCCAATCAGTGTAATGCCAGCAGCCAACATGGCTGCTGGCATTACACCGATGTCAGAGCCTCCCTGCACGTTTATTGGCTGCGCAGCAGCCGCAAAACGTGCGGGGAGGAGACCCGAACATGGCGGGCGAGCACATGCGGTACTCATACGAGTACCGCCATGTGCCGAGCAGAGCGATGCTCGAGCCGATCCGAGCATCGGCCGAGCATGCTCGCTCAACACTATTAATTAAAAAAATAAACTAAAACTGCCTATATTTTGTACTGGTCATTAGTTTGTAATGTGAATATTTTTCGAGAAATGAAATATTATTTGTTGGTGTCTTTTTATGCTAATTAGTTTATTTGATTAGCAAATATTAACACACACTGTGCTATGAACATACCTGGGAACTTTGGAAATGAGATCACCCTGAGATAGGGTGACCACACGTCCCGGAATGCCCGGGACTGTCCCTTATTGGGGGGTCTGTGCCCCGGGTCCTGGGTCACCCCCCACTGGGACAACAAAGAGTCCCAGAATTGAGAAACACGCACCAGCCCAGCCAGCCAATGAAATGTATTTGCTATATGGTCCTCATTGGCTGGCTGAGCCAGCCAATGAAGACTATATAGCAAATACATTTCATTGGTTGGCTGGACTAGTACGTGCGAGACAGCTGGGGTGGAGCAGGTATGCTGGTGCTGCAAGTGAGACCCGCGGCTGCGGCTCTTACTATGTCAGCCTCAGAAAGATGGTCAACGCAGGCGGGAGCCACAGCCGCGGGACTAGGGTGACCACATGTCCCGGAATGGCAGAATGGAAATGTGGTCACCCTACCCTGAGATCTTTAGATCTTAATGCTCCTAAGAAAGTAGATTCTAGGTGCTTTGTCAATGTTTGCTGTAACCCAGAGGTGATCCATCAGTAGTGAAGGAACCTTCAACATTCTACAGTTCTGAAATATCACTTGTTAAACATTCACAAGACAAGCAGGACTCCTCCCTTTGTATTTCTGGTAGAAATATCACTAATTTAGACACGAAATAAGCAGTAAATTGTTGCAGATTATAACGTAGAAAACACTGAACTCTCTCACCCTTCGATCTAAAACCCTGAGAACTCCAAGGTACGACTTTGAATGAATCTAGGCTGAGCCCCACGGAACATTACTGTTAGGCCATTGAGATAAATGCTTGGACTCGAACGGAACTACTTAGTTTACAGTGCAGGCAATTAGCACAGATCAGGACACTATGCCACCAAAATATAAAGGTTAATTCCTTATTTTTTGTTTTAGAGAAAAAATACTAGTACAACATAGAGACAGATTGTATTTCTTTGCCAAAGAAAAGAAAAGTATCTTAAGTTGACAGGTCCACTTTATGTTGTGCAGTTTCTTAAAACACTCACCCAAAAGCTGACTCCATAGCTTAGCAGTAACTGCAAGGCTGCAGCTTGACATCTGGCTAGATTCCCCACACACATACACACATAGTGATGATCAGGTGCCAACACCAGACTACTGAGGTGTATTGGAATCAGGTGCTGCCACCTCTGAAGACTGTTACTGCAACTCAAACTGTTGGCAGCAGCCCCACTTACTGACCAGAAAGCAAAACTGCATTTTATTTGGTCTATTCAGTCCTTTATGTCACAGACTGAAGCGCTCCGCGGTAGGAAGAAAGCTACCTGGCTTCTAAAGTGCAAAGTTGTGGTTTTAGTAAAAAAAATATTAGTATTCCATTTAAAATAAGGAGGACACAACATTCTATGAACTTTATATAAAGCACACTCAACACTGTGTGAAGCTTATATCAGTCTGAGTACCTATTTTTTTCAGGTTAATTATTATTTAATTCCTTTCATTTTAGCTGCTCAGCAATACATTGACGACCTCTCTAGGATCTAAGGGGATTAACCATTTGAGTGCCAGAGAGGTATCTAAAGCATTGCAATGAAATGCATTGGATAACTCTCTGGTACCTAAGGATTTAAGGGGTTTCCATCTTTATATGCTACCCTGGGCCCAGTGGTGGCTTAAAATGGCCCAGTATCCTATTGTAATGACGCCATCTATTTGGCAACCATCAAAACGCTGCATTAAAAATGTCTCCTGAATCAAAAGAGCGACATTCTGATGTTGTATGCTTAAAGGTCGCCAAACAGAGGGCGACATTTCAGTAATAAACCACAACCACAGCCCTGCTCAGGAGTGATAAAGAAGTAGCTTGTATAAAAGGCTTTATTCCTAAAGATAAAAATGTAAATTTTTGGAGCAAAACAACTCCACCGTAGGGAAGAAATAGAAATTCTGCAAATTCCCATTGATTTAAATGGGGCTTTTAACCACTTGCATGCTACAGAGATATCCAATGCTAAGCAGTGCATTGGAGACCTATCATTCAAGTGTTTAGAATTAATTAATGGGAGCTTCCACTCCCCCCCTCCCATGGTGAAATTGGTTTGCTGCAGGAACACACCCCTTTAGAGGGATGAAGAAGGACCAAAATAAGGTCCTTGCCTCAATCCTGTAACTGATGACTTAACCTACCTCTCTGTTAAATCAGTCAGTGCTGGCATACCGTTCCTGCTTTATAGCCATGAGACAGAAGACTGTTGTAGATCTAACATTAATAGTCTTTTCTTGGAGATCCAATAGACACATCAATCATACAAATGTATGAGCATAATTCCAAGTGAGATAAAAAGGATTTGTTCTACTCAAGATAAGAGAGTGTTTTATGATGTTGAAGTACATGTAAGTGCATGATTTTGAGTATGAAAATGCAGCCACAGTCTGGCCTACCCCCAAATTCGTATTACTCTTCCTTGCTTTAAACCAAGGCAGAAGAATGTTACTTCACCCAATTATTATTAGGCGATAAGCTGTAATAGTTGTTTTATTTCCTTAAACAATGCATGCTATGGCGAAATTTAAAGTTTTAAAATTGAGCCGGGGTAGAGGCATAACTAGAAGCCTCCGGGGCCCTGGTGCAAGAAGTGCCACTGCCCCCCCCCCACATTGACCTCCCTCCACAATGCCCCTCAGTCTCCATAATGTCCCCATCTCCTGCCTCCTCCCTGGAGCTCCCGTGTGGTCCTCTAAGTAATGCAGAGCGCTGGGAGGTGGTCATATCCCAGCACTCTGCATTACTAGAGAGCTGGAGGGAGATTGCGGGAGCCAGGCAGAGGGGTTGCAGGGGGTAGCCGGGCCCCTGGAGTGCACTGGCCCGGTCGCAAGTGCAACCCCTATAGTTACGCCACTGAGCTGGGGACTTACTTCCAGACAGACAACTCTGCCCCGCAGCCTGTCAGTCTTCATCTGCTCCCCTCCCCACGTAGAGCCTAGTTCCAACCTCCTGCGATGACGGAGGATTTCTCCATGTAAACTGGAGTGCTCTCATTGGCTAGAGATCACGCCAGCTTTCATGGGGAAATCCTTCCTCATCGGAGGAGGTTGGAACTAGGCTCTACGTGGGGAGGGGAACATACGAAGATTGACAGGCTGCGGTGCAGAGCTGTAACAACAGTCTGTCCTGAACTATGGCCCCAGCCCATTTTTAAAACTTTAACTTGTGCCATGACAAGCACTGTATAAGAAAACAAAACAACTATTACAGCTTATCGCTATATGAAGATCCTTATGAACCAAACTTGTAGAGGGGTGATAGTTCCCCTTTAAAGCAGAAGCTGGGACAAAACAAAATAATGACCAACCGTACTTTCAGTACCTCAGCACTTTTGCTATCTCTGTGCATTTTCGGAGCCTGTAAATAATGGATGCTCTTCATTTCTATACATCATCATAAGATAATTGAAGTAAATGGAAACAGGACTTAAATGCATGCTGTTTTTATAGGACGCAAATAGGATGACTGATTGTGTTGTTTAAGAAAAAGAACTTGGGATTGCAGACGCAAATATTCTTTATTAGTATTAATAATATACTTTATTAACCCTTTAATGACCAGATGGTTGTGCAAAGCATTTCTCTGGTCCTTGAAACATTAATGAAAAATGTAGTTTATCTGTTCTCTATCAGTTGGTTAATATTAACATTGTTTATTAACCATTTATGAACTGGGGGGGGTGCAATGCATTGCTTTGCACTCTTCTCCTTAAAGCTTAACACTTTGAGTGCCAGAGGAGTACACAGCGCATCACTCTGCAATGTGTTGTGTAACTCTCTGGCACTTAAAAGGTTAAACAATAATGAGAAATGTAGTTTATCAAAGTCTCAAAAATGTTTTGTTAAAGGGACAGCAATGTTTAAATTTCCAAAACGCTGCAACCGATCTGTTATGTTAGTAAGGCTGCATTCGCTATATAGCTGGTTAAAGGGATTGTAATGTCTTAGAGATATAAAAAGTAATATTGTAGAGAATAAAAAAAGAAATCCACTGATGCCATTCCTATCTCTCAGACCTTTAAGGTTTTAAAGTCCCCCCCTCCCTTCCCTTGACATCAGCTGTAAGCTGACAGCAGGAGATCCTGGTCCTGGGAGCGGCAGGCGGCTCTTCAGCAGAACCGAAATAGTGATATTTAAAAAGAACTACTTCACTGAAATGGCCTACAAAGTGTGCTTGGTTGAAGCACACTTTGTAGACCATTCCAATGAAGTAGTTCTTTTTAAATATTGCTATTTCTGCTCCCCTGAAGAGCCTCCTCAAGTCGGCTGACACGGACCTCCTTCTGTGAGCTTTACAGCTGACATCAGGGAGAGGAGAACTTTAAAACGTTCTATCTCTCAAACCATAAAGGTTTAAGAGAGAAAAATGGCATCCTTGGATTTCTTTTTCTTGTTCTCTACAATATTACTTTTTATATCTCTAAGACATTAAATCCCTTTAAATAATATTATGAATTATCCCATTCACACTCCTTTCCACAAATTCAGGCCACCTCCCCATAAATATGAAGTCCTGTCGATTGACAGACAGAGAGGTACGAGGCACAAACTGCCTCCCTTGATGAACGAGGGCAGGGTGCCTGCAGCTCTGAGGCTCAAGGATGACATGAGTATAAGGGGAATGAGGGGAATAATTCATAATATTATTTCACAAGATATATAGCGAATGAAGCATTACTAACATAACAGATCGGCTGTATGCACCACGAGAAAGAATTGAAGGCGTTCTTAAAAATGAAACATTATTATCCCTTTAAAAATTACAGCAATTTAGACCATACTAGGGAACCTTTTTGTCCCTTACCTCTGAAGATCTCTGTAGGAGGGAGAGTCCAAATGACACAATTCATAAAGTGGGTGGGGTTTGTTTGGGGTGGGCGGTATTAGAGAAGGGGAGGTGGGGTTTGCCCTTCAAATAGGTGGTGAGTAGGAAGAACAGGACGGGGAGTGACAAGAACTGGCAGTGAAGTTAGTGGGGTTACAAGAGAACTCTCTGAGCCCCGAGAATCAAAGTCAGATCCAGAGAGTTTCCAGGTATGATTTAGATAGCATTGCAGAAAGGCAGACTAGCAGGCCTGCCAGTACATGTATGTGTAGGATGTGATATACTATAAGCTGTATGCAGAAAGCAAAAGAAGATCTGTTCCCGGGGTACAACCAACTGCACCACAGGGACGATATAAATAGTGGATAAAATAATACCGACTTTAATGGGAGTTTTTAAAGCCTTAAATGCCAGAGGGATGTCCAATGCATTGGATAATTAACTAGCATTCAAGCAGTTAAATGTCTCATTTAAATCACTGGTGCAGTTGGTTTGCTCTATAATTGTTCCCTTTCTACAGTCTCATTTCAGTGGGAGCATCCATCTTGACACGATATAAATGATTGTCAGTTTGTGTAAATGAGATAGTAGTGACCAGCTGGGAGTAATGGGGTGTATTTAGGCTTTCAGCTGCCCTAGGCCCAATCACGTGCCTGAACATACACCTCTATGCGCACTTTTGCTGCACCCTCACTTAATTCATCCCATTCACAGGCCACACCCCTTTCCTTAATGACACTGAAGCATGATGCCAGTGCAAATAACTAACATCTGAAGGGCTAAAAGAGACTGGAATATGGAATATGTACATAATGACCATTTGGGTATGTTCACTTTGGGAAAGAGCTGCCTATGAGCCCTGAGGCTTGGAGTTTTAAGTTTTGTGCTTATCTCCATTTTAGAAAAATGAAGATAGCTGTCCATTCTCCTGCCCCTACCAATATGCAGCCCTAGGCCTAAATACATCACTGGGCCAGCAGGATGGAAATAAGTGTGGAATGTTAGTATTTGTCCATCATGAAAAGACAGGAAGAAAAAGAGAGCAATGTGACGTGATTATCTGACTGGATGGAAATGGCAGTAGGGAGGGAAAGCAGTGTGAAATGTTAGTATCTGGCTGGCAGGAAGTGGCAAGTGGGAGGCTGAGCAGTGTAGAATGTTAGTGTCACCGCCGCCGTGTTCGCCCGGGCCGCGTCTTCCTTTGCGGCAGCTCTTCCGGGTTCCATTTCAGGGCGCGCATGCACGGTCCGCATCCGCCTTCAGCTTGGCGGATGTGCATGCGCCCGGCTCGCTTCCCCATTGGCTTCCACTCCTCCAATTCCTCTCGGCTCCCAGACAAGCCTCTCTCTCCTAGCTCTCTCCATTGGCCAGTCTACATATTTAAATGGGCTGCCCCAAGCTTAGGGCGCCCGTTCCACAAGCTACTCATAGTTTGGTCCTGGGCTCTGGACGTTTGCTTGTCTCTTACCTTGTTCCTGGCTTGACCCTTGGCTTGTCTGACCTTGTCTGCTCTCCGCTCCTGGCTTGACCCTTGGCTTGTCTGACCATGTCTGATCTCCGCTCCTGGCTTAACCCTTGGCTTGTCTGACCACGTCTGATCTCTGCTCCTGGCTTGACCCTTGGCTTGTCTGACCATGTCTGATTGCCGCTCCTGGCTTGACCCTTGGCTTGTCTGACCACATCTGATCCCTGCTCCGCCTTGACCCTTGGCTTGTCTGACCACTTCTCAGCTTCTCTCCTGCTTGAACTCTTTGCTGCTCTTGACCTCTGCCGTGTTCCCTATTTCCCGCTTGGTGTCCAGCTGGCCTGGTTTTTCTAACGGTTCCTGGGTACTCCTATCCTGGTTGCACCTCGGCAGGGAGTACCTGGAACACCATCACCGCTCACAAGCTCCACACTCCAGCATCGCTCGCTAGCACCTAAAAACCAGAGCCAGCACCACACGGCTCCCTACTGTCGTGTGCGTGACAGTTAGCATCTGTCTGGAGAGGAGAAGGAGGTGGGAGAGAAAACAGTTTGAAATGTTAGTATATCCCTTACAGGTTGAGGCAGGTGGGAGAGAGAGCAATGTAGAATGTTAGTATCTGTCTGGAAGGGAGAGGGAGGGAGTGCAGTGTGGAATGGCAGGTGTGAGGGAGAGCAGTGTGGAATGTCAGAATCTGGCCAAGGAATTAATGAAGGTATTATGTCTAAAAAGTATTTTACTAAATTACTGATTGGACTGACCATCCATCCAAAAACTGGCTGACACTGGCACTATAGCTTTTTATCTCCCTAATTTCATACTGAAAAAAATCTAAACATATTGATCACTGTGATGGTATGGTGACTTAAATTAGAATCAAAAGCAATCTTAGAGTTTGAATAATTAATATGTTTCCGACTTTAAAATGACAATGAACTTACAATGCTAAAAGTCTATAAATGCCACATCTCTGTGAAGGTGATTTTGGCTGCAATGTGTTTATGGAAAAACTAGGACTTTACAAAATAACATTTGGAGTGCCACAGTGGTCCAAATGAATTGGAAATCTTTCAAAATGTTTCACAATAATCAGCCCCTTGGATACTAGATGAACTGCTCTAAAATCAACAGGGTTAAACGTTATTAAGTAGCCATCCAATTTAAAGGGATAGTAATGGCTGATTTCAACAAAATGTAATATTGTAGATATTAAAAAAATAAATTAAATGATGCAAGTCCGGTCTCTCAAACACTGGCGTAACAATAGGGGTCGTAGGGATCGCACCTACAACCGGGCCAGTCACTCCAGGGGCCCGACTGCCCCCTGCGACCCCCTCGCCCGGCACCACAGCAAGTAGGTCTGTGCCTTCTTCGGCACAGACCTCTAACCTCTGATCTTCCTCTCCAGCGCTCTAGTAATGCAGAGCACAGGGAGATGACATCATGTTCCAGTGCTCTGCATTACTGAGAACCGCGAGGGAGCTTCAGCTCTATAGAGGACTGTGCAGAAGGAAGCACAGACCTCTCATGCCACGCTGCTAGACCACCAGGGAGGTAGGAGATGGACATGCGGGGGGGGTCAGTAGGGGCAAGGTGGAGATTGAGGGACAATGTTGAGGGGGACAATCTGGTGGCAATGTGAAGATGCGGGGGCAACGTGGAGAATGGGGGGCAATGTGGAGATGGGTGCAATGTGGACATGGGTGCAATGTGGAGATTGGAGGCAATGTGGAGATTGAGGGCAATGTGGTTGGGTGGGCCCATGGCAATTTCTGCACCAGGACCCGGTGGCTTCTACTCACACCTCTGCTCTCAAACTTTTATAATTTGAGTGATATATGCTTATAAAGTTCCTCCCTCCCTCACCTTTCACAGACGTCAGCTCTAGCTGTCAGAAGGAGACTCGGATCAAGCGACCCGACTGTGGCTCTTCAGCAGAGCCGATATAGCGCAATCTAAAAAGAAATACTTCACTGGAATGGTCTACAAAGTGTGCTTGCAAACCAGGCACACTTTGTCAACCGTTCCAATAAAGTATTTCTTTCTAGACAGTCCTATTTCGACAGTGTTGAAGAGTTGCTGTCGGGTCACACGACCTGAATCTCCTTCTGACAGCTAGAGCTGTGAAAGGGGAGGTAGGGGGGAACTTTATCAGTGTTTATCTCTCAAATTATGCAAGTTTGAGAGACAGGACTTGCATCAATTAATTTATTTTTTAATATCTACAATATTACATTTTGTTGAAACCAGCCATTACAAACACTTTAATAATCTTTTACTTATAGAACATTTTATTGGCAATGCAATGGATACCTCGCTGTCACTCAAAGGGTTAAGTCCATGAACTGTGTGCAGAAAGCTCAATATGAGCAATTCTGGAGAAAACGAAATGCAGCATTGGAAACTCCCACTGATTTTTGGGGATTTGAACTTTTTCAAAGTGATTCTTTGGGCGCCGTTCTAGCAGTCATAGGGTAAAAACTCAATTCAAAGGGACAGTAATGTCTGCAAAACTTTTTTTACAGTTATATAGAGCTTAAAATATTAATCAAATCTCTCCAAACCCATAGCGGTTTGAGAGATATAGAGATTCAAAGTTCCCCCCTTCCTCCCATTCTCCTGATGTCAGCGTCTAGCTCACAGCTGGGAATCCTGGGCCGGGGACCAGCAGGCGGCTGTGCAGCAGAGCCGAAATCACGGTACTTAAAAAGAATTCATTCACTGGAAAGATCTACAAAGTGTGCTTGCAAACCAGGCACACTTTTTAGACCTTTCCAACGAATTAATTCTTTATAAGTAATGTGATTCGGGCTCTGCTGCAGAGCCTTCTCGAGTCCTACGGCTCGATTCTCCTGTTGTCAGCTTTACAGCTAACATCAGGAGAAGGGGAGTGAGGGGGGAACTTTGAATCCCTATATCTCTCAACCCACAGCGGTTTGAGAGATAGGGTTTGGAGCGATTTGATTAATATTTTAAACTCTATATAATTGTAAAACATTTTGGGGGACATTACTGTCCCTTTAAACACCTCCAATAGTAATTCTCATTTACTTTATTATGGCCAGGAAATCCTAATGCCCTCTATGGATATTTTCCTTGTGCCTTTGTTCAAAAGATAACGGGGGTTATGCACTAAGGTGTGATAAAGTGGTGATAAAATGGAGAGGACTTCTCCAGTGATATCACTTCTCCAGTATGCACCAGGGGCTCGATACTATTAGCCCCGTTATTTTTTGAAACCAGCGGTGGTGGTTTTGACAGCACACTTGGTCCAGATAACCTCAAAAAACAGCAGAAACACAAGAAAATAAACAGGATCTAAGTGTAGTAGTATTTAATAGTAAAACACAAGAAAGATAAAAGTATTGCACTTACAATAGCCCTTCTTGGGCTTTAAGCGTTAAAAACAGGTCCTTCCCCTGATAGCCAACGAGCTGTGTCCCCCGTTGCTCCTATGCATCGCAGCATCCTTCTTTTTCTCCGTATATGTCCAGAAGTTGGTAATTCACTGTAGAGATGTAACGATAAAGCTGCCCTCAGCGTGGGTACAGCTTCTCAGCATATAAATAGTTCGTTGATGGTAACGCTGATCAAAATGGGGATGTACCAATTTACGGTGTATCTGGGCGGCCAGAAACCTCGCGGCGGCTGTTGGTTCGGTTTGCTATTCTATTAACTGTGCTATCAACAACCACCTCCGTGCAAAAATGTCCAACGGGTGCAAGATATCCCTTTGAGTGCTTTGCAATGCGTTGCGTACCGCTCTGGCACTCAAGGGGATATACGCCCAATGGACATCACATAAAAAAGGAGAATTTGGTATCCTATTCCATGCGGTGGCTTCGCCGCATTTTAAGGACTGCACTTTTCAAGGCGAAAAACCTGCGCCATGGAAAGGAGGAGCAGAGTCCCTAACACGCAGTGAAAACCGTCAATGAGAGCGTTCCAGCTTACATGGAGAAATCCTCCGTCATTGGAGGAGGTTGGGAACAGACGAAGACTGACAGGCTGCGGTTCAGAGCTGTAACTGCAGTCTGTCTGGAAGTAAGGCACCGGCTCATTTTTAATACTTTACATTTTGTCCTTAGCCAGCATTGAATAACAAAATAAGACAAATATTACAGGTTATTGCTATATTAAGATCATTATGTGCCAAATCTTGTATAGGGTTAATAGTTCACCTTTAAGTAAACATGTACTTCATGCAGCATATGTAAGCATTCCCATTTGTTTTCTGAGGCCTAAAATCTAGTCTTACATAATCTCTGGGGGAGAGGACATTACTGAACTTTCCCAGGCTCCTGTTGACTACCCAAGATCATCTTAAATTGTGGAATTCCTTGCCCATGGAGTTGGTTATGGCAGATACAATGGATACATTTAAGAGATTAGATACATTTTTTTCAAAAGGGAACATACAGAGTTATACTGTTTTTTAGTAGGCAGATCAGGAAGGTCAGATAAAGACTAACTTATTTGGTAGCAGGAAAGCTATACAATTCTCAGTCACTGGGGTATGAGGCGAAGGTTGAACTTGATGGACCTGTGTCTTTATTCAGCCTAATTTACTATGTTACTATCTGAAAATGGGCTGGGGTAAAATACAGCCTTTCAGAATACAAATTGTCACTAACCACAGTCAATTAACATTAAACAAATACAAGTATAGGATTAGATTTTAGGCATGTAAAATATGAATAATTATTTTTCACATATGGTAGCTGTAAGTATATGGTATTTAAAGTTATATCAATTTAAATAATTGTGGGGTATTAGCATTCCCTAAATAAGTTTAACAGATGTATTTATAAGGTAGGTATCCTTCTTACAGTAGTCTGGTACATCGGTGTCATTTTTTCTACATTTTATCTCTGTAGCCTACTGCTAGTTAGTTTCAGTTTACAACTGGATAAAGAAAATGGATCCAGACAAACATTCAAGACTGCTGAAGATTAATGACTATTAGGCATTGGTGTGAACTATGTGTTGCAGACATCTATAGTATCCAAGCATTTGGTAATGCTTCTTATATGTGTATTTCAAACAGAATGGAAAGTAATGATGCCCTCTTGTGCCATCCTATGGAGAGTGACTATTTGGCATTTAGACAATCATATTTGCCACTTAATCAAATCAATTAAAGTCCAAGGAAAAATCATGTAATTCCAGACTCTTCTAATGTGAGTTAATAAGCATAACCCTGCATTAATTACCAATTAATATGTATAGTATTCAGTAACAGAAATCATTTCTGAACTGGCGGATTTAACCATTCAAGTGTCAGAGGCTTGTAACAGACAATAGAGCCCAAGGTACAGCACTGTTTGAAAAATACCAAAGTTGTTTATAATGGATCAGCGTTAACCCTTTTAATCACCAGAGAAGTGAGCAACACATTGGTGAGCAATGCACAGCTCCACTATCTGGTGCTTAAAGGGTTAACCCTTTGAGTGCCAGAGGGATACACAACACATTGCTTTGCAATGCGTTGCATACCCCTCAGGTACTCAAAGGGTTAACAATATAACTGTGAACATGGGCATGGGGGGGGGGACAAAAGGGAGCACTTGACCTCCCTATGCTTGTCACACCCCATCCCAGATAAACATAGGGCTGAGCAGGCAGGCATATTATCGATTTGTCACTCCCCCCCCCCCCCCCCAGAAAAAGTTATGTGGACGCCCATGACTGTGCACCATTGTCTAAAACCTGCTGAATTCAAAGAAGTTCTAAAAATAGTGTCTAAGAAGCTTAGTCTGTAAATAGTTTCACTATTCCTCCAGAGATCCTAATTCGTGTTGCTGCTGTTAGGTGTGGGTATCACAGTCCAGAACCCACTTCACAAAAAGCTGCATATAGAAAATAAAGAAAACAGCACAAAACACTTCTAGGCGTAGCAGTATTTCATAACATATAAGATACAAATCCTCACTACCTTCTTACCTAATGACAAATATGGAGGCTTCTCCTGACTCTCAGAAACACTCCTGGGGGAAGATTCACTAAGGGGTGATAAAGAGATGATACAGCTGAGACAACCTCTCCAGTTTATCACTTCTCTGCCCTTATTTGGGCAGGGTTTCCTGGAATGGGTCATAAAGCCTAGCTCCCTATGTAATTTACATAAAGCTCACCTTATATTCATTACTATCTTTTATTTATAAAGCACCGACTATTCTTCACCGCTCTCATTTACAGAGAAAGAGAATGAATTAAAGGGGAACTCTAACCTCCTGGATTTGAATCTTGCTTGCCAATAAATGTTAAATCCATTTTCCCCCTTTAAAATGCTCTATTGATGGAGATATAGGCTTTAAAACGTAACCTTGTGACGTCATTTCAGGACAGGCTGCGGTACAGATCTGTAACTCAGCCTGACAATCTTCCCCTCTTCCCCTCCCCAGCTGTTCCCTGTTACCATCTCTTCCTGTGATGGAGGAATCCAGCATGTAAGATGGAGCGCTCTCGAGAGGCGAAGATTGACAGGCTGCAGCACAGAGCTGAAGTGACGTCATGCAGTTAGATTTTAACCCCTTAACAATGCATGACATACATGTACGTCATGAGGTTGGGGTCCCTAAAGGACCAAGGACATACACGTACATCATGGAATTCTGGGCTCCCCGAGCAGCTGCACACCGTTCAAAGAGTCCGAAATCCAATGGGTTAAAAAAAAAAAAGTTAAGTATCTCATAAACTATTGTTTGAAGTAACAAAAAAAAACATGCTCCGTGGTCCTGAAGTGACCTCACCGTGTGTGCGTGGTCAGTCCTTAAGGGGTTAAAGCCTATATCTCTGTTAATAGTGCTTTTAAAAACAAACAAAAACAGATTTAACATTTATTAGAAAGCAAGATAGAAATAAGAAGGACTTTACAGGGGGTAAGAGTTCCCTCTAAATTACAGAACATACCAGGAAATAGGTTGGAACATTATTATATATAGCTTGGAGGACAGAAAGGAAGGGGTATTAGTGAAACATACATGCCATCATTTAAAACAAATTCCAGGGAACCTATCCTCTTAGTGATGACATTACATAGCATCACTGATGATACATAGTACCTTGTAGTACCTCCAAACCTCATTCATCAGGCTTAAAACTACACTTACACAGAAAAATAAACATTACTAACACCTAAAGACTACATTAAATTATATTAAAAAGCAATATTAACACATGGGGAAGCTCACAACCTGCTAAAATTTGAATAAGAAGCATGAAGAATATTGGATTGAAACTCAGTTTTAAAGCCAGGGACAAAAATAGCAGGATCCAGGGACAGGGAGACAAAATCTTGGTACTGTTCCGGGAAACCAGGGACAGGTATGGTGAAATATTCAAATATATTAAAGGACTGAATAAAGTTACAGATGGACATGCCATGAAACTGGATAGTGGAAAAGTAAGAGGAAATGTAAAACAACAAAATGAAAAAACAAAAACAAAAAAACTTTAAGGTAAGGGTAATAGATGCATTGAATAACCTCCCAGTGGTTGAGGCTAAATTACTGTAAACACTCTTAAGCTAAGTTTATAGCTATTCTAAGAATAAAATAAGTCTGAGCTAACTAGATGGAACAAGGCTGTCCAAGTTCAGTCCTCAGTGGCCACCTACAGTCCAGGATGTAAGGATTTCCCTGATTAATCACAGGTGAGTTAATCATTGGATCATTCATTGCGGCTGACTCACCTGTGATTAATCAGGGAAATCCTTACATTCTGGCCTGTTGGTGGTCCTAGAGGACTGAACTTTGATAGCCCTGAGATATGGAAAAGGGTAGACTGGATGCAACAACTGGTTCTTATCTGCTGTCAAATTCTATGTTTCCATGTCTGTGGGAAATGTTGTGCCCCATTGCACCCCATATAAAGTAGGAGGGGCCATGTCAATGACCTACCCCAACTCTATTGTGTCCTTCTGCACACATCTATTTTCCCTAGTGCAAACAGCACTGTGGGCCTAATTCATCAAACGAAAGAGCTGCAAGTCTGGACTAAATCAACTGTATCACAAGAAATTTGTCAAATCTTCATTGATTTAAATGTGTGCTTTTAATTCCTTGAATACTAAAAAAGACTCCAGCACATTGCTTAGCAATGCACTGGATACCTCTCTGGCACTCAAATAATTAAAAGCCCCATTTAAAACAATGGTAATTTTCATTTCCCCCTAGGATGAAATTTATCTTTTTCCAGAATTGAATCTCTTTAGCTTGATGAATAAGTCTTGTGTGTATAGCGGATACTGTGGATAAATCCTGATGGGGAGCCTGTTGCTTTGTTTGGTCCCCTCTTTACCATATAGATGTGGTACACTCAGGACCGAAAAACAGATTTGCCAGTATAATCTAGCCCATAATGTGAGGTATACTGTACAACAACGTTTTATTAAAAGTAATGACAAGAAAAACACGTTCAGGACATGGCAATCCTTTTATGAACAAATGTTTGTGGATTTGTTGCCATCTTGTGTTAATTTGAGAGTTTGCAACTATATAATAGATTTGTCTATAGTTAATATGAATGGGATATGCAAACCCACCAATAAGATTTTGGCAAGCAAACAAGTGACAATAATCACTCTACCATACAGTACTTGTATTGGGGTGGGCAAGGTAAAGGCCCTCTTGCTTCTGCCAGAGTACACTAGTTGTATTCTAGTAGAAGCTGGATGGCCTCATTCTGCCTACTACTAAGTACCTATTTAACACACTTGTATGTGCATTTATGTGTCTGAACAGATAAAAGAACCTGTTTCTATCAAAGAATCCAAAGGTTATATTGTTCCCATTGCATTCTCAGAATTTCATACAGCTAAATGTAAATGTAAACACACTGTGCAGTCACTTTTTAGATTCCAAACCCATATAAATATGCTTCTCGTACCTTATGCTTGCTGTTTTCATAGCCTACACAGCAAAGAAGTATTATGTATTCAAGAGTTTGTCAGCTTACCCACAGGCAGCTTGTTCAACTCAAACTGAATTCTGGGAGTGCAATGGAAACACTGTAAGCATTGGATTCTTTGCTGAACACAGGTTTCCTGACCTGTGATGAAAGCATTGGTTGCTTGAGATCTTGGGAATTATAGTCTCCAACAGCTGGAGATCACAAGATTACTTACCTCTGTTCAGGAGCACAAGAACAATGATTCACAACTCCAGTCCACTGAGCACATCAACAGGTCAAGTTTTCAGGATTTCTCTAAGTAATTATGGCTCAATCACAGTGACTGAGGCACTGTTCGCTCACCTGTGATTAAAGGGATACTAACAATATGCAAAAAATATATATTGTAAGGTTTATCCTCCTGAGTAAATCAAGAGTACTCCCATTGCAGAGAGATGTTTTAGTCAACAGTTATTCCAGCTCAAACTTGAATTTCTTTAAGCACAATAAATCAATGTCCTGAAATTTTGCAGTGCTGCTGTTGATATACCATCCTATGGAAGTTTATGGTCAACTGACCAGAACTGTCCATAGAATGGTGTAGAAACAGCGCCACTATAAATTTTCAGGCCATTGAGATAGTGAATACAAAATGTGAGAGGCTTCTGGGAACAAACAAACAGCACAATTGCCAGTTCTGCGGCTAGTCACTGCTCATAAGCATCACATTTAACTCTCTAGTGCCATTACGGAGGAGAAATTTCCACAAACATATTAGACTAATCGCGCCCAGAAGGGCGGTCCAGTTCCAAAATAATGGGCAAGTCCCCTCTGCACAGGAACATCAGCTAACCCCCAAAGTATGTTTGGGCCTTGCTGGGCCTCATCAGGGAGGTGCAACTGGATTCACTAGGCACTGAGAGAAAGGGGTCCACGTCTGGATTACCCTTCATTCTTAAGGAGACCCCCTAAGAGTGTTTAAATATGCATACAAAATGTGAGAGGTTTCTGGGAACAAGCAAACAGCACAACGGCCTGTTCTACGGCTAGTCACCGCTCAGAACCATCACGCTTTAGCTCTCTAGTGCCATTACAGAGGAGACATTTCCACAAACATATTAGACTTATCCCATCCAAAATGACTGGTAATGAGATATTGCACCTAAAAAAGGCAAGTCTGAGCTCAAATAACTTTTGAATAAAACACCACTCAGCACTGGGAGTACCCTTGCTTTACTTAGGAGAATAAACCCCGCAATGTATATTTATTTGTATATTAAGTGTTACTATGCCTTTAAGCAGGGATGTCTTACAAAGCTGATGTTGCTGTATCCTGAGGACTGATTTTGAGAAACACTATTCTATAGAAATACTCACTAATTGTCTGTAAAAGAATTATACCAAAGGCATCTGCCAACCTTATGAGATCACAGCCATAAAGTACAGGAAAGTGGAGGTGGGATGCCAATACCGTAGTAGACTTATCCTGATAAATGCATGAATATAGCAAAAAAAAAAAACTGTACTGAAAACAATGCACCTCTATAAGGGTGTTCCTCTTTGTACACACCCCTGTGTTTGTACTGTTCCCAAAGATTCTTCAAAGCCTTGGATAACACTCCAATGCTATATGTTTGAACAGCCTAGCGGCAATTTGGACCCAGGCTAAGTTGGCTGCATTGCACCCTCAGTCACACGTTCCATTAACTGTAACAGCAATAATCATTCCTAAGGCACAGCAGTAATTGTCTGCCAATAGCTTAAAGGACCAGTAAACATTTTTATGAAAAAATATATATTGTAGGGATTTTTCCTGTTGAGTAAAATAAGGGTACTCACACTGCTGAGAGATTTATATTTCCAGAGTTATTATGGTTTAAACCCATGTTTTTTTACATTAGCAGTGCCCTCTAGTGCTCAAATTCTAATTAGTTTTCCTGTTAGATTCTAATGGAAAGGAAAGTCAGAAAAGTCAGAGACATACAGTTCTCCATAGAATGTGATAGAAACTGCCTGTCACTTCCTGTCAGTTAGAACTATCAGGAAGTAAACACAGTAAATTCAATTCATGATTATTTGAACTGCTATAAATTTTGAATAAAACATCTGAGAGCAATGGGAGCAACCTTGTTTTACTCACCAGGAAAAGCTCTATAAAATATGTGTTTTCATAAATAAAAGTTTACTGCTCCTTTGACCTCTTAAAGACTGTGGAGAGTCAGGACCATCGGCCTTGAAGGCACGCTGTGATTATGTCGGGAGGCTGAAACTGACTGCTCCAAGTCCGGAGCAGTCAGCTTCAGCCCTTGCCTTGGTAAGCCGGTACATGTGATAGCTCTCATGTGCCAGTTAAGTGAATAAAATGGTGCTGGTCCTCCGCCATACAAACCCCCTGGTCCTTAAGGGGTTAATAGCAGAAACTGGGTGCTGCCTAGATCAGGGGTCTTCAAGATCCCTGCTGTAGGGCTACTGATAGGCCAGGATTTAAAGGTATTTGTGATTAAGCACAGGTGAGATAATTGGTGGCTCCTTGTTTTATTGAACCACCCTGTGTTCAAGCTGGGAAATCCTTCACCCTATGACTGCCAGAGAGGTGCCCAATGCATTGCAAAGCAACGCAATGCGAACCCCCTGACACACAAAGGGTTAAATTGTGGCCTCTTGGTATCCCTTGGGGACTGAACTTTGGCACCCGTGAGTTACATACTTCAATCAAAAACATAAGGATTCTGTTCCTGATGATTCATACATTTTTATAACTTTAACTCCTTAAGGACCGTGCGGTCTAGGGGTGGGGTGCGCTGGAGGACTGGTAGTTCAGGTGATTACAGAGGGTTGAGTAGGCACCCCGTGATGACAAAATTCCATGACATGCCAGGACTGTCACCGGTCTGGCATAGACACCGATGACAGTCCTGGCATGTCATCAGTTGTTAAGGGGTTAAACAAAAGGTACATTTTTTTATGGAAAAAAATATGTTATAGTCATTTTCCTCTCTACAATCCAAGGGGTTAAAAGCCCCATTTAAATCAAGGGCAATAATTATTTATTGCCTCTGGCGCCATTTGTTTGCACCAGAATTACACCACTTTGTCTTTATGCAGATGTCCTCACTGGAAATTATGTATAATGATATAGTAGAGAAATTCTACAGCAAGCCATCTGCACCATGTGTTAGTAATATAAATTCCCACTGATGTAATGGGAACGCGAAGCAATACGATGGAGATCTATCTAGCATTTAAGGGGTTAAATACACCATTTAAATCAAGTGTATTTTTGGGGAATGTTTATTTGTCCCCACGGGGCAACTGGTTTGCTCCAGATTTGTCCCATTTTGCCCACTGTGTCTTTTGCACTGGGGTAGGCCTTGGCATTGCAGAGTTAACCCTTTGAGTGCCAGAGGGTTACACAATGCATTGCTTTCACACTCAAAGGGTTAAGTCACTTGTCTCAAGAATGATTCAAGCCATAAAGTCTTAGGGGCAGGTTAATTAGAAGCCAAAGCATCCAGCACACCTGAAATAAGAATGCAAATAATCCAGCATATTTATAGCTGAACAAACGTTCCGTCCTATTGGTCAGAAGCACAGACATTATATTCACTTTGCTCTTATCACAAATATGTCCTTTCTCTTCATGGCTGACTCCCAAAAGACACATTGTAAAATTGTATTTATTAAAATACTTCCAATAACAAATGTTACAGAACGATGTGATCAAAGCCTTGCAATTGAGAAATACAGTTCCTGGTGGCCTTGCTTTCTGCAGCCTTCGCAGCCTTTTAAAGGAGAAGTAACAACCCACACTTTTCTTACTATTGTCAGAAAACCCTAATAGCCTCTATGCAGCAGACAACATAAAAGAGGTTGTATAACAAGCAAAAGTGATTGGTAGGTGACAGAAAGTATCTGTGGTATTGTTGACCGGCAATAGGCAGTTATGGTAGTCATAGAACAAGAAGAAGACAGTAGTGATGACTGTATATAAAACAAAGATCATTGGCACTCAACAGACAGTAATGATGGTGGTTATTATGTGGATACAACGTTATGCAGAACTGGAGTCTGATGGTAGAAATGAACAGGGACTGCAGAAGCAGCTTCTTGCCACCATGAGTTGAGCCCCAAGCCTTGCGCATTTGCGGCCAGAACACCTGGTAATTCTGAATGAGGTTCCAGAGACCCAGAAGTACAGCGAGGTCAAAAGAAGCCAAGCTGGGGCAGGCAGAGGTCATGCAGATTCCAAGAGACAAGCCAAAATCAGGGCAGGCAGAGGTCTTGCAGAATCCAAATGGGAAGCCAAGGTCTGGGCAAACGAGATAAAGAACCAGAAAGAGGCTAAGGTCACTTGAAGGAACAGCAGGGAATCTCAAAGATGGAGCAATACCAGCCAGGATAAGAGCAGGAATACTAAACTGACTGAATAACTAAGCACATAGAGATGTGCTTATCCAGTGCATCATTGAAGGTAAAAACATACAAAAAGATGCAGTATGCTATGACATATCTTGCTATGCACATGTTTGCTAGGACTACACACACTTAATACACTCGAGGAGACACTAGACCTTGAGAATTCCCTAGCATACTCCAGACCCCAGTTGCCACCAACTTGCGAGGGCCATGAATACAGGAGGCAGGTGAGACATTACAGTGGTATAATAAGCTGAGGTTGTTGGCATACAAAAGACAGTGGCAATGGTTGTAAAACAAGTTGGGGTCATTGATAGGTAGCATACAATAGTGGTTTCCTCAGAACCAAGGGTCATTGGCAGGTGACAGACTGGATTGATGGTTGAAGCAAGGGTCATTAGTAGGCATAGCCAGTAGTAGTGGTTGTACAAGCTGTGACAGATAGCATGTGATAGACAGCAGTGGTGGATGTATAATAAAAAGTGGTCATTGGCAGGCAGCAGACAGTAGAGGTGGTTGTTCAACAAAAAGGGTCACTGATAGGCAACAGACAGTACTGATAGTGGTACAGTAAGCAGGAGTTATTGACAGGCAGCAGACAATAGCAATGTTTATATATTACCCGGGGTTGTTGGCAAGCAGAAGACAGTAGCAATGTTTGAATAACAAGCAAGGGTAGCTGACAGGCGACAGACAGTACTGTGTCTGTGTAGGCAATTGTGGACAGTAAAACAGGGGTGCCCACACTTTGGTGAGATGGGATCTACTGTATTCGTAGTCATCCTAACATGATCTTCTACCTTATCAGAACACATCAACAGTCCCACACCATTACATTCCCATATGTTGCACAAAATATGTATGCTTATACTGCCTGCCTATCCTATATAATAATTCGCTAAATCGTGTGTAACGCCGCGACATGTGCAGTACACACTGCTGCGCATGCTGCAGTCATGCGCAGTAGAGACTGCCCACGCCGCTCTGTATCAGCCGTGGCGCTGGCAGTCTCTACTGCGCGTGACTGCCCAGCGGCCGGGTGGCAGTGGCACTGTGGCCCGTGTAACGGGCTGTTCAACTAGTATAGAATAAAACTGTACCAACACACAATGCACATCCATTGCAAACACTACTCAGCATGAACCTTCTTGCTGTCTACCAGTGACCAGTTAGTGATCTAAATAGTAACATAGTTGATGAGGCTGATAAAAGACATGTGCCCATCAAGTCCAGCCCATGCCAAATCACCCCTGTTGATCCAGAGGAAGGCAAAAAAACAAACCCTGAAGCCATTTCTAATTAAGCTCCAAGTGGGTAAAAAAATTTCTTCCTGACTCCAAATGGCAGTCAGATATTTCCCTGGATCAACAACCTATCTGCACTGCAGCCATCTGTCATAATTCTCAATATTGTTATGTGCTAGATAGTCATCTATTGCTTTTTCGAAAGCAGTTGCAATATCTATAAATACATCTTTTTTACCGCCCTTACTGTAAAAAATCCCTGCCTTTGTTTTAGTAGAAAGTGCATTTCCTCTTGTCTTAATAGATGACTTCTCGTTCTTAGATCAGCTCTTTGCGTAAATAATTCACTGGATAGTTCTTTATATTGACCTTGAATATATTTGTAAATGGTAAACATATCACCCCTTACACGTCTCTTCTCTAATGTAATGCTAATTTTGATCTGGATTACAATGCAGTGGGTAATTTTATCACTGGTTTTATCAATAGGAATCTACAGCTGGATCTGCTAAAATGGCTGCTTGTGGATGACTGAACTTGTAGTTCCCTACCCCGTGTACTAGATACAAACCAGATAGTCACAACAACACTGTATTAGGAAACCGAGATGAACTGCTATTCCACCCCTATCTGAGCCATCTGGCCTTTTTAAGGCTTCCATCTCTGTTTGTCTTTCTCATTACGGTAAATAACATCTTCATATTCTTGATAAACAAACATGTTATGATGTATACATAGGATTAGTATGTCCTATTAGAAACAATAAAACAATAAACTGTAGATCTCAAATTCGCCTCCCTTATGGTGCTTGTTGCTAACAGAATGCTTCTGGATTAGGTAGTTTCTAGAATTATTATTGTTTTAGTTAATAAAGTGCCTTCTTAAATCAACAGATTATGTAACACAGTTGGAGACCAGTTTCCATAAACTTACAGGAAATGCAAACAGTATCTGAATCACAAGGTACAAAGTTTGCATAGAGAGAGTCTCCCTGTCTCTCTCGATAAATGAATTCACTTTCAAGTCCCTGGGAGACCGCTGGAAAGAATATCTCCTTAAAACTCCATACGTTCACATGCCTTGAAGAGAAATGAGGCTGGTTCCCTTGTGATTCTATATTTCCTGTTTGTCACAGACAGCTTCACTCGATGTAAGGCAAGCACAAGTGACAACGCTTTTCCGTCCAGCTTTGCAGCATGCCTTCTGGGGACACCTATAAGAGCATACTGTTAGCTCTGGGATTTCTAACCTATCTGCTGGCAGGGGCAGCAGTGTTCCAGGCCCTGGAAAGAGGAGCAGAAGACACAGCAAAGGATAACACAGAGCGTCACCGACTGGATTTCCTAAAGAACTACACATGTCTCACAAAAGAAGCCCTGGAACATCTGGTTAATGTAAGAAATGAAGGAAGGGTATGCAATGACATTGATGCAATGCTGTTGTATTAAAGGGGAATTATATCCTAGGAATAAGAGGTTCTTAATATCTATACCATACTGAACCTACCGCTTCTTGCAGGAGTCAGATAGATCGATCGATCGATCTATCTATCTATCTATCTATCTATCTATCTATCTATCTATCTATCTATCTATCATCTATCTGAACTCACTCTATCTATCTATCTATCTATCTATCTATCTATCTATCTATCTATCTATCACCCATCTATCTATCTATCTATCTATCTATCTATCTATCTATCTATCTATCTATCTATCTATCTATCTATTATAACACCCATCTATCTATCTATCTATCTATCTATCTATCTATCTATCTATCTATCTATCTATCTATGCCCTAGAGAGCAGCCCTCTTCTCCATGTTACTGGTGCCTTTAACCCTTTGAGTGCAAGAGGGGAATGCAAGACATTGCTTTGCATACTCCTCTAGCAAACAAAGAGTTAATGTTGATATTTTTGGCTTTGACAGCCATATTGCATTGAAAAGGGTTTACATTTTTTTGGCACTTGTAACTATGACCCTTATGTAGAAAGAAAGTGGACCAATTCTAGGGTAAAACCAATTGCATTGTAGGGACAGATAAAAATTAATTCATACTTCAACTGATTAAATTGGGACTTTAAACAACTTGAATCAATGGTTCACAACATGTGGGTCGCGACCCCTTTGGGGGTCGAAAGACGATTTGCCACGGGTCACCTAAAACCATCAGAAAATTGTTTTTTTTTTGTCTATTTAATCTGTAAAACTTGTAATTGTCTGGGAGACCGGGACTGACAGCGCTGGCACACAGATAAGATGTCTGCGCTGGTGCCTGGCTTCCCGGCTTCGGAACAGTAAGGATTTCTTTATAACGGAGTAATTCAGTAATTACAGCGATGAAGGAGCAACAAAAATAATTTCACTGTTAGGGGTCTCCACAACTTGGGAAAGGGCCGTGGCACTAGAAAGGTTGAGAACCGCTGCCTTGAATCCTAGAGATGTCTCCAATGCCTGCATTTCGTTGCAGTAAGTTGGAGACCTCTCTAGAATTTAAGGAGTTAAAATCCCAATTTTAATCAAAAATAATTTATGTTTTTCCCCTAAGGTTCTGTGGGTTTGCCCTGGAATTACTCCTTTTGTTTTGTGCATATGGGCCTATACAGGATAAGAAATGTCCCTGCCTTTTATGCTGCACGTGAATCTTTTCTTCTGATATTATATTTATGTCTCACATCCCCCAAGTAAAGGAGAGGATATTGTTCCATTTGCAGTAGGTCATTGCGATTACATGGTTTATGTTAACACGCTGTAAGTGGTTATATCTGACTTCCCCGTAGTGCAGCAACCTATTAACATCCCGGGGATGAGCGGGGCCGTCATGCCGGTCCAGGCGTTAAGGAACTGTGACGGTCCTGGCACTCTGTGGAATTCTGGGATGGCAGAATTCATTGCAAAGGAAAAAAAAGTGCCTCTCACCCCTGGATCAGGAAATCGTTAAAGGGTTAACTTTCAGTGCCAGAGGGGTATGGTACCATACCTCCCAAGTGTCCCTCTTTAGGAGGGACAGTCCCTCTTTGAGACCCAAATCCCCCTGTCCCTCTTTTCTACCCTGTTGTCATCAGGACATCAGAGTGAGTGGTGTATATATTAGTCTATCACATTGCTCCACAGCAATGAAATTCACATAAATGTTTAGTTAATCTTCAGTATATGTGTTTGTAATTGAATCTGTGTAAATAAAATACTTTGGTCTTGTCCTAAATCATTTATTCATTTACACAAAGAGGTGTCAGTAGGTGACAAAGTAACTTAAAAATTCCCCGCCCACCAGCCACGCCCCTAAAAACACCCCCTAAAACACAAGTGTCCCTCTTTGGCCATTTGAAATGTTGGGAGGTATGTGGTACTCCTCTGGCACTGAAAGGGTTAAAAAAAAGTTGTAACCGTTTGAATGATAGAAGGGTACGCAACGCATTGCAAAGCAATACGTGGTATACCCCTCTGGCACCCAAAGGGTTAATTAGAAGCTTCCTATAGTGCAATAGTTACAATTAGCATGTATTCATATGCTGTAGCTCTTAATTACCCGTTTAACACTTTGAGTACCAGCAAGGTATCTGACACATTTTTAAAGAATTAACACTTCCTAACAATAACACCTCTTATCTTACTATGGCTAGAAAAGCCTAATGGCCCCTGTGAATTTTGCCTTTGTTCAAGACGTAAGATCTTCAGTCAGTCCTGGGTGTCGTGGAAATGTTTATTTGTTCCCTGTGATGCAGTTGGTTTTTCTATGAAATGATCCTCTTCATTTGTGCAGGTGGCTGTTATGATAAACGCATATCGTTCTAAGGCAGAGGCAGTGGCTGGTAGCTCTCCAGTTGTTGGAGATTATGCTTGGTTTGGGGAAGATGGGAGTTGTTGGGGGTTATGCACTAAGGCGTGATAAAGAGGTGATAAAGTGGAGATGACTACTCCAGTTCCAGTGTTATTCTGTGTAACCAATGCACAAGATGTATCCCACCTTTTAGATCTTAGTGCATAGAATCTATTGAATAACATAGGGACTGGAGAAGTGATATCACTGAGAAATCATTTCCACTTTATCACCTCTTTATCACAGCTTACTGCATAACCCCCAGTTGTCTCCAACAGCTGGAGAGCCACATGGTGCCCTCCCTTGAACTAAGGAAATAAAACACAGACATATGCATGCTTATTTAGAAAGGGTTTGCAGGTGTTTACTCATTTTAACGGAAAAATGTATCAAAAATAAATAACTTAACTTTATTAACCCCTTGGATGATAGACATGTCTTCAACATATTGCAAACGGGTGCATTTGAAATGTCTTTAGTAGCATCCAAGGAGTTAAATACAAATGTGTGTGTAATATACTGTTATGATATAGAGTTCATATAGCAATGCTTTGCACTCATATGGTTAAAATAAGTGAATTTTGTCCCCTGTGATGCAGTTGGTTTGTGCCAGAATCTCTACACTTTTCCTTTGAGCATCTGGAATTAGTATTTTCATGGGGACTTCATTTTGCAGCTCCAGTGTGATCATTAATATACAAAAGCACATTCTCATGAGACATAAATAACCCCATTCCCACGCTCTTCCTGCTCACTGTTGGCTTGGGTTGTGAGAGAGTCCCAAGGACCAGTGCTTCCCAACCACTGTCCTCAGGATGCACCAACAAGGCAAAATTTCAGGATATCCCTGCTTAAGCACAGGAAGATCAATCAAATGATTGAGTTGCCAATTACTCACCAGTGCTTAAGCAGGAATATATTGAAATCCTGACCTGTTGGTGTGTCTTAAGGACTAAAATTGAAAAATACCTGTCCTCAGGCCCCCAAACTGTGCATGCTTTCAGGGTCTCCTCAATTAAACACAAGTAAATGCTGTTAACTCAGTCAGATCCTTCAGAATGATTGAACTATTGACTGATTCACCTGTGTTCAAGGGAGGAGATCTGGAAAGCCTGCAATATTATTGCCGCTTTTTCATTTATATATTACACTAGTTTTAAAGCCCGTGTACACAGATCAACACTGGCAGTGCTGCAGTCATGTGCAGCACTGACTGCCCGAACACGCCTCGGCTGTTAAGGTGCGGGTAGCTCAGAATTCAGACTGTAGTCCTCTCTGCGCACCTTCCTTGTCCCAGGAAGGTGCACAGAGAGGACTCCGGTCTGAATTTCGAGCGCCCCGCTCCATATCAGCTGCAGCGTGGCAAGTCTGTACTGCACATGACTGCAGCATGCGCAGCCATCTCTACTGCGCATGACGGCTTCTGACAAACATCCTTAGCAAATTATAATATAGGATAAAACCATTCACAGCACTGCCACCTTGTGTCTAGTCCTTATATTGCATCCTGTGGTAAATGTGAACCTTAGGTTCCAATTCTCCTTAGAATATGACAGTGACAGCTTCACCATTTTGTGACTATATGAAGTGCAATGACATTTGAAGGAAAAATCTCTCAGTGCTTGGAGTACCCTGATAATATGCTTAGAATCAAGAGTGTAGCAATTCTGGAAAACCAGGGGCACATAAAGAAACAATTTAAAAAAAAAATCTCCAAAATTCCATTAATTTAAATGTCTTAACCCTTTGAGTGCCAGAGGAGTACAAGGATTAAATCACACCCCTCTGGCACTCAAAGTATCAAATTTTAGCGTGGTCCATTTTGTGTGCGTATAATGGCTTACATGTCCAAATGTGTCTCTATTCTGGGGCAAACCAACGTGTCAATGAGTACAGCTAAAAACACATTAAGAATGTTCACTGATTTTAATGGGATTTTTAACTCCTTACAGGGACAGTAATGTCCCAGAAAAAATCTTTATAATTTTGTAGTGCTTAAAAAGTTCAACTATATGCAACAAATCGTATCTCTCAAACCGCTATGGTTTAAGAGATATTCGCTTTGAAAGTTTCCTGTTTCCTGCTATCAGCTGTAATGCTGACAACAGGAAATCCGGGTCGGCCGACACGAGGAGGCTCTTCAGCAGAGCCGCAATTGCGTTATTTAAAACAAATTACGTCATTGGAATGGTCTACAAAGTGTGATTGCAAACCAGGCACACTTTGTAGACCTTTCCAATGAAGTAATTTGTTTTAAATAACGCATTTGCTGCTCTGCTGCAAAGCTGCCAGTTGATCCCCGGACAGGATTCCCCTGCAGTCAGCACAGTGCTGACGTCAGGGAAAGGGGAGGGAGGGGGGAACTTTAGTGCCAAATATCTCTCAAACCATAGCGGTTTGAGAGATAGGATTTGTTGCATGTAGAGCTTTTTAAGCTCTACAAAACAATAAAGATTTTTTCTGGGACATTACTGTCACTTTAAGAAGTATCCAGCAGATTTCTATAGAATTCAAGGGGTTAAAAACTCCATTTCTATCAATGGAGATTTTTATTTGTCCCCAGTGGTGCTGTTTCATCGGCCCAGATTTGCCTTTCATTAGCACTGTGCACCGGGAAGTATTTATTATTATTCTTTATCTATATAGCGCCAACTAATTCTGCAGCGCTGTACAATTGGGAATAGACATACAGAGGTAATAAATAGTACAATCAGATGTGGAGAACTGAAGGATGAGAGGGCCCTGCTAGTGAGAGCTTACATTCTAGAGATTTATAGCCAAGGTGTCCCTAGACAAGGCACACTAGGGGCACTAAGCCACGCCCATATCCTTTTCCTCGCATGACCCCATCCCAGCTACAGTTTCCTACTATAGAAAATATCCTTGCTCTATAACAAGCAAAGAGAAAAAAAAGTTTAACCCCTTGGTTGCTAGACACATCTCCAATGCATTGAGAAGCATCCAATTCAGAATGTTGGTGTGGCCAGTACAGCTGAGGCTCCCCTAAAAAGTTGGAGCTCTAGGCAGTTGCCTACTCTGCCTACTGGGAAATCCATCCCTGACTGTGCATATGACTCTGTGCGTGGAAGAAAGTTGCCCTTTAATAAACACAGGCATCTTCTCTCTATCTGATGCCAGACAGCTAAGCTGCTTCCTGTCAAACTCAGAGTAAAACCTTGACTTTTGTGTAGTGATTCACTCTTCTCCTGGGGCATTGTGTATATGTGTGTGAAAGGAAAGCAGCTTCCTACAATGGAAGAGGGTGTGCCAGTCTCTCATCTACCTCATCCCAACAGCCTTAACCCTTTATGTCCCAGAGAGGTAGTCAACTCATTGTAACACGTTGGTTACTTCTCTGCCTCTGGAAGGGTTAGCCCTTTGAGCTCCAGAGGGATATCCAATGCATTCCGAAGGAACTCAGTGGGTTAAAAGGACATTCTTACCTAAAAATGAATTAGATTTATACCATTTTAAATTATTTCTTAGGAGTATAAGCCATGGTGGAACTATATTATTTCCTATTCATCTGGAGGCAGCTGTGTATGACAATTTGACCCCCTCTTGGTTTATATAAGTGATAAGGGGAAGTGTGTAATTATTTGGGTAAACAAATACATAAGAGACAAGAGTTCCACTGTAGAGGACTGGGTGGGGTATTATCTCAAAGCAATTATTGCTGTTCATTGTCACTGTTTTAACAGGCTTGTTCAGAAAGAGGCCACTTTATGTTTTATTTTGAAAGATTTTAGAACTTTCTCACTAAAGAAAAAAACATAAAACAATTCTGTCTAGGAATACATCATATATAAATGGATCTGGGTCCTTCTCAGTTTTGGTAATAATGTCCCTTTAAAGGGTCAGTAATGTCCCCTAAAAAATATTTAGATTTAGGTAGAGATTGAAAAAATAAACTAATTGCAACAAACCCTATCTCTCACTGCTATGGTTTGAGAGATATAGGGATTCAACATTCCTCCCTCCCTCCCCTTCTCCTGATGTCAGCGTCTAGCTGACAGCAGGAGATACTGGTCCGGGGACCAGCAGGAGGCTCTGCAGCAGAGCCAAAATCGCAGTACTTAAAAATAGGGAGCAGCTTCCTGTCAGACCGGGGTAGTGGATACAGAACTTCTCTACCCATGGTCCGCTCTGCTCGGCCACGCTACAAGGAGGTGACCAGCAGGAGGAAGTGCAGTGCAGTGTGTGTGTCCTTCCTGCCGATCACCCAGAACCTGTGCCCCCTGGGCCAGTGCAACTAGCACCTGGGGGGGATTTCTACATTATCTGTGCCCTGCATGATTTCCTGGGGGGGGATGCGTCCCCCCATCCCCCCCGGTTCCTACGCCCTTGAGCATCTGTAAACATTTATTTTAAAAAAGTAGATCCCTAAAAATTAATATCAGCTTGCTTTTCAAATTCTGTCCAACGCAGACAGCATTTTGGTTAACCCTTTACGGACCAATGCAATGAGTTTGTGACCTCTTTAGTATTCACATCCCCATTTAAATCAATGGGAATTTTTTGTGCTCCCCTAATTTAGTTTGTTTATCAGAGAATTAAAATCTGCCTGTATGTTGTACTAGTCATGTAGAAACACAAAAAAAACCAAACAAACAGAGGGGCGCCTATAGTATATTAGCCAATGAGAGATATATCTATATATCCAGAATATATATCAACTCCCATTTATAAATGTTTGATAATCAGGTATAAACCTGTCACCAACTGATAAAGCACACAGGATACTTTACCCATCCCTGCCTAGGTGTAGGTCATTGGTTCTTTCATCAACTCCAAGGGCTTAATCCAGTCCAACAAGAAGCCACAAATGTTCCAATATGATGATGAAAAGAGGTGTAAAAATAACAATAATAAAATAAAAATATAAAAATAATGAGAAAAAGAAAAAAAAAAAAAAAAGGAAAAAAAAGCTATTCCTTTATGGTTGAAGTACAAAATGTATTAAAAACAATGTAAGGCAATACAGGTACGAGTTTCCCACCTCTCAGGCTGACCAAACATAGAAATAAATTAGCATAAAGTGCCACACCATGCCATCAAGAAGTAAGGGCTAATTTCTCCAAAATGCTTCATACTGGTGAATGTGTACTAAAAAAAGAAGTTGTCTGTCACTTTTAAACATTTAATAAAGCCAGGAAAAGTCACATTAATGGCCCATATTTGTAAAATCAAACTGGATTTATTCTGGAATAAACCAACTACACCACTGAGGATAAATATCAAATTCCTTTGCATTTGAATACAGCTTTTTAACCCCTTGCATGCTCTGCAATGCATTGGGGACCTCCCTAGCATTCAAGGTGTTAAAAGCCCCATTTCATTTTAAACTGGAATAAATATCAGTTAATATAATATTCAGTTAAGTAACGCTATGTATTTGCAAGGTCTACAAGTGGGGTTTTATTACTTATGTTCCATAGTTATTTCAGTTTAGTTAGTTCAGTTTATTTGCTGTTCAGCGCTGGGCTCTGTAAATTGGGTGCTAAGGATGATGGGACTTGAAGGCATGACTTGAGAATCTTGCCCTGTCCTGCAATGCGAGATTCTCATGTCGCCCTTTTAATCAAGACAACATGATGACTGCTCCTTGTAGTTGTACGCTATTTTGTATGTGACTTTTTAAAAGTGAACCCTGTAATCTGTATGTTTTATACCTATAATGTATGAAAGAAACAATAAGGTGTAAACCTGACGTAAGGAATTGGTGTATTGAGTTGGGATTGTTGGTTGGCCCCACCCAACCTAACAGACGCTCCTTGGACTCTATTTGCCTTTCTTTAGAGCAATTTTCAGATACACAATAAAAGTTAATTAACCACTCTTGTTGGATCTGAATGTCTAATGTTTATTACATATTTGAGTCATGGTGTCATTTAACTTATTTTTCATCTCTCTGGATAAGTGCCTCTGTATGGGTGTGGTGTGCTGATAATATAAAGGCAGGGAAGATCATGCCTGTCCTCACTCCACCCCACCAGTGCAGGTGTTCATATGGACACATGTCATTCAATCAGTGGTTCAATCATTTAATTCATGATTCATTTGTGTTTAATTAAACTCTTAAGAACCGTCCACGTGCAGCAGCGCTGCTATCCCAGAATTCCAGGACGTGCCAGAACCATCACTAGTCCTTATCATCTGGACTGGCACGTCACTGAGGAGTTGAGAACATCCTCAAAACATGCACTGTTGGGGGGGAGGGGGGCTTTAAGACTGGTTTGAGCGCCCCTGTTAATAAGGCTGGAGTAGTAAATCTTTGGACCTCCAGTTGTTGGGAACTACAATTCCCATCATCCCCAACCAGCAGCTGCTTGCTTAAAGATGACTGTACTGGTAGTTTCCAGCAGCTGTTTTTCCAAAGATTATATTCCTCTATTATAAGGGGTAAAATAATACTACAGAATTCCATAAATTACATGCAGCACGTGTCTCTTATCTGTTTCCTCCTTTAAAGATATTCCTATTACTCATGTACATTTCTAGTTACTATAAATCAAGGCTGCCCAAGTTCAGTCCTCAAGGGCCACCAACAGGCCAGCATGTAAGGATTTCCCTGATTAATCACAGGTGAGTTAATCAGTGGATCATTCATTGTGACTGACTCACCTGTGATTAATCAGTGAAATCCTTACATCCTGCACTGTTGGTGGCCCTTGGGACTGAACTTGGACAGCCCTGACATAGATCAAGACAATCCAACTGGTGATTTGCAGCTCCCTATAAATTATATAGGGTTCAGCACACCAGCCTGCAGGTATAAGATCTACCCCTCCACCAAAATGTTGCACAGCACTGATACAGTACAGCAGGCTATTTTATTTTGGGAACTGGTAGAAACATATTAATGATACACTAGCACCTCCTAATAATAACTTCTCACTTACTATGGCTATAAAACCCTACTGACCACTAGGAATTTTGCCCTGAGCTCAAGAGATAACATTCTCAGTCATTTCTGGATGTCACTTCAGTGGCAGTGGAGATGACAGCTGGCACACTCTGCTCACTGCACATGGCCAGATTTTGCAGGTTATGCAGATGCCACCTTTATTTTGAAATACAGTAAGAGATGTTCCAGCGGGCAGAGTTTGATTCTCTGTGGTCCTGCTAGCAAATGTAATGTCCGCTTTTGTGGACATGACATCCAGGTCTTATTGTAGATGTTCTCTCTTGTACCAAAGAGCAAGACCTTTTGGATTTTCTGGTCATAGTAAGGTAGAAAAATATTATTAACCCCTTAAGGACCGTGTGACATGCCAAGAACATCACCGTCACATACTTTTCCTGCAGGAGCGCTGTAGGTAAAAACAGGGTCTGAAATTGACCGCTCCATTACCGGAGCGGTGTTTCTCAGACCCCTGTTCAGCGCGCTGCTACACGTAACAGATCATGTGTCCTGGCGAGCTGGCAACAATCAAATCGATCCTAAAGGGAAGGTAACTTCACCAGACCGCTGGTCCTTAATCACTATCAGACCCAAATATTATTTTAATAAGAGTAATCCACCCAACCAATGAAATTATGGGTCGAACAGGTGGGTAAAGTAGGAAGTGATAGAAAGTGAAATGTGTTGCATATCCCTCATGAACTCAAAGGATTACCCTACTGAGTGCTAGAGAGATTTAAGCCAATGGGATTTTTTTTGTCCTCTACGCTGCTCCAATTCTTTTTAGAATATCGGTCTCATGGGGGAGTAAAGCTGATTTGGGATGAGTGGCAGAGAGAAGGAAGAGGGGATCATGAGTGGGTAAGAGGGGGGGAGTGAGTGACCTGGACAAGCAGTATGGAGAAGGGAGTTGAGGGGATGAGAGATCAGCCAATGGACGTCCTTCATTCAGACATGGTCTCATGGCTTTTATCATGTGTAATAATCTTTTTATGACCACAGGTCATTACAGATGCAGTTAAAAATGGCATTCACCCGTTGGAGAATAAAACTGAAAACACTCACAGCAACTGGGATCTCAGCAGCGCTTTCTTTTTTGCCGGTACAGTGGTGACCACAATTGGTAAGTTTTACTTTCCAGTCACCAAAGATGAACCCTTTGCGCACCCCTCTGGCACTCAAAGGTTTAAAAGGTGCAATTCAATTAGCTAAAGAGATGCAATTCTGCACCATCTGGCCAGCTGGTGATGGTAGGATTTGTGTTCCCCAACAGCTGGAGTGCAAAATGATGTCTATCCCGAGATCCACAACAAACCAATGTGGCTGCCCTTACGACAAATATTAACTCCCTGAGTGTAAAAGCGGTATCCAGTGCATTGTAGAGCAATGTATTAGAGGCCCCTCTAGCATATAAGAGGCTACATAGTAACATAGTTGGTGTGCATGAAAAAAAAGATATTCATACATCAAGTAAAATTTTTGCCATATCAACCTTGTTTATGCTGACCCAGAGGAAAGAAAAGTCTCACTGAAGTAACATCCAATATAACAATTTGCTAGGATGTTTGTCAGAAGCCGTCATGCGCAGTAGAGACTGCCCGAACGCACAGAATTCTGAGAGCACAGAATGCTGGGAGTTCTGTGCTGAGAGCCAGAGGCGTAACTAGAAGCCTCCAGGCCCTGGTATAAGAAGTGCAACGCCCCCCCTGACCACACTGACCCCCTCCACAATGCCCCCATCTCCTACCTGGAGCTCCCACGTGGTCCTCTTAGTAATGCAAAGCACTGGGAGATGATGTCATCTCCCAGCACTCTGCATTACTACAGCGCCGGCAGGAGATTGCGGGCACCAGGCAGAGGGGTTACAGGGGGAGGCCGGGCCCCTGGAGTGCACGGGCACGGTCGCAGGTGCGACCCCTATAGTTACGCCACTACTGAGAGAACAGAATGCTGGGAGCGCTGTGCTGGTAGCATTCTGTGCTTTCAGACAGTCTCTACAGTGCATGACTGTGTTTGCGGCAGGACACAGAGCAGGACCGGCCTCTTAACATCACCCAGACCTTGGCCCGTGTATACAGGCTTTTACACTAGTAGTGACATAATAAATTAGATTGGAAAAAAGTCCATCAAGTTCAGCCTTTGCCTCATAACCCAGAGAAATAAGAATTATATAGCTTTACTGCTGCCAAATAAGTTAGTCTAGTAGAACTTCCTGTTTTGCCTACTAATATACAGTATAACCCTGTATGTTCCCTTTTGAAAGAAATGTATTTAATCTTCTCTTAAAAGCATCCATTGTATCTGCCATAGCCACAGCCTTGGCAAGGAATTCCACAATTTAACAGACTTTACTGTAAAAAAAGAGGATTTTAGTCTTACCTGTTAAATCCTTTTCTCTTAGTCCATACAGGTTACTGATAACTTTGGGTAGGCGATCCGCCCCTTTAACTAGGCAGGAACAATTCTAGAAGTGAATGCAGGGGGTGGCGCCTACCTTCCCTCCTTGGCTGCAGCTAGCCAATCAGCTCCAGTAAGATTTGAGACACTAACTATTGACCAGAGAGTAGAAGGGAAAGAAGACTACTGTGAGCATGACCCCGAAGGACCCCCACGGTCTGCCACAGGAGAGCCAAGCATGGTCCCTTGACAGGGTGGGAGACCAGTAACCTGTATGGACTAAGAGAAAAGGATTTAACAGGTAAGACTAAAATCCTCTTTCCTCTGTCGTCCAATACAGGTTACTGGTAACTTTGGGATGTCCAACCATTGAGTGTCCCAGAGGAGGGAAGTAAGGCAAGGACCAGGCGCAAGGCCCCCAAAGTCACCAGAGCAGATATGAACCATCAGATCAGAGATAGCCCAACAAAACAAATGAAGCTTCAACTGACACTGAACAGGGGTAACAACACCCCAGGAACTGTTACACAGCACACTGAACTAGAGCCAACAGGGCTCAAAAGTGAAAGAAGTATCAAGAACCGAAGAAAATCCTAGACAGGCAAGACTGCCTCCAGGATCTTCCTCCTAACACTGGAGTCAGCCAATGCCAGCACATCAACACGGTAGTGCTTCGAAAAGGTGTGCATAGATGACCAAGTGGCAGCCTTACACAACTGATCAGCAGAGGCCTGATTCTTGTAAGCCCAAGAAGCCCCAATAGATCTAGTAGAATGGGCCGTGACCTGAAAGGGAACAGGCTTCTTCCTTAGCTCGTAAGCCTTACAAATCGTGGACTTGATTCAAGATGTAATAGTCACTTTGGATGCAGGTCTCCCTGCACTGGGGCCCTCAGGAATGACGAACAGCACGTCAGACTGTCTAATGGACTCAGTGCGATGTACATAAAACTTGAGACAACGCACCGCATCTAACAAGTGGAGATCCCTCTTCTTGTCAGAGGTAGGGTCAGGGCAGAAAGAAGGCACCACAATCTCCTGATTAATGTGGAACTCAGATCGCCAGGAGAAAGGCCATTTCCCACGTCAGGAGGCATAGAGGAATTGTACCCAAGGACTCAAAGGGAAGGTGCTGAAGGACACCCAAAACCAAGTTAAGATCCCACTGAGGAGCGGGACTCTTGAAAACAGGATAAGTATGAGCAACGCCCTGGAAGAAAACCTTGATATCAGGAAGAATAGCAATGCGCCTCTGAAAGAAAACAGAGAGAGCAGAAGTCTGAACCTTAAGGGATCTCAAACTGAGGCCCTTATCCACACCGTCTTGCAAGAAATCAAGGACCGTAGGCAGATCAAAATCCTGAGAAAGGTCCCTTTCACCACACCATGATAGAAAGGTCGACCAGACACGATGGTAGGTCTTGGAAGAAACAGGTTTGCAGGCACTCCAGAAAAAAAAACCTTTCTTCTTCAGCATTGAGGATTTAAATTTCCAAGCCGTCAAAGTCAAAACGTTTAAAGGGACAGTAATGTCCCATAAAAACTTTTTATACTTTTATAGAGCAGAAGAAAAGAAGAAAAATGCTCCACACCCACTATGGTTTGAGAGATATAGGGATTCAAAGTTCCCCCCTCCCTCCCCTTCTCCTGATGTCAGCTGTAAAGCTGACAGCAGGAGAATCGAGTCATAGGACTCGACGAGGCTCTGCAGCAGAGCCGAAATAGTGTTATTGGTAAACTATTAATTCATTGGAAAGGTCTAAAATGTGTGCCTGGTTTGCAAGCACACTTTGTAGACATTTCTGGTGAAGTAATTCTTTTGCAATACCAAGATTTCGGCTCTGCTGCAGAGCCACCGGCTGGTCCCCAGACCAGAATATCCTGCTGTCAGCTAGACGCTGTCAGGAGAAGGAGAGAGAAGGGCGAAATTCAGTGCAAATATCTATCAAACCATAGCGGTCTGAGAGATAGGATTTGCACCATTCTTCTTATTTTCTTGAGCTCTACAAAATATAAAAAGTGTTTATGGGACATTACAGTCCCTCTAAAGTATAAGGAATCACCCAAATACAGCGTGTAAGATTAAAATTTCACCCCAGAAATCGCTAAAATGCACTTATATTGCAGGTGAAGGGTTAATCTGCAGAGGAGAGAAGGAGAGTCCAAACCCTGCATAGGATACTCGTTCAGGAAAAGGCACAAAATGGCTGCAGCGGCGGGAGCCAATCAGAAACGAGCGCGTGAAGCAAGCGCTCATGGGAAATGTAGTTTTCCCAGAAAAAGTACCACAACAGTGCCTGAAGCCCCCTGAGCCCCCAACACACATAAAACGTTAACCAGATGGCAGAGCAAGGGCAGACAATTAAAATGAGCCATCTCTGAAGTCGCTACGTTGAGCAGTTGCAGAGATATGTCCCAAACTGTACAGTCCCATAGAAGTGAATGGAGCAATGGCGTCCATGCGGTAAAAGCATGCCTTAAAGGTGCGGAACACAAATTTTGCAAAGTTGAAACTATAAATTAAAATTACATGAAAAATCACTAGAACATGTTAGCAGACCCAAAAAACACTGAACCCAGTAGGGAACGTGCCAATAAACCCCCAAAAGATGCAAAGCCAGCAGCTAAAGGGTTAAGTTACCACAGAAACTTGCTCCAAACCACCCAACAGACATTCAGATAAACCCAATGAGTGCAGGAGTGTGCAATAGGAACTCCAAAGGAAAACCCCTGTGCGGAGGGGCACTATGGGACATGTGGACCTGCAACACTCAAAGGGTTGCTCATCTTTCCTGCAGATCTTCTGTCTTCAGATTACCATATAGTAAGAAGAAGCCTCAGTGAGCAACTCCTGAGGAAAGAACTTAAACCCAAGATGTTCTCCCCAGGGCTTAAGGTCCACATAAAGAACCTGGATACTAAGCTAGCCACATCTAAGGGCATTGTCAGTTATGGTAATCTGCCTAATGCTGGTATTCCATTTCTAACAGAAAAATAAAAAAATAGCTAAAACTATTGCAGAACTGTTCTATTGCCTGTGTCTTCACCAAGGAACAAATCTTTCTGGAGTTGGTTGGCTAGCTGCAGCCAAGGAGGGAAGGTAGGCTCCACCCCCTGCAATCAATTCTAGAATTGTTCCTGCCTAGTTAAAGGGGTGGATTGCCTACCCAAAGTTACCAGTAACCTGTATTGGCCGACAGAGAAAAAACCTTCCTCTACTGAAGCTGAAACTTCCTTTCCTCTAATCTCAGTGGGTGTTCCCTGGTTATTTGATCAGGCCTTAGATTGAATAGCTCACCAGAGAGATACTTGTATTGACCTCTCATATATTTGTATACTGTGATAAGATCTCCTCTTAATCGTCTTTTCTCTAGAGTAAATAAACCAAGTTTGTCTAGTTGTTCCTCATACGTCAAGTCCTCCATTCCCTTAATTAATTTTGTAATTTCCAGTTATGCACCGAGTGGGTAAAACAATCCTTTCTGAGTCCGCAAAGCAGTCGGCTCCCTCCCTAGATCCTCATAATATCTGCACTGGAACCAACTGGCACAATTATCTACACTGTTCTTAGCTAAAAAGGCATCTAGGACTTTTTTGAAAGTATCTGCATTATGTACCATTATAGCCTTCCAAAGCAAGGAATTTCACATACTTACAGCCCTTATTTTAAAAAAAATCCTTGAGATCTGAATGCTGGTCCAGATGGATCATAGCGAGGGGAAATATTGTGTCAGTATAAGGTAAATTCTGCCTTCCTTCTTCATGGGGAGGAGGGTTTTCCTTTTACTGACACACAAAATTGTCCCTCATTGCGATCTGTCCGGACAAACCAATGGCTTTCGGATCTCAGTGAACACTGAATGACATGACGGAAAGGGGCGGGAGGGGGAACTCTTGACTCGATTTACAAGAAAAATACAAAGGTACAGGCATTGGTAAATTATACTATGCATTATTAAAAAAATTACACTGAATAATGCTATGTACATTTTTTATTTTGATATTACTATCTCTTTAACTTTTTCAAGTCTCTTTTGGACTTGATGTTTGGATGTAATGATTCTCTCTGCTTAAAGGCTGCCATTGTTGCTTCCATTATATATAAAGAAGAAATTAAGCTGTTTAATAAAGTGTCATCTATTGCCTTATCCTAACTATTTAATTCACTTGTCTCAGTTTTCAGCAGACTAATATCAACCTTTATCTTTTTGCTATTTATACGTGTAAATTTTTTGGGGGGATTCACATTCACGTCTTTTTCAATTATTTTCTTGTTTTCAGTTTTAGCTAGCATAATTGCTTATTTGCAGATTCTATTACACTCTTTGTATTTTTTTAAATGATGCAGTTTAAAAGCCTGCTTCTTCCTTCCAGTTTCTCTGAAACCTCATTTGTTAAGCATCATTAGTCTTAATTTGTTTCTCTTGTATTTAGTCTCCAGTGGTATATGTTTCTTCTGCATTGGATGCATCAGACACTGCTTTTAGCATTGTAAAATTAGCTTCTTTTAAAGTTGAATGTTTTAGTTGTACTCTTATTTAGGGGTTTCTCATAAAAAAATTGCATACCAGTTCAGGAATGGCTGAGACCACTAGATCTAGAAAGGGCTAATTTCTAGTTGGCTCCTCTACTAGTTGGGGCATGAAGATATTAATAAGCATACTTACACAATAATTTCCCTTTGTTGTGCTAGAAATCTAATTTTCCAAGTCAATTATATGCTAGTTAAAATCTCTCATTATGATTATGTTTCCTAACTGAAAAGCCTTTTCCATTTTCAATAGCAGTATTCCTATATTTGGGGGACTCCATTCACAATTTCAATGGGGGTCTCATAGGATCTTAAACACTCCATAGTTTGTTCCAGAATTGCACCTCTTTATTTTCCTGAATATAATTCTTAGCTGATTGTTTGGTGAGACTCCAGTGGAAGAAGACAGGAGGAAGTTGACTCCAAACATAGATAAAGTGGCAAGCAAGACTAGTGACAGGCAAGACTACAGTAACCTGCATGACTACAGTGACCGGCGTGACTACAGTGACCGGCGTGACTACAGTGACCTGCATGACTACAGTGACCGGCGTGACTACAGTGACCAATATGACTACAGTGACCTGCATGACTACAGTGACAGGCATGACTACAGTGACCAATATGACTACAGTGACCTGCATGACTACAGTGACAGGCATGACTACAGTGACCTGCATGACTAGAGTGACAGGCATGACTACAGTGACCAGTATGACTACAGCGACAGGCATGACTACAGTGACCGGTATGACTACAGTGACCTGCATGACTACAGTGACCGGTATGACTACAGTGACCGGCATGACTACAGCGACCGGCATGACTACAGTGACCGGCATAACTACAGTGACAGGCATGACTGCAGTGACCAGTATGACTACAGTGACCGGCATGACTACAGTGACAGACATGAATGCAGTGACAGACATGAGGACAGTGACAGACATGAATGCAGTGACAGACATGACTACAGTGACAGGCATGACTACAGTGACAGACATGAATGCAGTGACAGACATGAGGACAGTGACAGACATGAATGCAGTGACAGACATGACTACAGTGACAGGCATGACTACAGTGACAGACATGACTACAGTGACCAGCATAACTACAGTGACAGACATGACTACAGTGACAGACATGACAACAGTGACAGACATGAGTACAGTGACAGACATGACTACAGTGACAGACATGACAACAGTGACAGACATGAGTACAGTGACAGGCATAACTACAGTGACAGACATGACTACAGTGACAGACATGAGTACAGTGACAGACATGACTACAGTGACAGACATGACAACAGTGACAGACATGACTACAGTGACCAGCATAACTACAGTGACAGACATGACTACAGTGACAGACATGACAACAGTGACAGGCATAACTACAGTGACAGACATGACTACAGTGACAGACATAACTACAGTGACAGACATGACTACAGTGACAGACATGAGTACAGTGACAGACATGACTACAGTGACAGGCATAACTACAGTGACAGACATGACTACAGTGACAGACATGAGTACAGTGACAGACATGAGTGCAGTGACAGACATGAGTACAGTGACAGACATGACTACAGTGACAGACATGAGTACAGTGACAGACATGACTACAGTGACAGACATGACTACAGTGACAGGCATAACTACAGTGACAGACATAACTACAGTGACAGACATGACTACAGTGACAGACATGAGTGCAGTGACAGACATGACTACAGTGACAGACATGAGTGCAGTGACAGACATGACTACAGTGACAGACATGAGTACAGTGACAGACATGACTACAGTGACAGACATGACTACAGTGACAGACATAACTACAGTGACAGACATGAGTACAGTGACAGACATGAGTACAGTGACAGACATGACTACAGTGACAGACATGAGTACAGTGACAGACATGACTACAGTGACAGACGTGACTACAGTGACAGACATGAGGACAGTGACAGACATGACTACAGCGACCGGCATGACTACAGTGACAGGCATGAGTACAGTGACAGACATGACTACAGTGACAGACGTGACTACAGTGACCGCCATGACTACAGCGACCGGCATGACTACAGTGACCGGCATGACTACAGTGACAGACATGAATGCAGTGACAGACATGAGGACAGTGACAGACATGACTACAGTGACAGACATGAGTACAGTGACAGACATGACTACAGTGACAGACATGACTACAGTGACCGGCATGACTACAGTGACAGACATGACAACAGTGACAGACATAACTACAGTGACAGACATGACTACAGTGACAGACATGACTACAGTGACAGGCATAACTACAGTGACAGGCATAACTACAGTGACAGACATGAGGACAGTGACAGACATGACTACAGTGACAGACATGAGTACAGTGACAGACATGACTACAGTGACAGACATGAGTGCAGTGACAGACATGAGTACAGTGACAGACATGAGGACAGTGACAGACATGAATGCAGTGACAGACATGACTACAGTGACAGACATGACAACAGTGACAGACATGACTACAGTGACAGACATGACTACAGTGACAGACATAACTACAGTGACAGACATAACTACAGTGACAGACATGACTACAGTGACAGACATGAGGACAGTGACAGACATGACAACAGTGACAGACATGACTACAGTGACAGACATGACTACATTGACAGACATGACTACAGTGACAGGCATGACTACAGTGACAGACATGACTACAGTGACAGACATAACTACAGTGACAGACATGACTACAGTGACAGACATGAGTACAGTGACAGACATGAGTACAGTGACAGACATAACTACAGTGACAGACATGAGTACAGTGACAGACATAACTACAGTGACAGACATGACTACAGTGACAGACATAACTACAGTGACAGACATGACTACAGTGACAGACATGAGTACAGTGACAGACATGAGTGCAGTGACAGACATGACTACAGTGACAGACATGAGTACAGTGACAGACATGACTACAGTGACAGACATGAGTACAGTGACAGACATGACTACAGTGACAGACATGAGTACAGTGACAGACATGAGTACAGTGACAGACATGACTACAGTGACAGACATGAGTACAGTGACAGACATAACTACAGTGACAGACATGACTACAGTGACAGACATGACTACAGTGACAGACATGAGTGCAGTGACAGACATGACTACAGTGACAGACATGACAACAGTGACAGACATGAGTACAGTGACAGACATGACTACAGTGACAGACATGACTACAGTGACAGACATAACTACAGTGACAGACATGACTACAGTGACAGACATAACTACAGTGACAGACATGAGTACAGTGACAGACATGACTACAGTGACAGACATAACTACAGTGACAGACATGACTACAGTGACAGACATAACTACAGTGACAGACATGACTACAGTGACAGACATAACTACAGTGACAGACATGACTACAGTGACAGACATGAGTACAGTGACAGACATGAGTGCAGTGACAGACATGACTACAGTGACAGACATGAGTACAGTGACAGACATGAGTACAGTGACAGACATGACTACAGTGACAGACATGAGTACAGTGACAGACATGACTACAGTGACAGACATGAGTACAGTGACAGACATGAGTACAGTGACAGACATAACTACAGTGACAGACATGAGTACAGTGACAGACATAACTACAGTGACAGACATGACTACAGTGACAGACATGACTACAGTGACAGACATGACTACAGTGACAGACATGAGTACAGTGACAGACATGACAACAGTGACAGACATGAGTACAGTGACAGACATGACTACAGTGACAGACATGAGTACAGTGACAGACATGACTACAGTGACAGACATAACTACAGTGACAGACATGACTACAGTGACAGACATGAGTACAGTGACAGACATGACTACAGTGACAGACATGAGTACAGTGACAGACATGAGTACAGTGACAGACATGACTACAGTGACAGACATGAGTACAGTGACAGACATAACTACAGTGACAGACATGACTACAGTGACAGACATGACTACAGTGACAGACATAAGGACAGTGACAGACATGACTACAGTGACAGACATGAGGACAGTGACAGACATGACTACAGTGACAGACATGAGGACAGTGACAGACATGACTACAGTGACAGACATGACTACAGTGACCGGCATAACTACAGTGACAGACATGACTACAGTGACAGACATGAGGACAGTGACAGACATGACTACAGTGACAGACATGAGGACAGTGACAGACATGAGGACAGTGACAGACATGACTACAGTGACAGACATGACTACAGTGACCGGCATAACTACAGTGACAGACATAACTACAGTGACAGACATGAGTACAGTGACAGACATGACAACAGTGACAGGCATAACTACAGTGACAGACATGACTACAGTGACAGACATGACAACAGTGACAGACATGAGTACAGTGACAGACATGACTACAGTGACAGACATGACTACAGTGACAGACATGAGTACAGTGACAGACATAACTACAGTGACAGACATGACTACAGTGACAGGCATGACTACAGTGACAGACATGACTACAGTGACAGACATGAGTACAGTGACAGACATGACTACAGTGACAGACATGAATGCAGTGACAGACATGAATGCAGTGACAGACATGAGGACAGTGACAGACATGAATGCAGTGACAGACATGACTACAGTGACAGACATGAGTACAGTGACAGACATGACTACAGTGACAGACATGACTACAGTGACAGGCATAACTACAGTGACAGACATGACAACAGTGACAGGCATAACTACAGTGACAGACATGAGTACAGTGACAGACATGACTACAGTGACAGACATGAGTACAGTGACAGACATGACTACAGTGACAGACATGACTACAGTGACCGGCATAACTACAGTGACAGACATGAGTACAGTGACAGACATGACTACAGTGACAGACATGAGTACAGTGACAGACATGAGTACAGTGACAGACATGACTACAGTGACAGACATGAGTGCAGTGACAGACATGAGTACAGTGACAGACATGACTACAGTGACAGACATGAGTACAGTGACCGGCATAACTACAGTGACAGACATGACAACAGTGACAGACATGACTACAGTGACAGGCATAACTACAGTGACAGACATGAGTACAGTGACAGACATGACTACAGTGACAGACATGAGTACAGTGACAGACATGACTACAGTGACAGACATGAGGACAGTGACAGACATGACTACAGTGACAGACATGAGTACAGTGACAGGCATAACTACAGTGACAGACATGACTACAGTGACAGACATGACTACAGTGACAGACATGAGTACAGTGACAGACATGAGTACAGTGACAGACATGAGGACAGTGACAGACATGACTACAGTGACAGACATGAGTACAGTGACAGACATGACTACAGTGACAGACATGAGTACAGTGACAGACATGAGGACAGTGACAGACATGACTACAGTGACAGACATGACTACAGTGACAGACATGACTACAGTGACAGACATGACAACAGTGACAAACATGACTACAGTGACAAACATGAGTACAGTGACAGACATGACTACAGTGACAGACATGAGTACAGTGACAGACATGACTACAGTGACAGACATGACTACAGTGACAGACATGAGTGCAGTGACAGACATGAGTACAGTGACAGACATGACTACAGTGGCAGACATGAGTACAGTGACAGACATGAGTACAGTGACAGACATAACTACAGTGACAGACATGACTACAGTGACAGACATGACTACAGTGACAGACATGAGTACAGTGACAGACATGACTACAGTGACAGACATGACAACAGTGACAGACATGAGTACAGTGACAGACATAACTACAGTGACAGACATGACTACAGTGACAGACATGACTACAGTGACAGACATAACTACAGTGACAGACATGACTACAGTGACAGGCATAACTACAGTGACAGACATGACTACAGTGACAGACATGACTACAGTGACAGACATAACTACAGTGACAGACATGACAACAGTGACAGGCATAACTACAGTGACAGACATGACTACAGTGACAGGCATAACTACAGTGACAGACATGAGTACAGTGACCGGCATAACTACAGTGACAGACATGACAACAGTGACAGACATAACTACAGTGACAGACATGACTACAGTGACAGACATGAGTACAGTGACAGACATGACTACAGTGACAGACATGAGTACAGTGACAGACATGACTACAGTGACAGACATGAGGACAGTGACAGACATGACTACAGTGACAGACATGACTACAGTGACAGACATAACTACAGTGACAGACATGACTACAGTGACAGGCATAACTACAGTGACAGACATGACTACAGTGACAGACATGACTACAGTGACAGACATAACTACAGTGACAGACATGACAACAGTGACAGGCATAACTACAGTGACAGACATGACTACAGTGACAGACATGACTACAGTGACAGACATGACTACAGTGACCGGCATAACTACAGTGACAGACATGACAACAGTGACAGACATAACTACAGTGACAGACATGACTACAGTGACAGACATGACTACAGTGACAGACATGAGTACAGTGACAGACATGACTACAGTGACAGACATGAGTACAGTGACAGACATGACTACAGTGACAGACATGAGGACAGTGACAGACATGACTACAGTGACAGACATGAGTACAGTGACAGGCATAACTACAGTGACAGACATGACTACAGTGACAAACATGAGTACAGTGACAGACATAACTACAGTGACAGACATGAGTACAGTGACAGACATGACTACAGTGACAGACATGAGTGCAGTGACAGACATGACTACAGTGACAGACATGACTACAGTGACAGACATGAGTACAGTGACAGACATAACTACAGTGACAGACATGACTACAGTGACAGACATAACTACAGTGACAGACATGACTACAGTGACAAACATGACTACAGTGACAGACATGAGTACAGTGACAGACATAACTACAGTGACAGACATGACTACAGTGACAGACATAACTACAGTGACAGACATGAGTACAGTGACAGACATGAGTGCAGTGACAGACATGAGTACAGTGACAGACATGACTACAGTGACAGACATGAGTACAGTGACAGACATGAGTACAGTGACAGACATGACTACAGTGACAAACATGACTACAGTGACAGACATGACTACAGTGACAGACATGAGTACAGTGACAGACATGACTACAGTGACAGACATAACTACAGTGACAGACATGAGTACAGTGACAGACATGAGTACAGTGACAGACATGAGTGCAGTGACAGACATGAGTACAGTGACAGACATGACTACAGTGACAGACATGAGTACAGTGACAGACATGAGTACAGTGACAGACATAACTACAGTGACAGACATGACTACAGTGACAGACATGACTACAGTGACAAACATGACTACAGTGACAGACATGACTACAGTGACAGACATGACTACAGTGACAGACATGAGTACAGTGACAGGCATAACTACAGTGACAGACATGACTACAGTGACAGACATGACTACAGTGACAGACATGAGTACAGTGACAGACATGACTACAGTGACAGACATGAGTACAGTGACAGACATGAGTACAGTGACAGACATAACTACAGTGACAGACATGACTACAGTGACAGACATGAGTACAGTGACAGACATGACTACAGTGACAGACATGACAACAGTGACAGACATGACAACAGTGACAGACATAACTACAGTGACAAACATGACTACAGTGACAGACATGAGTACAGTGACAGACATGACTACAGTGACAGACATGACTACAGTGACAGACATGACAACAGTGACAGACATAACTACAGTGACAAACATGACTACAGTGACAGACATGAGTACAGTGACAGACATGAGTACAGTGACAAACATGACTACAGTGACAGACATGAGTACAGTGACAGGCATAACTACAGTGACAGACATGACTACAGTGACAGACATGACTACAGTGACAGACATAACTACAGTGACAGACATGACTACAGTGACAGACATAACTACAGTGACAGACATGAGTACAGTGACAGACATGAGTACAGTGACAGACATGAGTGCAGTGACAGACATGAGTACAGTGACAGACATGACTACAGTGACAGACATGAGTACAGTGACAGACATAACTACAGTGACAGACATGACTACAGTGACAGACATGACTACAGTGACAAACATGACTACAGTGACAGACATGACTACAGTGACAGACATGACTACAGTGACAGACATGAGTACAGTGACAGGCATAACTACAGTGACAGACATGAGTACAGTGACAGACATGACTACAGTGACAGACATGAGTACAGTGACAGACATGACTACAGTGACAGACATGAGTACAGTGACAGACATGAGTACAGTGACAGACATAACTACAGTGACAGACATGACTACAGTGACAGACATGACTACAGTGACAGACATGAGTACAGTGACAGACATGACTACAGTGACAGACATGACTACAGTGACAGACATGACAACAGTGACAGACATAACTACAGTGACAAACATGACTACAGTGACAGACATGACTACAGTGACAGACATGACTACAGTGACAGACATGACAACAGTGACAGACATGACTACAGTGACAGACATAACTACAGTGACAGACATGACAACAGTGACAGACATGACTACAGTGACAGACATGACTACAGTGACAGACATAACTACAGTGACAGACATGACTACAGTGACAGACATGACAACAGTGACAGACATGACTACAGTGACAGACATAACTACAGTGACAAACATGACTACAGTGACAGACATGAGTACAGTGACAGACATGAGTACAGTGACAAACATGACTACAGTGACAGACATGAGTACAGTGACAGGCATAACTACAGTGACAGACATGACTACAGTGACAGACATGACTACAGTGGCAGACATGAGTGCAGTGACAGACATGAGTACAGTGACAGACATGACTACAGTGACAGACATGAGTACAGTGACAGACATGACTACAGTGACAGACATGACTACAGTGACAGACATGAGTACAGTGACAGACATGACTACAGTGACAGACATGAGTGCAGTGACAGACATGAGTACAGTGACAGACATGACTACAGTGGCAGACATGAGTACAGTGACAGACATGACTACAGTGACAGACATGACTACAGTGACAGACATGAGTACAGTGACAGACATGACTACAGTGACAGACATGAGTGCAGTGACAGACATGAGTACAGTGACAGACATGACTACAGTGACAGACATGAGTACAGTGACAGACATGACTACAGTGACAGACATGAGTACAGTGACAGACATGACTACAGTGACAGACATGAGTGCAGTGACAGACATAACTACAGTGACAAACATGACTACAGTGACAGACATGACTACAGTGACAGACATGAGTACAGTGACAGACATGACTACAGTGACAGACATGAGTACAGTGACAGACATGAGTACAGTGACAGACATGAATGCAGTGACAGACATGAATGCAGTGACAGACATGAGGACAGTGACAGACATGACTACAGTGACAGACATGACTACAGTGACAGACATGACTACAGTGACAGACATGAGTACAGTGACAGACATGACTACAGTGACCGGCATAACTACAGTGACAGACATGACAACAGTGACAGACATGACAACAGTGACAGGCATAACTACAGTGACAGACATGACTACAGTGACAGACATGACTACAGTGACAGACATGAGTACAGTGACAGACATGACTACAGTGACAGACATGACAACAGTGACAGGCATAACTACAGTGACAGACATGAGTACAGTGACAGACATGAGTACAGTGACAGGCATAACTACAGTGACAGACATGAGTACAGTGACAGACATGACTACAGTGACCGGCATAACTACAGTGACAGACATGACTACAGTGACAGACATGACTACAGTGACAGACATAACTACAGTGACAGACATGACTACAGTGACAGGCATGAGTACAGTGACAGACATAACTACAGTGACAGACATGACTACAGTGACAGACATGACTACAGTGACAGACATGACTACAGTGACAGACATAACTACAGTGACAGGCATAACTACAGTGACAGACATGAGTACAGTGACAGACATGAGTACAGTGACAGACATGACTACAGTGACAGACATGACTACAGTGACCGGCATAACTACAGTGACAGACATGACTACAGTGACAGACATGAGTACAGTGACAGACATGACTACAGTGACAGACATGACTACAGTGACAGACATAACTACAGTGACAGACATGAGTACAGTGACAGACATGACTACAGTGACAGACATGACTACAGTGACAGACATGAGGACAGTGACAGACATGACTACAGTGACAGACATGAGTACAGTGACAGGCATGACTACAGTGACAGACATGACTACAGTGACAGACATGAGTACAGTGACAGACATGACTACAGTGACAGACATGACTACAGTGACAGACATAACTACAGTGACAGACATGAGTACAGTGACAGACATAACTACAGTGACAGACATGACTACAGTGACAGACATGACTACAGTGACAGACATGAGTGCAGTGACAGACATGACTACAGTGACCGGCATAACTACAGTGACAGACATGAGTACAGTGACAGACATGAGTGCAGTGACAGACATAACTACAGTGACCGGCATAACTACAGTGACAGACATAACTACAGTGACAGACATGACTACAGTGACAGACATAACTACAGTGACAGACATGACTACAGTGACAGACATGAGTGCAGTGACAGACATGACTACAGTGACCGGCATAACTACAGTGACAGACATGAGTACAGTGACAGACATGAGTGCAGTGACAGACATGAGTACAGTGACAGACATGACTACAGTGACAGACATGAGTGCAGTGACAGACATGACTACAGTGACCGGCATAACTACAGTGACAGACATGACTACAGTGACAGACATAACTACAGTGACAGACATAACTACAGTGACAGACATGACTACAGTGACAGACATGAGTGCAGTGACAGACATGACTACAGTGACCGGCATAACTACAGTGACAGACATGAGTACAGTGACAGACATGAGTGCAGTGACAGACATGAGTACAGTGACAGACATGACTACAGTGACAGACATGAGTACAGTGACAGACATGACTACAGTGACAGACATGACTACAGTGACAGACATGAGTACAGTGACAGACATGACTACAGTGACAGACATGAGTACAGTGACAGACATGACTACAGTGACAGGCATAACTACAGTGACAGACATGACTACAGTGGCAGACATGACTACAGTGACAGACATGAGTACAGTGACAGACATAACTACAGTGGCAGACATGACTACAGTGACAGACATGAGTACAGTGACAGACATGACTACAGTGACAGACATGACTACAGTGGCAGACATGAGTACAGTGACAGACATGAGTACAGTGACAGACATGACTACAGTGACAGACATGAGTGCAGTGACAGACATGAGTACAGTGACAGACATGACTACAGTGACAGACATGAGTACAGTGACAGACATGACTACAGTGACAGACATGACTACAGTGGCAGACATGAGTACAGTGACAGACATGACTACAGTGACAGACATAAGTACAGTGACAGACATGACTACAGTGACAGACATGACTACAGTGACAGACATGAGTACAGTGACAGACATGACTACAGTGACAGACATGAGTGCAGTGACAGACATGAGTACAGTGACAGACATGACTACAGTGACAGACATGAGTGCAGTGACAGACATGAGTACAGTGACAGACATGACTACAGTGACAGACATGAGTACAGTGACAGACATGACTACAGTGACAGACATGAGTACAGTGACAGACATGACTACAGTGACAGACATGACTACAGTGACAGACATGAGTGCAGTGACAGACATAACTACAGTGACAGACATGAGTGCAGTGACAGACATGAGTACAGTGACAGACATGAGTGCAGTGACAGACATGACTACAGTGACAGACATGACTACAGTGACAGACATGAGTACAGTGACAGACATGACTACAGTGGCTGTCCTGTGGAGATGAAGTGGAGACTTGTAGCCAAGTAATACACTGGAGACCTCTCTAGCATTCCAGGGGCTAAAAACTCCATTTAAATCAATGTGAATTCCCTACACTTGGCTTGCCCTGCACTTTTTCATGTGTAAATAATGGTATATAGTTCCCCTTGGACATTGTCTATAGGACACAGTGGTAAATGGAGATATCATCCTTCAAAAAGTAAAAAGGTCATTTATTTTGATTGTCACCTACGTATTGTGCTTAACCCCTTGACAACCACAGTTGTGTGCAATGCTTTGCAAAGAATCCCCCTCCCCGGCCTCAGTGAGTCATGTACAGATTTTCCCACAATAGAAGTGAGTAGGAAGCGTACTAGCCTATCTTCCTCCCGTTCTCTAGGATATGGTACTCTAGCACCCAGGACTCCGGGAGGACAGATCTTCTGTGTGTTCTATGCCTTGTTTGGGATCCCGCTGAATGTCATCGTTCTGGGCCATGTTGGAAAAATCCTCTCCCGGAGCTGTGAAAATATTGGGAAATATTTTTTTTCTAAAGGAATAAACAAGGTAAGAAAAAAAATGTGCTTGGATTATTTTGCATTGTGAAGGGGATAAATGAAAAAGCATCCCAATGCCTATATATAAAAATTCTAAGTGGTTTCTGGTTTGTTGTCCGCCTTCGGTGGCATGGGGGTGGAGACCGGCTGCACGCAGCAAATCAGGGGGCGGTGATTCTCACAGAAGTGCCCCCTGCTCACTCCTGTGAAAATCTCTGCAGTGGCAAGGTGTACCCAAGGTGTACCCAATCTCATGGCAACTCCATGCATCATTCGCTAATATAAATTGCTGCCATATGAAATTGCATGTAGTTTCTTGTACACTTTGGGATGAATGTACAAATTCCCAGTTTCAGTTCCACTGGTGTTACTCTCTAATGCTAGTGGCTGCACATCAGGGTATGACAATACAGAGTACCATTGCTGTAGTGCATACTGGCAGATAATCTCCACCATCATTAGTACATAATGCCAGCAAGCACTGTATTCCATTTCCTCTATGCTTTGATTAGGACATTGCCTTTAGTGAGGCATAAAGGAAAGTAACTCCCCAAAATCCCCATACACTCATCCATTGTCCTCCTCTTGGTGCAAGTAGTGTTAAATGAAGGAATTGTTGGTGTAAGTAGTTTAGTAAATTGACGTTAAGCAGGTGCAGGTTTTTAAAAATATATATGTATATATTCCAGCTACTAACAAGCAAAGCTAATATTACAAAAAGTGTTGCCTCCAAGTTTTAGAGTCCATTAACCCTTTGAGTGCCAGAGGGGTACGGAATGCATTGCAAAGCAATGCATTCCGTATCCCTCTGGCACTAAAATATGAGAAAACTAATTGCTGCTTTCCTTAGATTCTGTCATTGTACAGAGTCAAAAAGAAACAAACAAAAGACACAATAAAGAAGGCGCAAACCTCTCTATAAATACAATATTTATTCATACAGAAAACATAGAGATGAGTAAAATAATATAGAGATTGCCTCTACATATAAAATATATCAAGTCCCATATATCAATATAGGTATGGCGTGTATACACAATTATGGACCAAGATAAAAATGTCACCTGATGGTAAATGGGACAAAGTTCCAGATGTGCAAATGTACCCCTTAAATCAATAAGGGACAGAAGAACAGGCAGGTATAGAAACAATTGAAGAGATTCTGTGCAACTCTGTATTATGATATAAATGCTCAGATGCAATGTTTGTGATGTTTCAAACGAGCGGAACAGCTGGTGAGTAAAATCTTAAACTTCTCTCCTGTCCTTGATGGTAGGGTATGGCATAGGTCCAAATAAGTGTCTACCGACACCTCCAGCGGGCAGAGATAAGTGTATAGTCAGTTCTCTAGTACAACAACCTCTCTCGTCTTCTATGATATATGGGACCTGTTATATTTTATATATAGAGGGGATTTCTATATTATTTTACTCATCTCTATGTTTTTTGTATGAATAAATATTGTATTTATAGAGAGGCTTGCACTTTCCTTATTGTACCTTTTGTATATTCCAGCTACTGATTAGGCATGGAGTTGCCACCACACATTCAGTCCATTTATCACTATGGGTCTATTTAGCAATGGCCATTAGAACAGAGGGAGGCAACCTGCAATCTTCCAGCTCCCATGGCTAGCTCAGGATGATGGGAGTTATAGTCCAACAGCAGCTGGAGGTCTGTATGTTGCTCAGCAATTGCTGCATGTTGCTCAGCACTGTTTTTATTGTTGGGAATATATATACAGTTGAAACCAGAAGTTTACATGCACTATATAAAAAGACACATATGCATGTTTTTATCACTACCTGACATGAAATAAGAATAAACCTTACCCGTTTTGGGTCAATTAGGACTACTAAAATTATTTATATTTGCAAAAAGCCAGAATAATGAGAGAGAGAGAATTTTTTTAACACCTTAAGGACCCATGACGGTCCTGTTCCGTCATGGGTTGTTATACCCTTAACGACCCATGACGGAACTGGACCGTCATGGAATTCCGGGCTCCCCTCGCGGCTGCACGTCGTTCGGGGAGTCCGGAACGCAGCCACAAAAAAAAAAAAAATGCTCCGTTGTCCTTAACGGACCGCAAGGTGCGTGCGCGGCCCGTCGTTAAGGGGTTAAGGCATTTGTATTACTTTCTGCAAAGTCAAAAGTTTACATACACTGGGATTACTAAGCCTTTAAACAATTTGGGACAGCCCATATGATGATGTCATGTCTTTGGAAGCTTCTGATAGGTTTATTGGCAACATCTGAGTTAATTAGAGACACACCTGTGGATGTATTTAAATGCACACCAGAAACACATTGCTTCTGTGTGTAACATCATGGGAAAGTCTAAAGAAATCAGCCAAGATATCAGGAAGAGAATTGTGGACTTGCACAAGTCTGGATCATCCTTGGGTGCAATTTCCAGATACCTGCAGGTGCCTCGTTCATCTGTACAAACAATTATACGCAAGTACAAACAAGATGGGAATGTCCAGCCATCATATTGCTCAGGAAGGAGACGGGTTCTGTGTCTCAGAGATGAACGTGCTTTGGTCTGACATGTGCATATCAACCCAAGAACAAAAGCAAAAGACCTTGTGAAGATGCTGGCGGAAGCTGGTAAGACTGTGTCATTATCCACAGTGAAACGAGTACTGTATCAACATGAGCTGAAAGGCCACTCTGCCAGGAAGAAGCCATTACTCCAAAAGAAACATATAAAAGCCAGATTAATGTTTGCAAATGCACACAGGAACAAAGACCTACATTTTTGGAGACAAGTCCTGTGGTCTGACGAAACTAAAATTGAACTGTTTGGCCATAATGACCATTGTTACGTTTGGAGGAAAAAGGGAGAAGCTTGGAAGCCTAAGAACACCATCCCAACTGTGAAACATGGGGGTGGCAGCATCATGTTGTGGGGTTGTTTTGGTGCAGGAGGGACTGGTGCACTTCACAAAATAGATGGCATCATGAGACAAGAAGATTATGTGGCAATACTGAAGCAACATCTCAAGACATCAGCCAGGAAGTTAAAGCTTGGGCGGAAATGGGTCTTCCAAATGGACAATGACCAGAAGCATACTGCCAAACTGGTTACAAAGTGGCTTAAAGGGATAGTAATACTTCGTTTTAACTTTATTTTATTTTGTAGGCATTAAAAAAACATTAAGAATGATATAAGTCTTATCTCTCAAACCTTTATGGTTTATGAGATATTCACAAGCAAAGTTCCCCTCCCCGCCCCTTTTACCTGGTGTAAGCCATCTCTTCTCAGATGTGGATCAGGTTGTATGACAGTACAGATAACAGAAGGGGACAATTTTCTTTGTATGAAAACAATGAAAGCCCTTCCCCCCTTGACAAGTTTTTCAGCTTTTTCCATTATCTTAATTGAAGATTGTCCCTCTCTGCAGTCTACCTGGGCATCTCCATTCTGATCTGGTTGAACAGGGGGGGATACTTTGTTTGTGAATATCTCTTAAATCATAAAGGTTTCAGAGATAAGACTTATATCATTCTTCATGTTTTTTTAATGCCTACAAAATAAAATAAAGTTAAAATGAAGTATTACTATCCCTTTAAGGATAACAAAGTCAATGTTTTGGAGTGGCCATCACAAAGCCCTGATCTCAATCCTATTGAAAATTTATGGGCAAAGCTGAAAAGGCAGGTGCGAGCAAGGCGGCCAAAATTCCTACCAACTATTGTGAGAAGCTTGTGGAAGGATATCCAAAACGTATGACCCAAGTCACACAGTTTAAGGGCAATGCTACCAAATACTAATGAACTGTATGTAAACTTTTGACTTTGCATAAAGTAATAAAAATGCCTTAACCCTTTGAGTGCCAGAGTGGTACGGAATGCATTGCTTTACAATGCATTCCGTACCACTCTGGCACTCAAGGGGTGAAAAATTCTCTCTCTCCATTATTCTGGCATTTGGCAAATATAAATAATTTTGGTAATCCTAATTGACCCAAAATGGGTAAGGTTTATTCTGATTTCATGTCAGATAGTGAGAAAAACATGCATATGTGTCTTTTTATATAGTGTATGTAAACTTCTGGTTTCAACTGTATATATATATATTAATTCTAATACTGAATTTCCTTGCCAAGTAAAAAAAAAAGTACTCCTACTGCAGGGAGCTACTTAATTCAAATATTATTACAGCTCTGACTTGTTTGTTTAAATCAGACTGTTAGCAAAAGTCCAGCCTTGTACCTAAAAGGATAAAATAGCTTTTTCTGTTGCTGTCTATAGGAGAGCTTCAGGTCACAGAGAGGAGCTTTCAGAGACTTTAATAGCAACCACCATAGGATTACAATATTTTTTAAAATAAAATAGTTTGAGTTGTAAAAAAAATTTAAATGAGGCATTTTATACAATATTGATGGAGCTCATTCATGACACACACAACGCGTGGTCCCTAGGATGGATTAATCCAGGCCGGATAAATAGAATTCAGGCCAGAGGCTGGATTCAGCCAACAGGTTAAGAGGACATGTTTGTTGTCCTGTGCCTTGGAAGTCATTACCTGCCGGGAAGCTGTGAATCCTGTCTGTGGGAGGTTTTCCAGAACTTGGCTTAGCTGGGTCTGGCATGGTGGAGTAGTTAGTGGGAGGATTAGGCTGGTCAGTCAGGACCAGCAAATATAGCCCAGACAGGCTCCAATGGAAGCTAGGCTTTTTATTTTATGATTTAATTTATCTGATTTTGTTGTTATTTTGTTAATAGACAGGTAACCTACATGCCATTATGCAAACATATCTGTGTGTCGATGCCTTACTGCCCTAGAAGACTGTACTCAGTATCCAAATACAGTGACTCACAATGCCCCAGGCAAATTAGTTAGTGACAATATATTTATCTTCATAATAAAATATTACTGCCCTTTTAGGGTGCTGTACCGTAAAAATAACACTGTGCACATTGAGTCCATTTATTAATATAATCTTTTCTCTTGATGTCAATGTTCTCCTCCGGATTCCACATTTTGTCAGATCCAATGACTGTGATACTATGTTTATCTTTCAGAAAAAGGTAAAAATCCTGACCATTCTGTTTTTCTTGGTGACTGGAATCATTGTCTTTCTGGGGATCCCACCACTGGTGTTTATAAGAACAGAGCATTGGACTTATACAGAAGGAATTTACTATGCGTTCATTTCCCTCAGCACCATTGGCTTTGGTGACTACGTAGTGGGTTACGGTAAGTGACACTAATAGTATATCTGGGGACACAGGAGTTTCGGTGCCCCACAATCCTATGGTTGGGTCGATTCAAATGATGTAATTCAAGTCATGGTGGGGCTTAAAGTGACAGTCAACCTCCAATAAATGTTAATGAATAAAGTGGAACTTTAAAAGAGCTGTTTTTATGAAAAACATATATATTGTAGGTAGTTACCTGTTGAGTAAAATAAGGGTACTCCCACTGCTGAGAGATGCATATTTCCAGAGATATTATAATTTAAACCAGTGTTTTTTGTTGTTGTTGTTGTTTTTTTACACTAGCAGTCCCCTCTAGTGGTCAAATTCCAATTAGTTATTCTGTTATATTCTAATGGAGAGGAAAGTCAGTGACACGCAGTTCTCCACATAATGTGATAGAAACCATGGCATCACTTCCTTTCAGTTAGAACAATCAGGAAGTAAACACAGTAAATTCACTTCCTGGTTATTTGAACTGGTATATCTTTTGAATAAAACAACTGACAGCGGTGAAAGTGACCTTATTTTACTCAGCAGGAAAAGCTCAATAACGGAGGTTTTCATAAAAAAAGTTTTACTGCTCCTATAAACTTGTTGAATGCTAGGGAGGTCTCTAATGTATTGCATAACAACACGTTGAAGGCCTCTCTAGCATACAAGGTGTTAAAATCCACATTTAAATGAATGAGAAGTTTTATTTCTCCCCTATAGTGCAGATGGCTTGCTCCAGAAGTACTAAGAGTAGTGGAGGAAGTCTGGGGCAACCAACTACGTGACAGGGCAGAGGTTTTCAACTGTTATCTTAAAGTACATCTAACAAAACAGGCTTTTGGGATTTCTGTGCATAGTTGAATTAATCATATTGAATAATCCACTAAATACACATCTGTGCTCAGGTAGCTAAATCCAGAAAACCTGCACTGTTAGGGGCAGCTGATGACCACAGTTGAGAGCAACTAAAAATTCCACAAATTCCTACTGATTTAAAGGGGATCTATCACCCCTATACAACTTTGTGTAAATTGTACACACTCCCTCTACTCCCCTCTCTCTAGCCAGCCTCCTCCGATGATGATGGAGGCTTTCTGTCTGTAAGCAGGAGCGCTCTCATTGGCAGAGATCAATTTCTGGCCAATGAGCGTGCTCCAGCTTATAGAGAGAATGCCTCCATCATTGGAGGAGGCTGGATAAAGAGAGACAAAGCATCAGACTGTGGCACAGATCAGCTGTCTGCAGTCTGCCGGTAAGTAGTTGCAGGGCTGTATTTATTTTTTTAATTGCGGTAACCAAATTTTTTTTGTTTTTTTTTACACATTAATAAACTTTTCACTATATTCGATATTTAACAAAACGATTTACACAGCGTTGTATAGGGGTGATAGATTCCCATTCAAGGGGTTAAAAGCCCCAATTAAATCAATTTAAAGTTGTATTTGAGCATATGATCCTTGATAGCTTAAAACGAAAGATTTATATGTGACGTACTGAAGTGGGTCTATTAGTGAGCACCAGCAAGATACGAAATGCATTATACCTGCATATTCAGGTACACTTGTATCCTGTCTTTTATATATATATATATATATATATATATATATATATATACAGTATCTCACATAAGTGAGTACACCCCTCACATTTTTGTAAAAATTTTTATTTTATTTTTCATGTGACAACACTGAAGAAATGATACTCTGCTACAATGTAAAGTAGTGAGTGTGCAGCCTGTACAACAGTGTAAATTTGCTGTCCCCCTCAAAATAACTCAACACACAGACATTAATGTCTAAACTTTGGCAACAAAAGTGAGTACACCCCTAAGTGGAAATGTCCATATTGGGCCCAAAGTGTCAATATTTTGTGTGGCCACCATTATTTTCCAGCACTGCCTTAACCCTCTTGGGCATGGAGTTCACCAGAGCTTCACAGGTTGCCACTGGAGTCCTCTTCCACTCCTCCATGATGACATGATGGAGCTGGTGGATGTTAGAGACCTTGCATTCCCCCACCTTCTGTTTGAGGAGGCCCCACAGATGTTCAATAGGGTTTAGGTCTGGAGACATGCTTGGCCAGTCCATCACCTTTACCCTCAGCTTCTTTAGCAAGGCTGTGGTGTCTTGGAGGGATGTGTGGAGTCGTTATCATGTTGGAATACTCCTCTGAAGGGAGGGGATCCTGCTCTGCTTCAGTATGTCACAGTACATGTTGGCATTCATGGTTCCCTCAATGAACTGTAGCTCCCCAGTGCCGGCAGCACTCATGCAGGCCCAGACCATGACACTCCCACCACCATTCTTGACTGTAGGCAAGACACACTTGTCTTTGTACTCCTCACCTGGTTGCCGACACAAACGCTTGACACCATCTGAACCAAATAAGTTAATCTTGGTCTCATCAGATCACAGGACATGGTTCCAGTAATCCATGTCCTTAGTCTGCTTGTCTTCAGCAAACTGTTTGCGGGCTTTCTTGTGCATCATCTTTAGAAGAGGCTTCCTTCAGGGACGACAGCCATGCAGACCAATTTGATGCAGTGTGCGGCATATGGTCTGAGCATGACAGGCTGACCCCCCCACTCCTTCAACCTCTGCAGCAATGCTGGCAGCACTCATACCTCTATTTCCCAAAGACAGCCTCTGGATATGACACTGAGCACGTGCACTCAACTTGGTCGACCATGGCGAGGCCTGTTCTGAGTGGAACCTGTCCTGTGAAACTGCTGTATGGTCTTGCCCACAGTGCTGCAGCTCAGTTTCAGGGTCTTGGCAATCTTCTTATAGCCTAGGCCATCTTTATGTAGAGCAACAATTCTTTTTTTTCAGATCCGCAGAGAGTTCTTTGCCATGAGGTGCCATGTTGAAATTTCAGTGACCAGTATGAGAGAGTGTGAGAGCGATAACACCAAATCTAACACACCTGCTCCCCATTCACACCTGAGACCTTGTAACACTAACGAATCACATGACACCGGGGAGGGAAAATGGCTACTTGGGCCCAATTTGGACATTTCCACTTAGGGGTGTACTCACTTTTGTTGCCAAGGTTTAGACATTAATGTCTGTGTGTTGAGTTATTTTGAGGGGGACAGCAAATTTACACTGTTGTACAGGCTGTACACTCACTACTTTACATTGTAACAGAGTGTCATTTCTTCAGTGTCGTCACATGAAAGATAAAAAAAAAATATTTACAAAAATGTGAGGGGTGTACTCACTTATGGATACTGTATATATATATATATATATATATATATATATATATATATACAATAGGGAAATGCAAGCGCAAATAAACTGGAAAAACTCCTATTATCCAAGAATATAAATGTAATAAAATTAACCAGAGTGGTAGTGATACTACCTTAAATTAAAAAAATCAGTGTAAAAAAGGGTCCATAAATATAATATATAGGATAAATAGTCCACTAAATAAACTGAATGATGAAAGAAAAAAATAAAAATAATGGCATAACAGAGATGAGGATGAAGAAATGGAGATGTCAGACAATGAGGATGAGATGAGATGAGATGAAATGGGCGAATCCTAATGTCCCAATTGCCTGATGGATGCTGCTGTAACTTTTGGTGTCCTTGTGCTCCCAGGAGAAACAAACTGCAAAACAATGTATCAGCGCAAACCAATACAGGACAAGAAGAACAAAATAAAATGGAACTAAGTGTAGTATTTATTAAAACAGTAAAATAAGTAAAAATCAATCATTACACTCACATATTGCCCATCTTGGGCTTTGTGCATATAAGAGGCCCCTGCCTCTGATAGCCAACGAACTGTGTCCCTGGGATGTGTCCTCAAATAACCGGGGCCAATACTAGCGAGTGGTAAACAAATCACCCAACGTGTATCGTGGAGTTAGCGCTCCACTTCTTCAGGGGTATCGTATTGCCTACGCCCCCTGTGAGAATCCCGGTGCTTCCTTTCACCGGTCTCGTTTGCCGCGCTTGTCTTAGCGTTGGCTTTGCATCACGAGGCTTTGGCATCTTTACAAGCGCTGTATCGCACAACACCAGCCTTACTATTTTACTTTTGATACGGACACCTACTGTGTTTTACCAGTTGTGAATTCCTTCTCCATCTTTATCTGGAACTGTATCAAGGAATTTATCCAAGCACTCGATACATCACGATCCGGTTATTTGAGGACGCATCCCAGGGACACAGTTCGTTGGCTATCAGAGGCAGGGGCCTCTTATATGCACAAAGCCCAAGATGGGCAATATGTGAGTGAAATGATTGATTTTTACTTATTTTACTGTTTTAATATATATATATATATATATAATAGCCTTTTCATATTGAGTAAAACAGTGGTACTCCCACTGCTTATTTCACATCTATTACTGTTTTTAAACTTTTTTTTTTTTTTTTTTACATTGACAGTGCCCTTTAGTGGTCAGATTTCAATTAGTTATTCGGTTATATTCTATTTGAGAGGAAAGTCACTGACAAACAGTTTTTCATAGAATATAACAGAAACATCTGAGTCATGCTGTAAGTTTGAACTTTCAGGAAGTAATCACTCTGTTACTCACATCCTGACAATTTCAATAAAGTAATTCATAACAGAGGATGTACCCCTGTTTTACTTAGCAGGAAAGGCCCTATATCACATAGGTTTCCATAAAAAATATACTGCTTCTTTAAAGGGGAACTATCACCCCTATACAATTTTGACTCATAATGATCTTCATATAGCGATAAGCTATAATAGTTGTTTTATTTTCTTATGCAATACACACTATGGTGAAATTTAAAGTTTTAATAATGAGCCAGAGCCTTACTTCCGGACAGACTGCAGGTACAGCTCTGCACCACAGCCTGTCAATCTTAGTCTGTTCCTCTCCCCATGTAGCTCCTTGTTCCGACCTCCTGCGATGACAGAGGATTACTCCATGTAAGCTAGAGCGCTCTGATTGACTAGAGAGCGCTCCAGCTTACATGGAGAAATCCTCCGTCATCGCTGGAGGTTGGAATGCAACAATACTTGGGGAGGGGAGCAGACTAAGATTGACAGGCCACGGAGCAGAGCTGTAACCACAGTTTGTCTGGAAGTAAGGCCCTGCCTCGTTTTTAAAACGTTAAATTTCATCATAGCATGCATTGTATAAGAAAACAAAATAACTATTACAGCTTATCTCTATATGAAGATCATTATGAACCAAACTTGTATAGGGGTGATAGTTCCCTTTCAAAGGGATGATCTGGTAACACTATCTAAATCCATAAGACTATGGAATAGGTTCTTTGTTGTATGTATTGGAGCATCTAGAACAAGCAGAAATGACTGGATACTAATGTGTTTTTCATTACTCTTTCCATTCTCTATATTTTTAGAGGCCCATTCCAACACTGGATACCGTGCCTTTGTGTGTCTGTGGATTATATTTGGACTGGCGTGGCTTTCTCTTTTATTTAATTTGTTGACTTCTTTGTTCGAGGACACAGAAAAGAAAATAGCCAAGGATCTTCACAAAAAAGAAAAAAACAAGAAAAGTAACCAGCAAATCTCTATGGAGCCTTTGACAAGAAATCAGCTATCTGAGAAAGAGGAGGAGGACATGGAAGATAGCAATGACAAGTTATAACAGGAGGACAATACAAAAATTTAAAGGCGACGTAACACCTAATAATAACTTCCCATCCAATTAACTTAATGCAGCCAAAAATTTGAATGGCCCTTATGAATTTTGTCCTTGTGCTTCTGTTGAAGAGATAATATTTTTCCACCAGTTCTGGGTGTCATATCTGTGTAGGTGGACATGACAGCTGCTAGGAAAACCATAAGATATAGACACGACCCATTGCACATGGCAATCTAAGCCTTTAACCCATAAGCTCATGCGCTCTGCATGGTTCAGTTTGAAATAAAAAGCTGCCAGCAAACATGTCTGTCTTTATAGACATGACATCCAGAACTGACTAAAGATGTTACATCCTGAACATAGGCACATGGGCAAATGTCTTAAGGACCATTAGGATTTTCTAGCCAAAGTACGTTAACTGAGGATTATTATTAAAAGGTATTAACCCTTTCAGTCCCATAGCGGTATCCAACCCTCTGGAACTCTAAGGGTTAATTCTCCTTTTAGAACATGTTGGAGCATAACACTACCAGAGTTCTAAAAAAGTGTAGCTGAACATTAGTTTAAAGTGACACAGCTATACATTTAGGGTCTCACACAGAAAACAAAAGGTGAGCAATTCTGTAGCAAATTAACAGCACCATGCGGTGGGGCCGGGAGGGATACATTCACACTGATTGAGCACAGATGAGTTAATCAGTGGATCATTCATTGTGACTGACTCACCTGTGATTAATCAGGGAAATCCTTACATCCTGCACTGTTGGTGGCCCTTGAGGACTGAACTTGGACAGTCGTGCACTAGATTATAGGAGATGGCAAAGTGTGGTTCTCTAGCTTTTGATGGATGGCAAATCCCACCATCCTCAGCCAGCAGATGATGAGAATATAGTCCAATAATAGCTGGTGAGCCACAAGTTTCTCATCCCCATGGGCAGCTAGTACAAGTGGCAGATTCAGAACCATCGATGCAAGGGATCACAGCTGGTCATTTGATACACACAATGAACATTTTGTTGCACTTATAAACCACTGAGTGCTTTGCAATGCGTTTTGTACCCCTCTGGCACTCAAAAGTGTAAACCTTCCTCGACACCTGCGTTATATCTGAAGCTGAAGAGCTACACACAAGATTTGATCTAAATAAAGAGTTTATCATCTTGCTATTTTGTCACACTCAAAGTCCCATAGTCCTTCATCAGGAATTAGATGTGAGCATTTGATTTCAGTTGAATCTTAATGGAGAAGTAACACCTTGTAAGAAATAGCCCCCACTTACCTTATTATGGCCAGACATTCCCAATGGCCCTTGTGAATTTTTTGCCTTTGTGCCCTTTTTCAAGAGAAAACATCTTCAATTAGCCCTGAATGTCATGACCATGGAGGCGGAAATGAAAGTTGCTACAGAACCACAGGACACAATCTCCACCCACTGCACAAGGTAATCTTAACTCTTTAAAGACCAGAGAGACCAGAGGAATGTGCAAAGCACTGCTCTGTAATGTATTGAACACCCCTCTGGTCTGTAACCTTCTAAAGTTGCCCTCTCCCTCCCCCTTCCCCGTAGTCAGCATTCTAGGTGACTGCAGGGAAGAGAGTCGTACGACTTTCAGGTGGCTCTCCAGCACAGCCTGATCGCGTTGCTAAAAAAGAAAACTTTCACTGAAATGGTCTTCTATGTGTGCTTGGTTTTTTTTTTAGTTAACGCGATCGCGGCTCTGCTGCAGAGCTGTCTGATGATCTATGACCGGATTTCCCTTCAGTCAGCTACAAAGCTGACTTCGGGGAAGGGGGAGGGAGAGGGCAACTTTAGAAGCGATCATCTCTCAAACCTTAAAAGTTTGAGAGATGACAGTGGGGGCAATACGTTTTTTTTTAGTGAGGCTTTACTATAGGGATTAGTAATACTTAAGTATTACTATCCCTTTAAAGAATCCCTAACTACTAAACCATTACACTGAGTGAAAAAAATCACGTTGTAGACAGTTTATATAAAAGCTGTATGGTGATAGATCCTGATGAACTCATATATCAGAGAAGGGCAACATGATGCCCTCAGTTGCTGGTGTGCACATCATCATGTTTTACAAAGCAGATTATTTTAACAGACAGTGCACAGTATTTCTAACCCCATAACATATTTCGCTCCCTGTTTTTCCCCATGACATTTCTCCATACTTGGGAACTTTCTTCTTTTGAGCACCCAGAGAGGGCTAATGGGCTGGCAGTGGGCATGTCTAAATTATGTGAATTGTGTCAAAAAGTGGGTGAGACTTAATCAGGTGGGCATGACTTAATCAGGACTGAGCGGAGGAAAGGTGGGGTTATATTACAATGGGCAGAACAGGGTGGGAAGTAGGCAGAATGGACGACAAGTGGGTGGAGTTACCCAGGAAAAAACAAGGAAAAAGAGAGGGCGCATAAGCTCTAAATGTAGGCTGTTTACTTCAGAAAATTAGCATCTCCATTGCAGCCAATAACACCTTTAGTGGGTAGTATAGGGTACTCACAGTTTTTAGAGGCAAGAACCAGCCTCAAAATATAAGAGCCTCCACTAGACAACCCCCAGTGCCTGTATCAGAAAAGCACTCCCGTGTCCTCACAGTCTCTTCTCCTCTCACCTCTTCACCACAAATTCTTTGATGGTCCTCAGAAAAGAACCCTATATCCGATATATTACCGGACTGATGGTACTGGGGCCCTTTGCCAGGAAGAGGGATGGACGTGGAACTTGCCTCTTTATAATCTAGGTCCTTTTCTCTTCTCTACCCAGGAAACTCCCCAAAGCTGGAGAATCGGCCTCTGTCCCCGGAGACCCAGTAATTAACTTTAAAATCAGAGTCTTTGGAGCAGATCCGGAGAGTTCCCAGTTATGCATACTGCCCATCACACACTCCTGCTGTTGCCTGCCTCTTACTCCAAAGGGAAACGTAACCCTTTAATGACTAATGAGACCAACAAAAAGTTAACACTTTGAGTTCCAGAGAGGTATACAACCAGTGGCGTAACTATAGGGGTCGTACCTGCGACCGGGCCCGTTACTCTAGGGGCCCGGCCGCCCCCTCCGCCTGGCGCCCGCAATCTCCCTCTGGCTCTATAGTAATGCAGAGCGCTGGGAGATGACATCATCTCCCAGCGCTCTGCATTACTAAGAGGACCGCGCGGGAGCTCCAGGGAGGTAGGAGATGGGGGCATTGTGAAGATTGAAGGGCATTGTAGAGGGGGTTAGTGTGGTCGAGGGGGGCCAATGTGGTGGTGGTGGTGGGGGGCCCGTGGCACTTCTTGCACCAGGGCCCGGAGGCTTCTAGTTACGCCTCTGTATACAACGCAACCCAATGCGTTGGATACCTCTCTGGTACTCAAAGGGTTAATTAAACATAGGCTCATGCTACAATCAGCTGCCGAGAAGGTTATTTATTATGCAATTGCAGGATATGTAAAGTCACTTTAAACAGACATTATGTATTTTTTACCTGCTTGAAGATTTTTTTTACATTTATATTTTTTTAACTGAATGTTTTATAGATTTTTCTTAGATTAGTACATGATGTTCAAGAAAGAGATCCGCACATTTTAGCAATTGTTAGAGAACTCCATTTAGGTATATATGTATTTTTTTTAAAGCGGAACTGCCACCCCTGTTCAAATTTGGCCCAAAGAATTCCCCACCTGGCGACTAGCTTCTCAGTAGCGCTAGTCGCCAGAATTATTACCTGGTGTTTGAGAATTAAACACTGTTCCTGGACTGACAGGCAGGAAACAGCGCAGACATCTTTCCATAGTGACGTGTGTGCGCCTGCGCTGTCAGTCCCAGTCTGCTCTAGGAGGCGTTGTTAGGAGCTTTTCGCCTCCAAAAGGGACTGACAGTGCAGGCGCGCAGACATCACTATGGAAAGATGTCTGCGCTGTTTCCTGCCTCTCAGTCCAGGAACAGTGTTTAATTCTCAATAACCAGGTAATAATTCTGGCGACTAGTGCTACTGAGCAGCTAGTAGCCAGATGGGTATTTATTTTGGCCAAATTTGAATAAGAGTGGTAGTTCCGCTTTATAGAAAGCTACTCTTGCTACAGTGTTTTTGATTTGTATAGAACAATGTGTTTGTACATAGTGTCACACTAGAATAAATAAAAATACTAAAAGAATATTGGGTTTGACACCTGTCCTCTCCAGTTTATGCCCACATCCTGGAACTAAAGTGGAAACATAAAGACTTATGGTTACCAGGGACATTAACCCTTTGAGTGCCAGAGGGGTATGCAATGCATTGCAATACTTTCCGTACCCCTCTGGCACTCAAAGGGTTAAACAGAATGATTTACTAAAAGAACTGGGTGGAAGGGGAATATGCACTAAGGTACAATGCTATGGTGAAACTTTTCTGGGGATGTGTGGCGATCATTCTGCCATGGAGAATATGACACACTTGTCTGAAGGAGGTGGAGATTTAAATCATTAGCATAAGAGGTTTGCATAATGCTGGTGATGTGTTGGGGAAGGCAAGTGGGGGCAGCGCTCAGACTTCAGCACCAGGAACACCACCAGCCCTCCCTTAACAGTTGAGCGTAATAAGGATGTATAAAGAAGTAACAGCCGCACACTTACATAAAGACAGGCTTTGCTTATAATGTGTTATAATGTTATGGTGACCGACCGGACACATCGCTCTCAGAGGTTGGGTGTTCATGATGTGTTGGAGTGGGGCCTCTCATGCCAGCGCCACTAGGGAAGGGGGTGTACTTAATGTTGGTTGTGACCATAGGCATCTGTTTGTAGTAGGCCGATCTGAGGAAGGAGGATTACCCCCAAACGTCTGATAGCCTGAGAGCATTTCTGCCTTAAATTTGTACTTATGTACATTATGTATGCTGAGTAAGTACGCATTGGTGATAACCAACTACTTGTGAGTGCCTTTCTCTTTCTTTGCCTTGTAATAAGGATGTGTAATGTTATAGCACTGTGATGCACATACCTGTCGCACTCAAAGGGTCATAACATACACAACCCCCTGCCCCGCTTAACAGATGATTCAAATAAAGATAGAAGCAGCAGATAAGCTGTTACATGTACACAGTGGACTACCCTCTGATTAATGTAAACGTAAGATTATGCTACACTTCACCGATGCAAGTACGTCACAATATCGCTGACCTGGACCCTTATCACACCTTAGTGCATTGGGTGTCAAACCAACTGCTCAACAGAATGTGACAGGAACAGCTGCACCATGTGAAAGTTTGAATTGCAATAACATTTGACTGAATCGTCTTCCAGCAGTGAAAGTTCTCTTTTTCACATTGAAGGAAAAAGCTCTACCATATATATACAACTTTAGTGTTCCTTTAAGGCAGGGATAATTTTCCCAGTGCTTACTTTTAGATCTGAAACATGTATCATATTTATTTCCACTTTGTACATTAATTGCTTTTTCTGGAAATAATTTACAAAATGAGGTAGTACCTCAACTTTAACACTAGATGTCACACTATAACCAACTACAGTACATTTCTATGTGCTTAGTAATCAGCCCTGCGCCTACAAGCACTGTTCTTTGTCTTGCATTGTGCTGATGACTGATGACTATTTTCCCAGTCATGTCACCCTGCATTTTCTCGTGCAACTAATGGTAGAATAATCTACTGCCTCCTTTAGCGGAATTTTCACATTTTGTTTTGTCTAATGTATTGTATCTCAAAATGGATTATATACATAGATATATATTTTTTTCTAAGTACATTTCAAGCCGGTGACCTTATTTTATAATTGCACTTTCATGCACACTAACTGGGGTTCGTTTGTGATGAAGGCGCCCCGCTATAAGATGTATATAGAGTGATATTAATAATATCAATGGGAATGTGCTGGGTATTGACCCTTTGAGTGCCAGAGTAATACGCAATGCATTGAGAAGCAATGCGTTGCGTACCCCTCTGGCACTCAAAGGGTTAAATATACAATACAAAAAGAAAAACCAGAATATCTGAACAATAGCACCAGACCCTCCCTTATCAAAGACTGAGAACAATAGGCTCAAGACATGGGAAACAACCTGTCACCAAATAATAAAACCTAACTTCTATTAACCCTTTGAGTGCCAGAGGGGTACACAACACATTCAAAGGGTCAAACAAAGCAATGCGTTGGAGGCCTTTCTAGCATTCAAGGAGTTAAAATTCCCATTTAGTAGAAATGTTTTGCCCAGACCTCCTCATGTTTTCTTTAGAACATATGGCCCTTGGTATTTTTCCTTTCGATTCACTACACAAACTGTTCTCATGAATATGAACTGTGGTAGTAAGTGTGTGATGAGTAATAATTCTGTGGTACTAACAAAAACATGTTATACTACAGAACTTCATTCATACGGCCATCAATCCACTGACAATACAAACTTATTGACACTACTTGAGGCTGGAGAAGCCTACATTTTTTACCTACATAACATACACACTGCATATTTTCTCTCTCTCTCTCTCTCTCTCTCTCTCTCTCTCTCTCTCTCTCTCTCTCTCTCTCTCTCTCTCTCTCTATATATATATATATATATATATATAATACTTACCGTATTATGGACAGAAAATACCTACTGCACCTGTAAATTTTGTGCCTTTGTTAAAGAGATAACTTTCAGTTAAACCTGGATGTCAGGTCCATGGAGGGGACTGTTTCTTCTAGAGTCCCCAGAGCTGCTCAGGTGGTGCAGCTTGGGGATATAAATGGCGTGATTTGCCTCACAAAGGGGCGGAGCTTAATGGAATGTGTCATAAAGTGGGTGGGAAGTGGGCACAACAGGTTGGGAAGGATGAGAAGTGGGTGAGATAGTGGGACGAACAGGGTGGGAAGGATGAGAAGTGGGTGAGATAGTGGGAGGAACAGGGTGGGAAGGAGGAGAAGTGGGAGCAAAGTGGGAGGAACAGGGTGGGAAGGAGGAAACGTGGGAGGGAAGTGGAAGGAACAGGGTGGGAAGGAGGAAACGTGGGAGGGAAGTGGGAGGAACAGGGTGGGAAGGAGGAATTGCAAACAAATGCATTGCAAATCCCTCTTGTCACTGAAGATTTAAGATAACCATATGCAATGGGCGGAGTTGTGTCCTGCTAGCGGCTGTCATGTCCGATTCCATGGACACATCACCAAGGGCTGATTGAAGACGTTATCACTTGAACAAAGGCAGAAGGGCATAATTCATACGGACCATTAGGATTTTCTGGCCATAGTAAAGGAAGCGGGGGTTATTATTGGGAGGTGTTAGTGTCGTAAGTTTTCTTACAGGAATAGGAGGGTTAACCCTTTGACTGCATTGCAATGCCTTGGATCCCTCTCTGGCACTCAAAAGATTAAAGGAACACTAACAAATGAACTGGGATTATATACACTTAACCCCTTGACGCCCAGTTTCGTGCCAGGTCCATCATGGCTGTCCAGACATTAAGGATGGTGACGGACCTGGCACATCATGAAATTCTGGGATTGCAGAAAAAAAAGTGCCGTGGTCCTCTATAGCTCTCCACCCTGGACCGTGTGGTCCAGCAGAAGTTACCTTCCCTTAAGGAATGCTTTGATTCTTGCCAACGCACTAGCACACATGATCCGTTACGTGTACCGTCTCGCTGAGTTGAGGTCTTGGAGCAGTCAATTTCAGACCCTGTTTTTACTTACAGCGCTCCCGCAGGAGCAGAAATTACATGACGTGCTATAACCATCACTGGTCCTTAAGGCAAAAATAGCATGACGGTCGTCCTTAGGGGGTTAAGGGGTTAAATGTCCTGTGCTTTATGACACCAGCTGTAAAAAAAATCTGGAAACAAGCAATAGAGGGAGACAAAAGCTCTAAAAAATTGGTTAAGATGAAAAAAAAATAATAATAAAAAGGCTAGGTATAATAACTTTACATATTAAGCAGTTGCAAAATATGCCAAGTCAAAAACTAAGTTTGCAAACCCATAAACCCCTCACATACCCAGTGCAGTAGAGTACTGTGTGCATGACAGAAATAAATGCTAAAATGCACCTTGATATACCAAGCAGATAACTACATGCGTCTTATTATTTCATGACATCGGGAGCAGATGGGAGTGTAAATTTTGTGTTTGCATATTTTGTTTAGTAATTGTTCATTTGCATTTTAACCACATGGCTGCTGGAAGGGTACCCAAATCATTGTGGATTTTAGGGAACCTCTCTACACCTTGGACAATTGCCAGAGGCTTCCATATTATTGCTGACATTTTTTGGAATTTGCATTCATTTCCTGTTATAATGTTTTCACTAGACATTTTTGGCAGGAGACATTACAGTGACAGTCCAGATACAATTACTACACATGGCTATTAATAAACGGCAAGACATGTTAATTGGAAACCAGTCATAATGTGACCCTTTAAATTAATTGTCAACAGCTAGACGGGTCTGTAGCAGTTTGTAAATTGCTTTTTTGTCTAGTTGTGAATATGTTAGAAAACGTTCATTGGCCCATATTTCTTCTCTAGAAAGCTGCCAGACTGCAACCTCGATTTAATTGGCACCATCGCAAAAAAAAAACACCCAACAGCATTTTTTTCAAGCACGGTGAGCCATTCAAATACCTGTGCTACGAAAAATACCAGCTAAAAAAAAATGCGCGCCAGGTGCTAAAGTGAGTGCCCATTGGAACCCATTATAACAAGCCCAATATTCCCATCCAATTCCATGCATTAGGCATTAAGACATGTTAAGGGACCCACTCTAATGGGTGCAGAGTCCCCTAACTCCTGTTTAAACCTGCCGAGACAGGAACTGAAGTGGAAAAAATTGAAAAAAACCTCTACGTGATCAGGGGCCCTAAGCCTCATATCAGTACTTCCAAAGTACTCAAAAGATGGGTCTAAAGTTAGTAGAATTAACCTTAAAAGTGCCAGTTGGGCATGCAATGCATTGCACAGTGTTGCATATTCCACTGGCACGCAAAGGGTTAATCCAACTAAGTTAACAGCATCACATGAAAACAAACACTGACCTGTAATCTTGATGTTCAGTGGGTCTTCAGCACCCTGGTCAGCTACTGTCTGTCTTCTTTTGTCATCTTCTATGTTCCTTCTTCATCTTCTTCTTTGTAGCAAAGACGTACCTGAAAAGAAGAAAAATAGCCAAGCTTAAATACACTCCACAAGCTTATAAACACAAGATATGCAGTTATTAACCCTTTGACTGCAGGAACAATGCATTGCCCAAGCCAAAGTGAGGGAAATGTGAACAGAGTCTGGCTTTTATATGGCCACTCTCTGTTCAAATTTGTTCCCATGCTCCTGTTGGCTGTAATGGGGTTTACACAGTCTACACAATCATTGAATAGCTGAAAGGATGACGAAACGGGCATTCTTGACCCCTCCAGCTAGAAGCTACTTGGGTGGGAAATGTGGTTACTGCAGGGCACATTCAATGCACTGATGAACCCCACATGCCAGTCACATAAAATGCCCGAGAAGGTACAACAATGGGGATTTTTTTTCTTCTGGCGGCAGCAGCAGTAAAAATAGTTTTATGGGGGCATTGGATTTCATTTATTATTGCTGTTTACGGAGAAATAAGAGAACTTTACAGAAGCAGAAAAAGAAGTTTAGCGAAGAACAATTAAAGACAAGTTAAAGAGGAAGAACAGGGTGCAAAAGTCCCAATGAACATCTGACTTCAAGGTAGATGTTTATTGTTAATGTTGTGGGGAATGGGTCATGGGATGGTATTAGCTTCAGGGGGATTAATCCTTTGAGTGCCAGATGGGTATGCAATGCTCTGCGCCGAGATGCATGGCACTCAAAGGGTCAGTTTTGGTTTAACTCATGTTTTTTGGTACCCTGGAGGTACTGATATGGGCTTAGGGCTCCATAGCAATACATTCACAGGTCACTAGTGTAGGATCCCTAATTGCGCATGTGTGTATTGTTTGTATCACTAAGTTCAGTTACACGCTGGTGGTTTTTAACACGCATTAGGGAGACCAAGCCTAGGTTTACTAGGTGCTAAAATAACCCAAAAATTGAGTCCTTAAAGGGATAGTAATACTTCGTTTTAACTTTATTTTATTTTGTAGGCATTAAAAAAACATGAAGAATGATATGTCTTATCTCTCAAACCTTTATGGTTTAAGAGATATTCACAAACAAAGTATCCCCCGCTGTTCAACCAGATCAGAAGGGAGGTACCCAGGTAGACTGCAGAGAGGGACAATCTTCAATTAAGATAATGGAAAAAGCTGAAAAACTTGTCAAGGGGGGAAGGGCTTTCATTGTTTTCATACAAAGAAAATTGTCCCCTTCTGTTATCTGTCCTGTCATACAACCAGACTCACATCTGAGAAGAGATGGCTTACACTAGGAAAAAGGGGTGAGGAGGGGAAACTTTGCTTGTGAATATCTCATAAACCATAAAGGTTTAAAAGATAAGACTTATATCATTCTTCATGCCTACAAAATAAAATAAAGTTAAAACAAAGTATTACTATCCCTTTAAAGCGTTACTAACCACTACAATTGAATAGCAAATTCATATCCATTTTCATTGTTTTCAATGGATGCCAATTTGTGCTTTTTTAATGGTCAGTAGTTTGTCTCAGCTCAGGTAAAAAAATACCACACTTAAAACTACCGACGTTAAATTTGTTTTACTACCGGTCCAAATAGACTCAAGACCCAGGTCTCCAGAGGCAGAAGGTGATTTCAATATGTAACACCACCCACTTTCTCACCCATTTCATCCACTCCCTGCCTCGTTCTGCCCATTTTTGGGACAAAGCCCACCTTCTTTCATCCCGATCCCATTCACTTCAGTGAAGTCCCACCCACATTATGATGCAATTTGCATGATTTGGACATTCCTACCTTTACCCACACTGTCACTCTGGGGACTGCTGCCAGCAAAGTTCCCAGGTATATCAAGGACATTAGGGTTATCGACAGACTAGTATGTATAGTAGTGACGGGCAACGTGAGGCCCTCTAGCTGCTGCCAGACTGCAACTTCCATATTGACTGGTGGGGCATGATGGGAATTGTAGTCTAGCAGAAGCAGGAAGGCTTCAAATTGCACACCACTGATGTACTATAGGATACATTTAAATCAATGAGAAATTGCATTTCTTGTGGCGTACTTATTTTAAATCCAAATTGGTCCTCTTTTCTTTGCGTGTATGACCTGTATTTTTTAACCTTTTGAGTGCCAGGGTTGAGCCATGCATTGCGAAGCAAAGGGTTAACACCTATGCAACTGAAAGAGGCCCTTGTTTGCAGGCATTCAGAACAGGAAGTGGTATTTCACTGGAACATTTTCCATTACCCTGCTGCAACAACATTTTTACACTAATCACATTTCTCGGTTTATATGGTGCGAAATATGTCTGTGTATTTAGCTAAACTTTTTAGGCACAATTTGGAAGTATTAAGTCAAGAAATCAGTCTTAACTAATATTTTACTTGTGAAACGATATAATTACGACAAATTACATTTAAAAAGCTCCACTTTACCATTTTAATGACTCTCCTAGATTAGATGTATTTTGTCAAAATATTCCTGGAGTTCTCAGCTGGGGTAAAAATAACATTTTCAGCCAGTCCACATACTTTAACGCTTTGAGTGCCAGAGTGGTATCCAACGTTTTGCTGTGCAATGTGCTGGATACCCCCTGGCTCTCATAGGGTTAAAATGTTGTTTTCAGCACTTTTCCATGTAAATGTCTACATATCTTGTCCATGCAGGAATTAGTCTGTGACTACCTGTAATGAGTTTGTACATTACACTATCAATGCTAATTCTCAAAGGTGGCAATAATTATAGAGAGCAAGTAACATTAGCTTTAACCCTTTGAGTGCCTGAGTGGTATCCAACGCATTGCAATGCATACCTCTCTGTCACTCAAAGGGTTAATTATGTATTGGTTTTCTCACAATGGGACCTACATGTTTTCCTACTGTAAAACAAGGATAACGTAAAAGCAACATTCAGTCTCACTGACATTTTAATCATCTTTAAATACACAGCAAACCTTTATTATAGAAAACAATGCATTATAGACTTTTCATATGTAGTAAAACAAGTATACTCATACTGATAGGAGATGCTTTGTTCCAAAGTCATTACAACTAAATTTATTTTTTTAAATTAAACCATTAGCAGCAATGTCACTTGTTATCCAAACAATTTTTAATTCCTTTCTAGCTGAGAGGTGGCCATCAGGCCAAAGTTCTCCCATGAACAGGGGTTGAAACCTCTGGTAGTCTTTATGTTGTGAGCTTCAATTCACATCATCTCCAACTAGCTGTCAGCTGGGGGTGGTGGGTGGAGTTCTAGTCTATTGCAATAGTTTAAAGGGATAGTAATGTTTCACAAAAATAGCAGCTCCAAGTACTCTTCATAGTATTTGAGCCATAGAGAGTGTTACTTCAATACTGTCAGAGTTGTAGTTCAAGAGTAATTGAATGATAAAGTATCCCCCTCCCGCCCCTTTTACCTAGTTTAAGCTCAGCTCACAGCTCACAGCTCACAGGACGGGACAATTTTCTTAATGTGAGAACAATGAAAGTCCTGCCCCAATTGACAGGTGTTTCCCTTATGTTAATTGAAGATTGTCCATGTCTGCAATCCACTTGGACACCACCCTGCAGCTCTGAGCTGAGCAGTGTTACATCAGTAAAATGGGCGGGAGGGGATACTTCATCATTCAATTACTCTTGAACTACAACTCTGACAGTAATGAAATAACACTCTCCATGGCCCAAATACTATGAAGATTAATTGGAGCTGCTTTTATTGTGAAATATTACTATCCCTTTAAGACCAGACATTTCACCTCAAGGGACAATCTTCTTACCATGAGTATAAGGAAAACCCTGCCATCCTTGACAGGTTTTTCCCTTATGCTAATTGAAGATTGTCCCTTTCTGCATGCCATCTGGACACCACCTTTCTGTTCTGAGCTGAGCAGTGTTACATCAGTAAAAGGGGCGGAAGGGGGATACTTTATCATTCAATTACTCTTGAACTACAACTCTGACAGCATTGAAATAACACTCTCCATGGCCCAAATAATATGAAGATTGATTGGAGCTACTTTTATTATGAAACATTACTATCCCTTTAAGCACTACATTGCAGGGGCTCCATTCCACAATGCATTACTCTACTCATTGCCAACTTAGGGATATGGTTGGTATCTATCTATCTATCTATCTATCTATCTATCTATCGCTCTACCTATTATCTATCTATCCTCTACATATAGATGTGAGAGGGTTTGTCGATCCCGCTCACTCCTTCAGCGGTAGTCCACGTAGAATGGAAGTAGAGGAGCTCTCTTGCTCCCCTGTGTTGCCTCTATTGATATACCAGCCGTATTGGCTGGGATATCAGTAGCCTGGGGCTTCAGGACGTGGCCTGATGCCCCACCATGAGGTCTGACTTCTTTTTTGTAAGCGGTTGGCTGAGGAGGCTTCGCCCCTGCCTCTTCCTAAGACAGCGGGTAACGTTTTTGTTTTTGATTTAAACAGTGGCAACGGTGATTGGTTGAGGAAGCAGAGAGGAACTTTACACCAGGGTCTCTAAAAAGTGCTTATTTATTGGGTAAGAAAAAATGTACACACAATGGTAACCGAGGGATCATTATCTCATGGGTAAGCAACCTTTGGTCTCCAGCTGTTGTGAACTACAACTCTCATCATTCCCAACCATTCCAGCTGTTGTGGACTGCAACTCTCATCATTCCCAACCATTCCAGTTGTTGTGGACTACAACCGCCATCATTCTCAACTATATTCCAACAGCTGCAGAGCTAATTGTTCCTTATTCCTCTTTTAACCGTTTGAGTGCCAGAGGGGTATCCAATGCTACCCCTCTGGCACTCAAAGGGTTAACTGCATAGATACTCAATGCATTTCACATGCTAATCCTATATTATAATTTGCTGAGGATGTTTATCAGAAGCCGTCATGCACAGTTGAGACTGCAGTCATGCGCAGTATAGACTGCCCGCTCCGCGGCTAATACAGAGCAAATTCAGACCGGAGTCCTCTCTGTGCACCTTCCTGGGACTGATTGGTCTCAGGAAGGTGCGCAGAGAGGCTACGGTCTGAATTCGGAGCGCCCAGCTCTGTATCAGCAGTGGCGTGTTCAGGCAGTCTGTACTGCGCATGACTGCAGCGCTGCCAGTGTTGGCCCATGTACATGGGCTTTAAAACTAGTCCTATATAATAATTCGTTAGGATGTTTGTCACGATGCAGTCATGCTCAGTAGAGACTGTCCGAGTTTTGGCTGTCTCTACTGCGCATGATTGCATCACATGAGTGAGGCGACTCAAGACTGCATCGCATGGAGCAGTGAGGTAGCGGCCTCTTAACCCTTTGAGTTCCAGAGGGGTACGCAACGCATTGCAAAGCAATGCGTTGCGCACCCCTCTGGCAATCAAAGGGTTAACATTACCCGTCAGTGTACACGGGCGTTTACACTAGTAAGTATATATTCTCCTCTGGCATTGAGGGTTTAACTACTTATATGCTTCAGGCATATCTAACTCATTGCAAAGAGACATCCATAACAGCCATGGAGTTAAAACGGTCTTCTACTTAGACTATATTTATTCAGTCATATTTAGTAGGCTGCATTTTCCCATCTGTGCTTGCTCTCTTAGTTATTTTATGGCATTCTATGGTTATTTTATGATAACAGTATCTCTATTTCCCACAAATTGCTGACAGGGTATGTAGTAAAGCACATAAAAGCTTAGAAGTATTATTTACCAAGCCATGAGAAATCACTACAGTCAGATAAAATGCCTTCATCCCTGAGGTATTCTGTGGGGCCTAGTTATTGAGCAGGGAGGGGTTACTCAGATACTTTTTACCCTTGCGGTAACAATATTGTTATAAAATATTATATTCATCTGAAATGCATCTTAACCCTTTGAGTGCCAGAGAGGTATCCAATGTATTGGATATCTCTCAGGCATTCAGACAGTTAAAAGGGATCTATCACTCCTATACCAGTTTATCTTAAAAGTTAGGTTATATAGCAAATATGTGGAATACTGTATTAGTTTATTTTTTAAAATCGCTATTTGACCGAAATGTAATGAGTAAAGATTGCCCTGCTCCCTACCTCCGGACAGACTGCGGTTACCATATCTGTACCGCAGTCTGTCACTCTGCTTCTGATCCCCTCCCTCTATCCAGCCAATGCATAATTCGTGAGGTTCATAGTGCCATTTATTTTTTGGCTTGATAAAGCTGTTTGAGTACAGTGAAACGCGTAGTGTTTTTTTAAATTGCTATTGTAGCTACATATTTTTTATATTAAAAGTTTTTGGGAATATCTGTCTTTGGAGTGATAGTGTGTATGACGTATGGTGGATGACGAGAGGAGTCAGGAGCAACTACAGAGACACCGAGTGGAGACAGTGAAATTTCTCCACAAGCTTTACAGTCAACGTTGGAATATTCTTGTTGCTGACAATTCATAAATGTGAGTACAATACTTTTTTATTGAATATACTTGATATTGGTATTGATATACTTCACTATTGGGTGCTTCTTCTTCTTGTTTTTCTTGGAGATGTTGAAGCCGCTAGGAGAGAGCGTGAATAAGGAGCCGCCAGACAGTTGAAGTCTTTCTAAGTTGAGACAGAATTAACCCATAAAGCTTTTATGCTGTCTCTCATATAAGTGATTGACAGTCAATATATATTGTGAGTACCCACGAGTGGTGTGTTTATTGGTGGAGGCAAATGTGTTCCATTGATTTATTGCACTAGGGCGCTCCCTTTTGCTCTTCTTTGCTTTTGTTGTTTTAATAAAATATTATATTCATCTGAAACGCATCTTAACACTTTGGGTGCCAGAGAGGTATCCAATGTATTGGATATCTCTCGGGCATTCAGACAGTTAAAGGGGATCTATCACCACTATACCAGTTTATCTTAAAAGTTAGGTTATATAGCGAATATGTGGAATATTGTATTAATTTATTTTTCAAAATCTCTATTTGACCGAAATTTAATGAGTAAAGATTGCCCTGCACCCTACCTCCGGACAGACTGCGGTTACCATATCTGTACCGCAGTCTGTCACTCTGCTTCTGATCCCCTCCCTCTATCCAGCCAATGGATAATTCTCATTAATGCGGTAATGATTCTGGCAATTAGCGCTACTGAGCTGCTAGTCACCAGATGGGGAATTATTGGGAGGTAAGTTTGTTAGCGGTTGTAGTTCTGCTTTAAAAATGTATTTATGTGATATGTATAGTATAAAACATACAGTTTCCACAATTCACTTAGAGATTCTTTCCCTATAAAGATTGTTGGGCACACGCTTTCTTTGCAGCTTGTCTTAAAGATTCATTACAGTTCATACTCTGAGAGATGATTTGTCATGTAAAAAAAAAGATGTGAAAGGGAAAGACAGCGCAAATAATACCATCTAAGGCTGGGATTCATCAAGGTGCGAATGGATTAATGAGCAGGAAAATTCGAGGATCTCTCTGTGCATTAGCTATTCACCCATTTAGCAACTTTCAGATTGTATCTGGTCATCTCTTATTCTTCAATAAGTGATGGCCACATAGATCCACAAATGTGATCCGCTAGCTTCAAGCTGGCAGATCCCATTTGAATGCATGGGGCGAACTCACACATACACATTTTCACTTATGCGTATACATGTGTTTTTCCCATGACTGAGCAATTTACACAGTTTTCCCTCCTTCACATACACAAAGTAGGGAAACAAGCAAAATCATTGATGAATACCAGAAGGTATCCATCAATGATCGCGGAGAAGAGCAGCGTATTTGATACTCTGCTCTTCCCGCATTTTGATGAATTGAAGTGTAGCAATTCAATTTTAATAGATAATAATCACAAAATAAAATTTTATATGAAACCAAAAACATATAAAAACAAAATTCAGATAAGAAGCAAGAACGTATACATTGTATAAGAAACAAATTCTCTTGATAGGATTCCTAGAGGTAGATCTTCCTTGAGGCTATAGTTGGTGTCCCAACATATATATATAGAATACTAAAAAAGATGGATAAAAATGAAATAAAATAAAAATAATTGTGAGGTTTTCTTGGGATAATGAGTCCTTTCTCCGGTTTTAATTTAATTTCCCTTTGTTATGAGGTAGAGAGACACTAATATTACGGTGGGTGAGGTAGGTAGGAGATACTGATATCGTTAGTGAGCTGTGGTTGCAAATTATCTATATATGTAATGGCCCCTTACATTCACAATATGTGCAACAATAAATCCAAGTCCCAGTTGCTTAAAGTGTGGGTGGCCACTTACTTTAAATATATGATGAGTCTCAGCCTATCACAAATCAAAATAATCCGGTGCAGTCTCTTTCCTCCCTTCGATCCAGTCTCCCTGTTGGCGTCCTGTATAGAGTCTGCTTGATTGATCCACGTGGACCCTCCCAGGGTTGGAGTTCCGTTCTCCTGGGCTGCAGGCTTGTTCTCCTTCTACGCGTTTCGGTGCTTGTATTGTGCCTTCTTGCAGAAGAAGACATTGGGAAGGTCCACATTAAAGGTAAACATACTTGCATTACTGGGAGACAGCTCGGTTGTATCTCTTTTAACCCTTTGAGCACCAAAGGGGTTGCATATCTCTCTGGCACTCAGAGGGTTAAGCAAGTGTATCAGCTGCTGTCCAAAAGTGTTTTTTTTATAATGCAGTCTTTAAGATAGATTGAGTCACTGACTATGGCTCTCAATAGTATGCAGCATGTAGCCACATGGTGGCTACAAAACGTTTGAGTGGTAATAACGTTTGAATGAAAGATTTCCCAGCAGCAGTTTTACTCAGCAGGAAAAGCCCTAAAACATATTTATTTAATAGAAAAAGTATTGTTCCTTTAGCCACCCCGGTCTAATTATATATTCTTCAAAACCAAGAAAATGTTCTCTTTAGTTAACAGTAATAAAAATTGTAATGATTCATATATACACCGTCCGTAAATATGTAGGTTCATTAATCTTTATGTTAACATTCAGCTACTGAGACTTCCTTAGACTATCTGAATAAGAGGTTTGATTTTGCATTTCAGGGTAATTTGGCACTGGGTTTATTCTGGAGCCCACGCCACTTCCTCTGGAGAATAGTGTATTTGTATAGCAAAACCATAGCATGAAAGAAAGCTTAGTCTAAAAATACAGAAGGCATGTACTCTGTAGACAACATTAACCCTTTGAGTGCCAGAGGGGTACCCAACGTGCTCTCTGGCACTCATAGGGTTAAAATATATAATTGCAGGTCAGTGCCACTGAGATTTAGTAAATTATTCAGAGGAGTCTGCAATTAAATGTACTGTGCAGAATATATATTAATGTATGCTGATCTCATCTCTCTCTCCAGCAGTGATACTGAAGGTAAGTACTCAGAACAGAAGAACAAGTTTTTGTTTCCAGATATCCCTACCTGATAAAGTTATCAGTGGATCAGACATTATGATTGATCAACCTGTGTTTAAAGGGATAATAATACTTAAAAGGATAGTAATGTTTCACAAAAAAGCAGCTCCAATTAATCTTCATAGTATTTGGGTCATGGAGAGTGTTATTTCAATACTGTCAGAGTTGTAGTTGAAGAGTAATTGAATGATAGAGTATCCCCTTCCTGTCCCTTTTACTGATGTAACACTGCTCACCTCAGAGCAGCAAGACTGTCCAGATGGCTCGCAAAGAGGGAGAAAAACCTGAAAAAACTGTCAAGGGTGGGAGGGTTTTCCTTATACTCACAGTGAGAAGATTGTCCCTTGCTGTGATCTGTCTGGTCAGGAGACCAGATTCCATATCTAAGGGGAGGTGGCTTACACTAGGTAAAAGGGGCAGGAGGGGAATACTTTATCATTCAATTACTCATGAACTACAACTCTGACAGTATTGAAATAACACTCTCCTTGGCCCAAATACTATGAAGATTAATTGTAGCTGCTGTTGCTATACCATCCTATGGACAGCTCTGGTCAGGTGCTATTAATCTCTATAGGATGGTGTAGCAACAGCACCACTGTAAATTTCAGGTCACTGAGATACTGCACCTAAAAAAATTTACATCTGAGCTGTAATAACCTCTGAATAAAACACATTTCAGAGGCGGGAGTTCCCTTGTTCTACTCAGGGGATAAACCTTACAACATATATTTTTTTCCATTCTAAATATTACTATCCCTTTGATCAGAAATAGCCTTAAAATCTGACCTTTTGGTGTGCCTGGAGGACTGGATTTAAACGTCACCATTCTAATTATTCTATAATATATTTGTCCCAGAAGAAGTATCACGTCTTGATACGAAATGCATTGGACGGATTACAGAATCCATTGTGTCTTTTGCAATATAGCCATTTATGTTTTTATCAGAGACTTTACTGACTCAGGTACTTGCTACAAAGTAACAGATAGGAGGTGCCCATCTTTAATTATCAGCGTTTAACACGCTTCTTCATACTAGCGTGTAGTGCTGTGACAGTTTCTGCCTGCTCAAGAGATCTACTTGCTGCTCATAAATATTACTCCAGAAATATCAGACGGGGGAGACATTTGATCAGAAGCATAAGTGGTTGGAAATATACCCACTTTATTGATCTGCAAAGAGCAAAGTCAAATTCTCTAGCAAAATCAAGTACGGGAGAATACTGCATTCTTATTGGTATCAACAGTACACCTGCCCGCTACCTATTGCATTACCGCAAGTACTTTTATCTTACGCCATCTATTATTTATAATGGAGATAGAATCCTTTTTATTGAAATCTTTTTTGAGCTCTTAGTGAATATTATTTCACACATCTATATAGCGCTATATATACTTTTGACATATTGGGACATTATTATATGAGTATATTGTATTTGTTTTATCTATCTTGAGGTTATTATTATTTCTATTGTTTATTTTTTAAGAAATGTATACATTTATTTACACATACTACTAGCGCTCTCCCTATATTGTTGTTTTTTTTTCTATTTTTACATCTGTCCACTATCAGATGTTTTAGGGGTTGTAATGACAGTTTATTGTGTTATTTTATTCAGAGCTAGTTGTCAGGAACGGTCAGTGGCGCCAGATATTCCTTTATATATTTCATTTTCATCTTATTACATAAAGTGATAGAATGCGTCGCTCCCTGTGAGCGTAACCTCGCAGTAGAGACTGTGCATGTGTGGTTTCGCACAAAGAGAGCTTCGCTGTGAGCCGTCTGGAGCTCCCCCTTGAGGATCAGCGCGTTCGTCGAGAGACTCGCCGAATGCACTGATCCGGAGTGGGGAGCTCCGGACGGCTCACCTCCTGTCTCTGTTCTGGGGCAGCCGCTGGGTGCACTTTAGCCCGTGTATACGGGCTTTGATACTAATATATATATATATATATATATATATCAAAACCATACAAACTATAAGGAGAGAGCGACCTGTTATCGTCACATATACAAATTTATTTAAAATCACAATAAAAATATATACCTAATTACACTAATACATAAAATGTCTTAATCAAATATAAGCGCTTGTATTAAACTTAATGTTAAATGCTCCTGAGCAATGATAATGTACACTGCAGGGCTTAAAACTTCAAGTCCTTTGCTACTAGCCAGACCTGAAAAGTTACTCACCGCTGCAAGATATAACATGCCCACCAGGGCTGAATTTCTACTTGCCAGGGCTAAATTTTCACTCGCCATTGGCTAGTGGCGAGTGGAAATTTTGAGCCCTGGACTGTACACAATAATTCACTGAGAGTTCCTCTTATGATGTTATTTAGTGTATGTTGTAATGACTTAGTAATGCTCTTATGTGTTGTGATGTGAAGACGATGCTGTTCTCTTGTTCAGAGTAGTTCTCTTAAGGGCTAATAAATTAACCCATATCAATAGCAAGTCAATATACTGGGTGATCTTAAAGGGATAGTAATACTTCATTTTAACTTTATTTTATTTTGTAGGCATTAAAAAAACATGAAGAATGATATAAGTCTTATCTCTGAAACCTTTATGGTTTAAGAGATATTCACAAACAAAGTATCCCCTCCCCTGTTCAACCAGATAAGAAGGGAGATGCCCAGGTAGACTGCAGAGAGGGACAATCTTCAATTAAGATAATGGAAAAAGCTGAAAAACTTTTCAAGGGGGGAAGGGCTTTCATTGTTTTCATACAAAGAAAATTGTCCCCTTCTGTTATCTGTACTGTCATACAACCTGATCCACATCTGAGAAGAGATGGCTTACACTAGGAAAAAGGGGCGGGGAGGGGAACTTTGCTTGTAAATATCTCATAAACCATAAAGGTTTGAGAGATAAGACTTATATCATTCTTCATGTTTTTTTAATGCCTACAAAATAAAATAAAGTTAAAACGAAGTGTTACTATCCCTTTAAAAGTAACATTAACTGATGTTATCTTCCTGCTTTCATGGGCAGATCTACAACTGTGATGATTTTAGAAATTTTGGACGATATCTTATGTCCTCTGTGGTGTGTATTATTGAGAAGTGGTATATATTACCTCGGGTCCTTAGCATTTTGCATCCGCTTTATTTCACTGCGATGGTACCGACTCCCTCTTGTTTCTTTTTCACAGAGGTTATCTCTTTTGTCCTCATGTTTTCGTTAGTATATATACCACACCACCTTTTTGGTCACCTTATCCGCTTGGACCTCCCGTCTTCTTAAAGCACCTCCTCATTCACCTTCCCAGTATCCATCCTGGTGCACCTACACCGTGCTGTCCTGGCATCTCCATGCAACAACACGTTCTTTCAGCACCTTCTCTTCATCAACTGTTCTTACTTTGCAGGATCAAGGTTCTCTTCTCTAGGTACTCTCAGGAACTAATATATCAAGCGCTGATACTCATGAAGGATGGTGCGGTGGGGTATTTAATCATATATGAGGGTTCATCCAATAGGCTGGAGCTATTCCTCCCACCCTAGTAGATGGGATTCAGTATGGCAAAAAATTCACAAGAGTGATATAAAGGTAATACCTTTTGATGGCTAACAGAGGACATAGAAAGTGCAAACATTCAGGACACTAAGGCCCCTTCTTTAGGTATGAAGATGGGGCCTTATTGTACCCAAAGTTTACACTTTCTATGTCCTCAGTTAGCCATTAAAATGCATCACTTTTATATCACTCTTGTGAATTTTTTGCTACACTGAATCCCAACTACCCTACTGGCTAACAGAGTACCATCTTTTTTCTCTTATCTTAGTGTATCACAACCCCAAGGGTCTGTGCAGATCTTGTCCTATATGAACCAGAAGATGTGCAATGTATTGTTTGGCAATTATCTGCTAACCCTTCTGGTATATAAAAGTGTTAATATTCTATGGTTTCCATTTCAGAAAAGGCTTGAAATATTACGGCAAATGGTCATACTACAGACTACATACAATAGGTTTCCGGTAAGCTGTAACCCATTTAAACAATGTGAGACGTAATGAAATACTCTGAGAAATCAATGTGTTTTACTGTCTCAATGCCTCGTTCTGGGAGAGCTGAACTAGCAGCATTAAAAATATTGATTTTTCTTTCCTTATTACATCCTGGCAGCTATTGAAATCCCACTCTGTATAGCTTTACCATTTTCACTTAAAATGTTTAACCCAATGTATGCTAGAGAGATCTAAGAAACATTGGAGACCTCGTTAAGGAATTCAAGAGATCAGCAAAAATTACACTCTAACCATCTGAGTGCCTCAAAATGCATTGGGCACTCCTCTGGCACTCAAGAAGTTATGCGCATTTCATAGTTTTAGACCTTCATGTCTAAGATCAACATCTTGGTGAGTCGTGGGGGATATTAAATAAAATCCTAGTTTTCTGGTTGTTCTAGTATCTGGGGGTAAAAAATATTTCAGTTGTGACTTAGCCTTTTGAGTGCCAAATGGCAATGCAATATGTTGTGTATCCCTCTAGCACTCAAAGGGTTAATAATGGATTTGGTAATTATTACTTTATTCTCCAAGGAAACTGCACATACACTGGGCCTCATGCACAAGGGAAAAGAGGAGCAATTCTGGAGTAATCCATCTGCACCATAGAGGCATAGGCATCTGCAGAAATTTTTCTTTGGGGGGGCAAAGGCATAATATGACACCCCCCAGGCCAGCCCATCCAGCCTCTATGTTTATATGGGGGGCAAGTATAATGGGGGGGATGCTCGCCCCCACACACACACACTTCAGATGCCCGTGCATAAAGGACACATAAAAATCTCTCACACTTCCTCCTGATTTAAACTGGGAATTTAAACCTTTGAGTGACAGAGGGGCACTTTGCATACCCCTCTGGCACTCAAAGGGTTACTATAAGGTCTCCAATGGATTGCATTTAGGGAGTTAAAAGCCCCATTATACCTTTTAAGTGCCAGAGAGGTATCCAATAATGCATTGGATACATACCTGGCACCCAAAGGGTTAAATCAACTGGAAGTTTGATTTTTCTACAAAGTAGTTTGTCGCACCAAAACAATCTACACCAGATTAGATGCATTTAAAAATAAAAACAATATTGGTTTGAAACATTGGGGATATTCAGGTGATAAAGAGGTGATAAAGAAGAGATGACTTCTCCAGTGACATCACTTCTCCAGTTCCTATGTTAGTCTATGGAGCCTATGTGCTAACATTTCTTCAGCTTTGGAGTTCTTAGTGTACAGGCTCCATAGAAATAGTAACTGGATAAGTGATATCACTGGAGAAGTCATCTCTTCTCCATCACCTCTTTATCACCACTTAGTGAATCTCCCCCAATGTATAAAAACATATATAGAAATAAGGGTGGAGATTCACTAAGGCATGATAAAGAGGTGATAAAGAAGAGATGACTTCTCCAGTGATATCACTTGTCCAATTCCTATGTTATTCTATGGAGCCTATTCAATAAGATCTCCAAAGTTGAAGAAATTTTAGTGCATAGGCCCCATAGAATAACATAAGAATTGGAGAAGTGATAAAATGGAGAAGTCATCTCTACTTTATCACCGCTTAGTGAATCTCCCCCAAAGACTTGCTGTATAATGTAGGAGGGTGGGGAGACAGGATAAGCAGATGTTGCTGCCGGTAGATTATTGTTTCAAACAGAGACAATATTGTTTTGTTGTTTTTTTTTGTTTTGACTGCACCTAATCTGGAGCAGATTGTTTTGGTGCGACCATACTTGGTTGCGCATTACATAAAGGAGTATTAGGACGGCTCCAGCTGTCACATCAATTACCAATTTTATGACTGGAATTTATTTGAGACTTATTAAGCGTTCCTATGGGAATTAGTCTTTATCTATATTTATGCTACGTTGATTGAGACAGTTTTTGGGGAATTGGAGCTGCTTATCTTGTGGAAGTTTATTTCTTCCCGTGGTGAAAACAGGTTATTCCAGAACTGCTTTCTTTTCATTTGTCCAGAAGGCTCAGTATTAATAATAAGTTTATTCTGTGACTGTTGCTAGTTTGAGGGTATGTAATGGTACAAATCTCTCTATTAGTAATGATGCAAGTGGGCTGCACGGTACACTAAAATTGCATTAGCATGACCAGAGACGGATTAAGCCCCATAGGGCCCTAGGCAAGGTACTAATTTGGGGCCCTGCTTTCACAACATAAATCCTTGCCAACGCCACTATAAAAACACACTTTAGGCAGTTTAATGCTAATTCAGCCCAATATATTTCCACAAAATTCACCAGCAATACCTGCTCTGCCAATTGTCACACTGTTAACTCAAGTTCCACTCAATGAAATGCAAGTTATGTTCAATCTAATATTACGTATAGGCATGGGGCATGACTGGCATAACTGAAGGGACACGGTCACAACAGAGTGACACTGGGGAAACACATGCACTGTGGAACAACTGATGTGTCACTGGGGCATGACTGTTAAGCCTGCAAGACAAGTTTCAAGCCTGGCACACAACTGGCATATCATTAGAGTCCAACTGATGATGTGATATTGAGGCAAAACTGGTGTTAACCTGAGCACAACTGATTATTCATTGGCCACAACAAATGTTATGTTTGGCAGAGCTCGTGTTTGATGGGACAGAACTAGAGATATAGTGGGCACAGTTGGACTACACTGGAGCTGGGGTTGCCACCCAGTCAATATTTTACCAGTTAAAATGAATATGGAGACAACACTTAGTCAATGGATTTATCAGGATGGACTGTATTTGTGTTTAATGTGCCAGTCATAATGGAACATAACTGGGATTACATAGTTCAGTTCTGGTAACACCAGTTCTGCCCACTCCTGACCAATTAAAGACCAGTCTTGCTCAGTGAAACATTTGTTTTGTCAGATATCCACCAAATACTGTGCTTCTGCTTAACCCCCAAAGAACCAGAGTGGTGTGAAATGTACTGCAAAGCAATGCTTTGCACACCCCTGTGGTTATTACAGGGTTAATAGCAAACAAACTTTTTTTCATGTTATCTTGCCTAACCCAGATCTGCCAGATTTAAAACTAGTAAATGGTACCTATCACTTTAAAAAGTTTTATGTATTATTTAAAATGAAAAGTTTACTTTACATTGTTTTTATGTTATCTCTAAGATGCAATGTTTTCCATATATATATATATATATATATATATAAAAGGATGTATGTTGCCTAAGTCCTCCCAACTGGAGGCTTCCATCTTGAAAGGATTTGTATGTTTATTCCTTCTTGTCAATTCTATCTCACCCCTCTCACTAAAACTGCTGAAAATAGATTCCTGCTCTGAAAACATAAAGCAGAAGATGTAGGCAGTTTAACCCTTTGAATGCCAGCGGGGTATCCAACACACTGGCACTCAACGGGTTAAAGATCTACAATCAATCAGATAAAGTTGTGTAGGTAACAGCTGTACTGTAAATTGCTTGAGTTTTATTTTACTTTTAAAAAATACATATTTAATTTAATAATTTATCATAACCCCTTGAGTGCCAGAAAGACGCAATGCACCGCAACGCTGGATACCTTTCTGGCACTCAAATGGGTAAAGGGATAGTAATACTTGGATATAAGAAGGTTTAATATTGTTCATCTGAAAAAATAAATAAATGAAATGCAGTAAATCCCATTGCTTAAAGATGTATAGTTTAAAGGGATAGTAATACTTACTAATTACTAATCCCTATATTAAATTCATATTAAAAATAAATGTATTGCCCAAGTGTCATCTCTCAAACCTTTATGGTTTGAGAGATGATCAGTCCTAAAGTTGCCCTCTCCCTCCCCCTTCCCCATAGTCAGCGTTCTAGCTGACTGCAGGGAAGCAAGTCGTACGACTTTCAGGCGGCTCTCCAGCACAGCCGCGATCACGTTAATAAAAAAGAAAACTTTCACTGATATGGTCTTCTACATGTGCTTGGTTTTAGTAAAAGATTTTTTTTTTTTCTTAACGAGATCACTGCTCTGCTGCACAGCCGCCTGATGATCGTAAGACCGGATTTCCCTTCAGTTAGCTACAACGCTGACTTCTGGGAAGGGGGAGGGAGAGGGTAACTTTAAGAGCGATCATCTCTCAATAAAGGTTTGAGAGATGACACTGGGGGCAATACATTTATTTTTAATATGACTTTGATATAGGGATTAGTAATTATTAAGTATTACTATCCCTTTAAGATTTACACAGTTTTAGAGTCCCCCCCCCCCCTTTTTCTCATGTCAGCGATCTAGCTGACAGATCGAGATTCTGGTCGTGTGACCAAAGGGCTCTTCAGCAGAGCCAAAATAGCATTATCTACAAAGAATCTTGATCTGTCCGCTAGAGCGCTGACGTGAGGAAAAAAGGGGGGGGGGGCTTTAAAAGCGTATAAATCTTAAAATAAACATCTTTAAGCACTGGAATTTACTGCATTTCATTTATTTTTCTCAGATGAACAATATTAAGCTTTCTTACATCCAGGTATTACTATCCCTTTAAAGTGTTACCTCCAAAAAAGGAAAAGGGTTAATTTTCATTTAAATATTATGTAATCTTCGTGATCACTTTTTTTTTTTTTTTTTTTTTTTTTATTTGAACGTGCAAACAAGCTAGAGACAAGACTTTGACTACATTAGTCATCACAATTTTGTAAAACCTGATAAGACCCTAAACAAAGAATTGGTTTGAGATCAGAATTCATTTTCATTTCCAAGAAACTCTTATCTCCTGTGTGTTTACCTTAATCATGCCATATACTGCACTTATCTTTTATTAGGAGTTTGTATAGACAAACAGAGGTCAGGCGTAGGGTGACCATGTGTCCCGGATTGCCCAGGACAGTCCCGGACTTTATATGTGTGTCCCTTGTCCTGGGCAGCCTTCTTCTGGGACAATACAAAGTCCTGGAATGAAGACTCCAGAGCACAGAGTTCTAAACACTAGAAGGAGAGCTTCCCATTGCCTACTGTCACAGAAAGTGATGCCTCAGCTGGGCTACAAGAAAATGGCCTCCAGACAGCACTCTAAACACTAAACATTAGAGTCCTGAACCTGACATCAAACAAGAGCTGCAGTGGGATTTCATTGTAGTGCAAAAGATTGTCTAAGGATGTAGGTGTAATATACATTATCTTGTACTCCACCACAGGCATGGCTTTCAGTCTCAACACTCAATGGGCAGATCTCCCTCTAGTGCTGAGAAGTCTGTGGTGCACTCTGCTCACTGCAGTGTCCCTAAATGGCAGAATTGAAATGTGGTCACCTAGCCTAGTCAGTAGTCAGGCGATTTTGGACAGATATCTATATACACACACACATACACACACACACACACACACACACACACACACACACACACACATATATACACAAAGAGGAAAAATCATGCTTATCAGATACTTTGGATCTTATGCACCTAATAAATAATGTTTTTACAAATGGCTAGAAATACATGATATTTAACGTCTTGGATGGAAGAGATGCAACCAGTGCATTGCTTCACTAGCTCCATTTTCTTATATTTAATTACTGGGTCGACAGAGGCTGATTCTCAGGGCTTAACCCTTTGAGTGCCAGAGGGGAACCGTTCACTGTCCTCTCTTTGTTCTTCGTACTCTCCTCACATTTTAAGGGCAAACCCCACCTCCCATCCTCTCAATCCCGCCCACTCAAATTAAGTCCTCTCTACATTATGATTTAAATCACGTCATTTAGACAAACCACCCCCGGAACCTAACGGACCTCTGGAGGCTTGGGACAATGACTAGCATCCAAAGGATTAATGGACATGAAGACTTTTCAATTTTAGGTGATGAGGTGAATGTAAGAATTTTCCCAAACAGTTTCAATAGAGGTAGCCTCTAATGCCCATGGCTTTCCTTCAGGACATGCCCTCTAGTGTATATGTGCTGTATTGCATTCAGGCAGACAATCTCTGCTATTGCTAGGCCTTTAACGTCAGCAAGTCCTGTACCTCGTCCCATAATACATGCAAACAAATCACATAAAATCACACCATTTTCCAGAATTCACAGACCAATACATTGTCCTGGCAGCACAGTCAATGTTAAGAGGAGGAAATGGGGGTAAGTAGCTTTGTAATTTCGCATTAGGTAGGTGTAGGGTTAAAAAACTGATTCTAGTGTCTGAGTTAGTGTTGAACGCATATTCATATTTTTACCACAGTATCTGCTTAATGGGGGGACTATCACCCCAAATAAAGTCCCCCACCCATAATTAGCCATATAGCAATATGCTTACCAATAGTACTATTATCCTGAATAATTACCACGTTTGTCAGAAATTCTACTTCTGCCGAGACTGAGGGCCAGGCAGCAGTGCTTTAGACATCTCTCCTGTACCGTCAGTCCATTCTGGTACCTGAAAGGTACCATGCAGCGCCTCCTAGAGGAGACTGGACTAATAGAGCAGTCACGCAGATGTCTGTAAGCAAAGATGTCTGGGTTGTTGCCTGGCTGTCAGTCTCGGCACAAGTAGGACTTCTGACTAACGCGGTAATTAGTCTGGCTAATAGTACTAGATATAGTATTAGATGGTTCATTTTTGCAGGGGGGACTTTATTTGGGGTGATGGTTCCCCTTTAACCCTTTGAGTGCCAGAGAAGTATCCAACGCATTGCAATGCAACGTGTTGGATACCTCTCTGTCACTCAAAGGGTTAATAGAAAAGGTCCTAAATCCGGAAATTCCAGGACAAACCAACTACACCATAGGGACTTTTAACCCCTTGAATGCTAGATATGTATCCAATGCATTGGTGCTGTTGGTTTGCTCCAGAATGAACCCAGATTTCATTGAAACTAAGACCCAATGTAATCAGGGATAGTTTCCCCCAGTATTTTCTCTCACCATAAGCCAGTAAAAAATGGCAAAAACAGCATTTTGCTTGCAAGACAGACCAGGAAACGGTCTAGGAATGTACAGTAAAAGTGATAAGATCTGTCTCGTTAGCCTGGCCACAGTGTATAATTACTTATAGATCCATAATGAAGACTGACATGGCTGAAGACAGACAATTCTTTGTTGTGAAAATTTCCATTCCACGTGTTTGTTTTATACTGGTAACTGAATATTTCACATATATGACATTTATTAATCTACCCTCTCTTTTATAGAGAAAAAAAAAGCTAATAAATATACACGAACCCAGTCTTTATGTGTAATTTTCCTTGTCTAATGTTCCTAGAAATGTATAATTTAGGTCCCTTTAATGTGGGGTTTCATGCTGTTAAGTGTCAGTCTAGAGGGTCCGTTCAGGGTTCTGTGATTTGGCAAGGCTTTCCCAACAGCTGCTCTGCATCTACTCCGAGATGGGCTTTGAGCAATAGACACTGAACCCATTTATTTGCTCTGTCAGGCTAATCTGCAACAGTCTGTTTCACATTGTCAGTCTCTCCTACTATCTTGCTTCCTTTCCTAAACATCCTAGAAAATAAAGAGGGGGCTTCCAATTTCCCAGAAACACCCTTGCAGGCTTTTACCCCAAACAGATAAAAGAAAGACAAAGCTTTAGCGCCCTCTTAATAATGAGAAATGTTTTCTGCTGTCATACATATGTAGGGCTATTTCTGGAGCAATACATCAAATGCACCTACACTAGGTGCTGTAAAGAGGTGGACACTGGGTGTCCAACACAGACATAAAATGACATGTCCCACTACTTAGCATGCCCCACTCCTGTGCAGTCAGATGGGTGGGCTCAACTGTAGCTGTCTCTCTCTCTGTCAATGGCAGTCATGTGCGAGAATATACATGGTATACTGGCCTCTCTGCCCAGCTAACCGTATCGGTTCCTGGGAGAAGAAGCATAAAGTTCAAGTGAAGGAGAGGGCAAGTCCCAAGAGGGAGGGGGGGTGCAGGCAAGTGATGGAACTGAGTAAGAGGCAGCTGATGAAAGGGAGGGAGAGGTGACTGATGAGATGGGAGAGGAGATGTCTGAGAATGTGTTTAGATAATATAACTTGCACATATGGTTATTATATACAGCCACATTTGGAGGATATTGTGCATTACAGAGCTTGTGAAAGTGAGTGTGTGTATCTAATACATATGTATCCTTTAATGTAGATTGTTTCAAAGAAATAGTAATATTTTACAATAAAAGCAGCTCCAATTACTCTTCATAGAATTTGGGCCATGGAGAGTGTTATTTCAATTCTGTCAGAGTTGTAGTTCAAGAGTAATTGAATGATAAAGTATCCCCCTCCGGCCCCTTTTACTGATGTAACACTGCTCACCTCAGAGCAGCAAGACTGTCCAGATGGATCACAGAGAGGGACAACCTTCAGTGATCATAAGGAAAAACCTGAAAAACCTGTCAAGGGGGGCAGGGTTTTCATTGTTCTCACAGTAAGAAGATTGTCCTTTGCTGCGATCTGTCCGGTCAAGAGACCAGATTCCACATCTGAGGGGAGGTGGCTTACACTAGGTAAAAGGGGCAGAAGGGGGATACTTTATCATTCAATTACTCTTGAACTACAACTTGGACAGTACTGAAATAACACAAACACTATGAATATTAATCGGAGCTGCTGTTTTTGTGAAACATTACTATCCCTTTAACAGTGTAACCTGTACAATATCATTTTGATAAAATGTTTATTACGAAAAAACTGTTGAAAAAAATGCAATTTGTCTGCAATTTATTTGACAGTATCTGGTTTACAATTTTATGTGCAAATATTTAAAAATCAATATATCTCTAGTCAGTGAGAAAAGACACATAATCTGTAATATTTGGTCAATTTAAAGTGATAGTAAACTTTTTGACTATATATTCTGCAAGTGCAGGATATGCAGTTACATTACCTACAGTTTTATTATCTTATTAACCCGTTCTGCCTTTTTAAACCCCTTGATAACCAAAGACAACCTCCGGGTTCTAATGGAGTTAACCTTTTCTGTCCCCAGCCCTGAGATCTGGGAATTTCTCTTCCTAGAGTACTCACTCTGGTACAGGAAAAAGCAATATGTTGGGTACCTTTCTGGAACTCAAAGGTTTAAAAGGTGGAATAAGAGAGCTCCTGAGTCTGAGTGTGTGTTTGAGTATGTCCGTGCAGGTTTTTATTATCGATACATTAAATTTTGTTACATTTTGAAAGTGTCAGTAGAAAAATAATAATAATAGTGGTGTCAGTAAAAGAGTGGCAGGTCACAAATAGTCAAATATTTGGCTTTCCAAATTTTTTTCTGGACTTCACAGTAAAACAACATTTTCAGGACATTTGGCTGCGTTGCCTGTCTTGCATAAAAAGAGGTATTGAAGCAAGAGTGGATAACATTATTTTGCCATTATACAAATCATTGGTAAGACCTCACCTTGAGTATGCAGTGCAATTTTGGGCACCGGTTCTGAAAAAGGATATACTAGAACTAGAGAGGGTACAGTGGAGAGCAACAAAATTAATTAAGGGAATGGAGGACTTGACATATGAGGAACGACTAAACAAACTTGGTTTATTTACTCTAGAGAAAAGACGACTAAGAGGAGACCTTATCACATTGTACAAGTATATGAGAGGTCAATACAAGGATCTCTGCAGTGAGCTATTTATTCCAAGGCCTGATCAGGTGACCAGGGGACACCCCTTGCGATTAGAGGAAAGGAGGTTTAAACTTCAGCAGAGGAAGGATTTTTTTACGGTAAGGTCTGTCAAATTGTGGAATTCATTGCCCAGGGAGGTAGTTATGGCAGATACAATGGATACATTTAAGAGAAGATTAGATACATTTCTTTCAAAAGGGAACATACAGAGTTATACTGTTTATCAGTAGGCTGATCAGGAAGGTCTGATAAAGACTAATTTAATTGGTAGCAGGAAAGCTATACAATTCTCAGTTACTGAGGTATGAGGCAAAGGTTGAACTTGATGGACTTGTGTCTTTTTTCAACCTAATTTACTATGTTACTATGTATATGTCAGAGGGGTTCTCCAATACAAAAGACACCATCAGCGCTCAGAAGGTTAATGACACAGTATAAATGCTCTATGAACTACAGATACCCAGTGGGAACCTGCTGACACATACACTGATAAGAAACATTCTGTAACCGTGCGAGAAGCCCTGAAATCCGTGACGTGCCAGGACATCACTGGTCCTTAATGGGGATTTATCACCCCTATATATATATGTCTAAATCGTTAGTTTATATAGCGAGTAGATTGAAAACTGTTTTAATTTTTTTTTAATTGTTAGTTTGCCCAAATTAAACGTCTAAAGATTACCCTGTGGTTTCCTTCCGGACTGAATGTGGTTACCAGTTCTGTACCACAGTCTGTCACTCTTCCTCCACTTCCCTCCCTCTATCCAGCCTCCTCCAATGATAGAGGATTTCTGCCTCTAAGCTGGAGTGGTCTCTGGTCAGTGAGAGAGCTCACGAGCAGAAATCCTCTGTCATTGGAGGAGGCTGGATAGAGGGAGGGGATCAGAGGAAGAGTGACAGACTGCGGTACAGAGCTGGTAACCACAATCTGCCCAGAAGGAAGCCTCAGGGTAATCTTTAGACGTTTAATTTGGGTAAAATAACAATTAAAAAAAATTAAAACAGTTTTCAATCTAATCGCTATATAGACTAATGTTTTAGACAAACATGGATAGGAGAGATAGAACCCCTTTAACGCAAGTTTACCCATGACGGTCCTGGCATGTCATGGGTCCTTAAGGAGTTAATCAGTCTCTGACTTTGCAAGTGTAATTCCGGTGATTAGTGAGGTAAGTTACTGACACTTCTGAGATGGTAGCACCCACCTGCTGTGTGACAAATATGAGCATATATATATATATATATATATATATATATATATATATATATATATATATATATATATCATACAGCTGCTTCCATACACATTCAGAAAGAAAAAGTATGTTTAAAGGGGCCATATGTATAAAGAAAGTAGAACAATTCTAAGAAAAACCATCTGTACAAAGAAAACATTTCACAAATTCCCATTGATTTAAATGTTTTTGTTTTAACCCCTTGAATGCTACAGAGGTCTCCAATACATTGCTTTGCCAAGTGTTGAAGACCTCTCTAGCATTCAAGGGATCAAAACCCCATTTATATGATTTGCTCCACTTTGCCTTTATACATAAGGCACAAGGCTCTATGTCTTCATTCAAGGGATTAAAGTGACAGTCACCCTTGTTTTTTGAGCATAATACCAAAAGTCAAATTGCTCTACTTTTTATTTTGGTTTTCATCTTCAGCTATTAATTTTATTTAACCCTTTGAGTGCCAGAGTGGTACGGAACGCATTGCACAGCAATGCGTTCTGTACCACTCTGGCACTCAAAGGGTTAAACTTGTATATCTCCGACAGGGATCTCTATGAATTTATTTCCACTGAGTTTCCTCTCCCGCACTATGAAAATAAAGAGACTGCCACAATATAACAAAAAGGACAGTGCAACAGTATAGAAAAGCTACCTCTACAGAATACTGTTCACTCAGTGCTACTGAGGGACTGCAGTATTGCATAAATGTCTCTAATGTCACAGTCCCCAAATGAAACCTCTCTGAAAACAGAGATACCGGGAGCTCAATGTTTGCACGCCTACCAAGTGTCCCTCTTTAGGAGGGACACTCCCTCTTTTAGACCCAAATCCCTCTGTCCCTCCTTCCCACCCTGATGTCCCTCTTTTTAGGAGATCACACTGTGTGGTGTGTATATAAGGGTATCACATTGCTCTACAGCAATAAAACACATTATTGTTTGTTTAAAGATCGGTATGTGGGTTTATAAATTAGTCTGTGTAAATAAAATACGTTGGTCTTGTTATAAGTCATTTCTTAGGCTGGAGGCGTCAGTAGGTCAAGAAATAGCCTAAAAATTCTTGGTAATGCTCCGCCCACCAGCCACACCCCCCAGAAACATCCCCTACAACAAAAGTGTCCCTCTTTGGCAATTTGAAATGTTGAGAGGTATGATGTTCGGGTGCAAAAGTGTAAAAACAAAAATAATAATAATAATAATTTAATAATAAAACATATGTTGAGTTAAAGGGGATGTACTATCTAGATAGAACTTAGGCTAAATAGTTAGGTTATACAGAGAATCTGACTAAAAGTGTGTTATTTTTTTTAAGCTTTAGTTTGTCTAAATTGAAGTTATAAAGTCATCCCTGCAGCTACTTCCGGACAAACTGCGGTTACCTGCTCTGTACCACAGTCCGTCACTCTGCCTCTGCTCCCCTCCCTCTATTCTAAAAGGAAATTCCCTGTAATTCTTAGCTCAGTTCTTGTGTCAAGAACACCAGTGTAAAATGTTCAGTTTGCTTTCCTCTTCCATACCTGCTCTGCAAAAACAGCGCCTGTGCCACCCATCCTAAACTCTCCAGCTTGTATTTCTGCTCACCAAAGTCAGCACAACTGAAGAGCTACAGGTTGTCCATCCTGAGGTAAAGTAATTGGTTACCTGGTAACATGTAAGCTTCTTCCTCCCGGTGTGGGAGGGTCCCACAGTCCCATAAGGGTTATTAGGTGTGACTGACTTAACACAGATGGGCGGAAGCTAGTCTGGACTTGGTACTAAAGTGGGTGTAACCGAGGGGCGGAGTCGGCGTGGTTACTAAGAAGCTGACTGAAGCTATTCACCAAAATTGGCTTCTATACGTAGAAGGCCCGTTCCGCACCCCAAACAAGGCAAGCAGGCTCACGTACAGAGTGGAGGAAGAAGTTGAGAAGCATCTCGCAGAAGACCAAACCGGGTTGGGAACAGAAGACATTGAAGAGTGCACACACGCTGAGGTAGCAGGACTTGCAGAGAAGTTGTCAAACGGCAAAGCACCAGGGAGTGATGGAATAACGAACCTAGCAATCAAAAACCTCCCGACAGCATCAATAGAACACCTTGCAAACATCTTCAATGCATGCATGAGGCTCCAGCACTTCCCAAAATGCTGGAAAGAAGCAAGGGTCATTGTTTTCCCAAAGGCTGGCAAACCACTGAGGGATCCTGCAAACTACCGCCCCATCAGTTTACTCTCTGGACTATCGAAGCTCCTGGAGAAGGTCCTTCTTGCCCGACTCAGTGACTTTGCCTCCGAAAGAAGCCTACTAGCAAATGAACAGTTTGGATTTCGAAAGGAGCATGCAACAACCCATCAGCTGCTGAGAGTGGTAGACACCATCAGCCACGGGTTCAACATCAAGAAATCCACGGGAATTGTCTTCTTGGATGTTGCCAAAGCATTCGACAGAGTCTGGCACAAGGGACTGCTGCACAAGATGATTGGCCTGGGATTTCCAAACTACCTGGTAAAGACAATTGCAAGCTACCTTGGAGAGCGCACCTTCCATGTCGCCATGCGGTCGGAGATGTCCTCATCACATCCCATCCGAGCAGGCGTGCCACAGGGATCGAACCTTGGACCCTTTCTTTTCAACATCTTCACCAGTGACATCCCGACAGATCTGCATAAGACCGACCTGGCACTGTATGCGGATGATGTCGCAATCATCTCCCAGTCATTCAGCGAAAAGGAAGTGGCAAAGAATCTGCAAGCATCACTAGATACCATCTCAACCTGGTACAGCGACTGGCGAATAGAACTCAACATCAGTAAGACTACTGCAACACTGTTTACCAGAAAGAAGATCAAGGAGCACCCCCACATCAGCCTCAATGGGGAGACCATCAAGTGGGAGAGCAGCAGCCGTTACCTCGGTGTGACCCTGGACAGCAAGCTCAACTGGGGAAGCCATATTGAGAATACCCAGCAGAAGGCAACAGGAAAGATGGCAGCACTGTACCCACTCCTGAAGACCAAGTCCATGCCACTACGGACAAAGATTAACGTCTACAAGGCAATCATCAGACCTACCCTGACGTATGCCTCCCCAGCATGGATCACTTGCCATGAGCGACACCGGAAGAGTCTTCAGAGAGTCCAGAACAAGGCCCTGCGGATATCGTCCGGAGCTCCAAGCTTCATAAGGACAGCTGACCTTCACAGGGAGCTGGACATCGAGATGTTGGACGAACACCTAGAGAAGCTGAGTAGGAAATTCTGCCAAGGACTGGATCAGAACCCAAACCCTCTGATCAGAAAACTCACTGCCACCACTGCAAACCCCTTCGACCGCTACCCGCGGCCCATCACAGCGAAGACCCTGTGAAACTAACCCAACTGTGACAAGTCAACACAGATCAAGAGTAATCCAAACCTGTGACTTAAAAACCCAACCCGAGAATATGGAGTAGTGAGGCTCAAGCCTCGGTATCCAAAATCACCGCTGATGGATAAAATCTATCAGCAAGAAGAAGACGACTGGCAGAAGGCCCGTTCCGTTGCGGGCGGGTCTAAATAAGGCGAGGGTTCCAGACGGTTCATGGGCGAGGTAAGGCAGGTTGCGGCCCCGAATGCGGCCCGATTGAATGCGGCATGCCTTTTGCGGCCCGGTTAAGCGAGGCGTGTCGGATGTGGCCCGATTAGCCGCGGAGGGCCGGATGCGGCCCGATTTGCCGCGGCGGGCCGTATACGGCCCGACCAATGTATGGAGGACCAAAAATGACTCGTAAGTTGCCTTGAATAAGTGTGGGTGGGCCAAAAGTATTGAGTCACGTTTCACACCCCTCAAAGTCTTAACACGGAAGTACCAACAAAATATTTATGCAGAATACCAAACAGCCCATCTCTGGTACTCAGTAAAAATATTTTGTGAAAAATTTTATGTAGAAAAAAAAACTACAAGTGGCAGTTTGTCAGTGGTTTATGTCATAGTGTCTGGCTTATAATATTAAGCACAAATATTTCACATTCAGTATATCTCTTGTCACTGGAAAAAGAGGCATTGCTCATATCTCTGTATTTAATCTGTAATATAAGGGTAATTTAAATTGATAAACTTTTTGATGACATTCTGCAAGGACAGAAAATGCACTCACATTACTCACTTTTATTTTATTTTTTAATCCATTCAGCCTTTTTAAACCCATTAAGTAAAAAGGACACCCTCTAGGTTGTCATGGGGTTAAACTTTTCTGTCCCCAGCCCTTATATCTGAGATTCTCTCTCTTCCCATACCAACCATATGTCCCACTTTAGTAGGGACAGTCCCTGTTTCAGAACCAAATCCCTCATTCCCACCTTGTTGTCCCTCTGTTTTTGGAGCTCAGACTGTGTATCACATTGCTCCACTGCAAAGAAAATTGCATTAATGTTTGTCTAAACTTCAGTGTATGAGTTTATACATTTGTCTGTGTAAATAAAATACTTTGTTTTTGCCCTAAGTTATTTATCCAGTCACTTAAAGAGTTGTAAATAGGTTATGAAATTACCTAAAAATTCTTGGTAATGCACTACCCACCAGACACGTCCCCAGAAACAACCCCTAAAATACTAATGTCCCTTTTTGGCCATTTTGAAACACTGGAAAGTATATAAAAAAAATAAAAAACTCGGGAGAACGCTAGAAAATAATATAAAAGGAAAATATATATATATAAAAAAACAATGTGGAAGTATCAGGACAAAAAGAGTGCAAAACACCTATATGAATAAAACATACAAATGTCTGTAATTTATTACACATAATAATAAACATTCATAAAATCATGCAATGTATATGATTTTATGAATGTTTATTATTATGTGTAATAAATTACAGATATTTGTATGTTTATTCATATAGGTGTTTTGCATTCCTTTTATCCTGATACTTCCACATTGGTTTTTTTAGCGTTACACTATATCTAGGCTTTCAGGTTCCCCATTGGCCAGCAGACACAATTACATGTATTATTTACGGTGAGTCTGTTAGGCGTTTTGGGAACTATAGATAGGGCACCATTAAGGTGCTTTTCTATTTTTATTTTCCATTTATATTTTAGTTATTTTAGTTTTATATTATTTTCTAGCACTCTCCTGAGTTTTTTTCTTTTTTATATATTATATGTAGGTTTGGTCTCACACTTACAGGGATAGTGTCCCCTATACTTTGGTTTTTAGTGCCAATATCTATCTTGTGGTTTTTATTTTGTTGGAAGGTATGTCTGACTAGAGTGCTTACTCTGGTACAGGAAAAAGAGATGTTTTGGATAATTTTCTGCAACTGAAGCTGCTAAACAACGGAATGAGAAAGATCCTAGGAGTGAGTGAGTGTGAGTACATTTGTGCAGGGTCTTTACTGTCACTACAAACAATTTTGTTACATTTCGAAAGTGTCATTAAAAATATAATGGTGTTAGTAAAAGATTGGCAGTTCACAAGTATGTGTCAAAAATTCGCTGATCCGTATATTTTCTGGAATTTGCAAGTAAGCAAAATTTTTTGGACATTTGCCTGCATTGCTGTTTAAACTTTGAAGGGAGAGAGGGGTTCTCCATACCATAAGCATTCAGAAGAGTGGAGTGGGTTTGAGTTGAGTCAGTGGCATGCGTGTGTGAGCATGTGTTGTGTGGAGGTGAATGGGATGTGTATGTGTGTTGGGCGAGTGGCAGTGGGGTGTGTGGATGAGTGTGTGTGAGGTGAGAGAGGTGAGTGTGTGAGTGGAGCTGTATGTGTAGAATGTGTGTGTGTGGAGTGTGTGTGAGTGGACCTGTTATGTGTAGAGTGTGTGTGGTGTGTGGAGTATGTGTTTGAGTGGGGGCCAAAACACTGATTAATAAATTAGCACCTTTTTCAAAAAGACCTGTGTGTACTTACTTAATGGTTGGATACTATTTCTTTCATTATATTGATTTATATAAGCAGCATCCAGGCAGTAGTAATATTTTTGCATATGTCAAATAGGAGTGCCCATTCTTTCTCTAAATATATATATATATAAATATGTGTGATGTGAAATGAGTCATTAACATAAGCCTGGTCACATCCGATGAGCCCTCTCTGTGGACTCCACAGGAGGAAGTTCTCATGTATGGGCATAATAGGTATGAGCAGAAATTGACACAGAGACTCACCTTTGTCACTGAGTTCAGTAACAAATTTGGAAAAATGTCAACGGTGTAGCAAAGAGCAAGCACTGATTTCACGATTATCAGCCAACATGCTTTGTCAGGCCCAGTGGTACAACTTGACTTAACATGGATGACATGCTTAGGCATGGAGCTTAAACTATAAAAGTGACTGCTACAGGAATATGAACGGATCTAATACTTTTCACTTCATGCGTTAAAGGGGAACATTCTCCTAATGTTCCCCTTTAAGGAAAATCACCTCATAAATCTGTGGTTCTCATCCAGGGTACCCTGGCACTTTGATTTATATATATATATATATATATATATATATATATATATATATATATATATAAAAAAATATGTATTTGCAGAGTTGTTGCCACTTGTAGAGGGGTTTAAAGGCATGGTGTTGGCCTGGTGTTTGGGCTGTCCTGATCATTGCCTTTAAGGTAACAATTAAACCCCATGTGACTTGTGGGAGTGGGTGGATGGGAGTTATAAAGGGGACTGATGGAACTCCAGTCTTCTTGGCCTGCTGCTCACTCTCTACGGGTCACTGAAGGTGAGTCCTAACATGAAGTTGTTTTTATATGTGGTAAATGTTTTTAAAATATGCCCAACGCGTTATGTACAAGATCTCAGCTCATAAGAAATGCTTCGTCAGGGGTGTTTTTAATCTAGATAGGATGATTGTGTGAAGTTAGGTACTCGCCTTGTATTGGGGAGCCTTGACGTGGCAGGCGGGCTTAAACATACTTTGGCCAAACTATGCAACAGAGACCCCAAATTTATTAAAGTGGTATATACAATATGCGTTACACAGGGTTCACACTTGGATAGCTTATATGGAGGAGCGTAGATTTGGTTTTGTTTTGAATTTAACAGACCTTACTGTAAAAAAAAAACCCTTCCTCTGCTTAAGTTGAAACCTCATTTCCTCTAATCTCAAGGGGTGGACCCTGGTTATTTGATCAGGCCTTGGAATGGAAATTTTATTTAGTATGTTACCCTGAGATTTGACTCAAAACCCTGATTATCATGGTCAAACCCAGAGAGTGTCCAGGTATGGTGGGTTAACTTCATGGACTTGACACCCAGGACTGAATGAGTGTTATCTCCTGAACATAGTAAGGTAAATGGGTGGTCATTTTTAGTTGGTTAGTTATCTTTTAGCAACATACAACATGTTGTGAACATCTTTCCAGTGCTCTGGTTATGTATAGATCTAACACAGTCGTATGGTTCTGCATTTCAGGAAATAAACAATGAGGTACACATAGCTCTAAACATTACAGGGAGAACTACCCAGTTATTGTGTTTCAGATACTGACCACAAGCTCAAATGTGAGAAAATGGCTGCCAAGCTCTGCCTTTCCATTTTCTTATTGTAAGGACAATGTAAAAGCCAAACAGGATAGATTTATGTACCATTTCTAGCCAATGTAAAAAAGAAACAACAAAAAAAAAACAAGTGGAGCCTAAACCCTTGAGTTCCAGCACTGCATTACTCCACAATGCGTTACGTAACCCTTTGGCACTCAAAGATTCAAACCCATTCAATAGTATTGAGGCCTTCAATGCCTTGAGTTGCAATGGCTTGGAAACCAACTTAGCATCCAAAGCATAAATAATAAATTTTTAGCTGAAAAAATACTTGTCAAAACAAATTAGTTTTAACCCTTTGCGTGCCAGAGAGGTATCCATCGCAATGTGTTGGATACCTCACTGGAACTCAAAGGGTTAATACATTCTCAACCACATCCTTATTTTTGATGAAGGTTGTTAAAACAAGCTCAGTCGGAAGAGAGAATATATTCTTTGTATGTTACCATGACCCACTCCTAACCCAGGGCTCTGTGAAAAGCTTACATTGGCAACGTATCTGATAGTAAATGCATTGGAAAATATATATAAAAGACATCAATGCCAAGCAAGGCCAAAACAAACACAAACTCTAGAGACGCAGATTTATTGCTGTGTTAAAATGGATTAGAAGGATACTGTCACCAAATAACAGTCTCATGTAACCCTTTAGGGTCCAATGGGGTGAGCAACAAATTGGAAAGACTAGATTTTAGACCTCAGGAAACAAATAGAGAATGTTTACAGATGTTAGAATGGAGTACAAGGTATGCAACTGAAGTTCATTTTTAGGTGTTACTTCCTTTAAAGATATAGTAATACTTGCAAATTACTAATCCCCATATTGTAGCTTTGTTAAAAAGAAACTTATTGCCCTCAGTGTCATCTCTCAGACCCTTATGGTTTGAGAGATGATAGCGCCCAAAGTTCCAACCTCCCTCCCCTTTCCCTGACTGAACGCTGACTGCAGGGGAAGCTGTCGCATGACAGTCTTATGTGCATCAGGAGGCTCTGCAGCTGAACCGAGATCGCGTTTATAAAAAATAATTATTTCACTGAAACAGTCTTCTACGTGTGCTTGGTTTGCGATTGGTTTGCAAGCACACGTAGAAGACCGTTTTAGCGAAAGATTTATTTTTTATAAACGCGATCTCGGCAATGCTGCAGAGCCGCCTGATGCAAGTAATACCGGATATCCAGTCAGCATTCAGCGTTCCGTCAGGAAAGGGGGAGGGAGGGAGGGGGGAACTTTGAGAGCTATCATGTCTCAAACCATAAGGGTTTGAGAAATGACACTGGGGGCAATAAGTTTCTTTATAACAAAGCTACAATATGGGGATTAGTAATTTGCAAGTATTACTATCCCTTTAACAGTGTTTCTATGTGCCACAGACACTACAGTGATTCTTCTGTTACTGTTTCAAAGTGAGCTAATATGCTGGTGCACTCAGCCAAATTTATTTATATATAAAGGGAGAGTGAAGCAGTTCTGAAGCAAACCAATTGCACATTAGGGAACAAATTTAAAAATTTTCATTGATTTAACCCTTTGAGTGCCAGAGAGGTACGGAATGCATTGCTTTGCACAAAACCCATTTAAATTAACAGTCTGTTTGCTAGGGATGTATGCAATGCATTGCAGCACAATGTGTTGGATACCTCTCTGGCACGCAAAGGGTTAATGTTAATTTTCAGCTCCCCCCCCCCTTATAAAGCAGTTTGTTTGTGCCAGAATTGCTCTAGATCTTATTGAATCAGACTCATTACAAAGATTTATCACCATCTCTCTCCCACCTATTGGCCTTAATTATACTAATGCAGGTAATTTGATTCAAAATTCTTTTCTGCTGTAGACATAGGAGAATTTATATGGCAGTAAAAGATGGAATAATGAGCACAGAGTTTTCCTTCCTGTGGGTCACATGACTTCTCACTAACGTCTGCAGTATTGATGTCAACATCCAAGGACCAAAATCAATGTGTTTTAATTGGAAAGCACTGTTATTTATTGTGCGATTCCAAAATAATCATTGAAACCAATTCTAAGTCAGGGAGAATTAGAAAATGGTAGAAAATTAGTGATAAATTCTACGGGGCTGATTTTAAGCACCAGAGGGGTGTGCATACCAACATATATACTCTGCTAACTTTAAGATTTTAATACTAGTAAGCCCCTTACACCTGGCTGATAGCAAATAGCAGGAAAATGTCAGAAAGTTGCTTTTTTACAGCTTACGTTTGTCTAATACATGGTGTTAATCACAAAATAATGGGATGGAAGGCCCCAAAACACCCATAGACTGCCCCAATATCCTCCCCTAGGTGCAAGCAGTATCAAGTGTTGTGTTTTTGGCAGTATCTTATTGAAATGTTGCCCTCTGTTTGGTGACCATTAAAAGAGCAACTACATTAGAATGTTGCCAGCATCAAAAGTGTGACATTCTAACATAGTAACATAGTAATTTAGGTTGAAAAAAGACTTGCGTCCATCTAGTTCAACCCTTTTCCTATTCCTGTTTACCATCATTGATCCAAAAGAAGGCAACCCCCCCCCCCCCCCCAATACAGCAATTTCAAATTCTACCCTGAATGGGGGGAAAAAATTCCTTCTTGATTCCAAATGGCAATCAGATTTCTCCTTGGATCAACAAGCATTCTGATGTCGCATGCTTAAGGGTTGCCCCTTGGAGGGCGACTATTCAATAGGACTGACTTATCCTAACAAACCCCAACCATTGGGTATGATACGCCCAATCCTAACAAACCCCAACAATTGGGTATGATATGCTTTGGAAGTTACATTATCAGCCTGTCGACTATCTTTATATTGGATGCTAAAGCTTTCTACCCAGGGCATGTTACACACCAGTTGAGGAACATAATATATACCCACTTACCAGCTTTCCCAAGACTGGTACAGACACATCTAAGTTTCAGATGGATGGGAGAGCACAATGATCGGGAGACTTTCAGTGATAAAGTATACACTACCCTCTGCCCTCTTAACACATTTCAAGAGACTGGCACATTCTGTTTCATTTCATGGATGGGAGATTTTGCAAGAGAGACGCATTCTATGACTATTTTCAGGCAGTGAGTATCCATTCCTCTACTCTCTTCCGTGACCCTGCTCCATTACAGTTTGCTTTGAAAAGGTCGCACGCAAAAGAGTGTGCGCCCAAATGACACAGTTATCATGCCGCCATAATAAAAATGTTGGGTACTGAAAGGTTGCATCAAATCCCACAGTGATAGAGAAGTTACAGAAGGAGAGTGAACTCCCTAACATTTTAACCTTTAACCCATCTTATGTCTTACGTCCAATCACTACTTGACAGGCTTAGGCTCACAGGTACTTATTCACATGAAAGACCCTTCACCCACAACACAGACTCCGTTCCAACTCTACCCACATAATACCTGCCTTGCCAATGGAAAAGTGCCCATTCGCCTACCCTTAGCACAGACTCTTCCACTGCTTTATTCATCAGCTCCAATACACCGGCTTGCATAGGCTGCCCTGGCTCTATCCCATTATGCTGCCCCGGTGCTTTAACTACCGATAAATGAAAACATTCTCTTCTCTGTTTAAAACAAATGACATAAAGATTGCCCAGATTGGTGGATCAGCCTATTTCACTGTAGTTAAAGTGCCGGGGCAGCATGATGGGATAGAGCAGTGGCAGCATGATGGGATAGGCATTGCCTGCCAAGGGTTAACAATAAGAGTGCAACTTCTCTAACTTCTGTACCTTTTGTAACACTGTGGTACTTGATGCGACCTTTCAGTACCCGACATGAGAATCTCAAGCTGTCAAACAGTGCAAGATTCTCATGTCGCCATTTTTATTAAGTCAACATGGTAACTGTGTCATTTGGTCGCATGTACTTTCATGTGCAACCTTTTAAAAGGATACCCTCCAATACAGAGCAAAACAGTCTGGTAGCAATATTCTGATGTTGCCCTTTTGATGGTCGCCAAATAGATGATGACATTTCAATAGTAAATCGTTTTGTAAATTGGCATTAGACAGAGCAAAATCTCAGTCATACATTCACCCCAATTTCACTACTCTGATGATGTCACATGCCTACAAGCAACCCTATCAGGTCATGCTGCCCCTTCAAATTTCCTGCAGAGGCTTGCCTTTCATAATCTGTTGAAGAATTAACTCTTTGGGTGCCAGAGTGAGATAATGGGTGAATTAATCAAAAACAATGTATTTTTAGACCTTTATTTTGAGTTTAAGTATTCTGCAAGTGCATCCGATATAAAGAGAAACTGCCAATGCTTTTTAATATTCTTTTTATCTTCACCTATTATTATTACATGTTTATGTCCCTGACACTGAGATACCTGAATTTTTCTTTCAGAAAGCATTCTGTACGGGGCTGTAGTATTAGACAGAGTGCAACAATGTAAAAAAGATACAATGCATATAATAGTGAAACAATGTAGAGAACCCACTTGCACAACATATAGATCAATCAGTGCTGCAGGGAGACTTGTAACACTGTGTAAATATCCTGACTTCCTGTGTCACAGACAGCAGTCTCCCTGTATTCAGAAATTCAACGACTTCTCAGTTAGGAATATAAAATGACAAACAAAACAGGTGAAGATGGGAAAAAAAAACTAAAAGCATTTAGGGGTGATAAGCTCCCTACTTCTGTTTTTATTAAGAATAAGACTTTTTTTCAACTGTGAGACGCTGTCTTTGTAATAAGGAACCACAGTTATTTTGGACCAAACCGCATGCACCCTAGGGAATAAATAATAACCCCCCTTTCCCAATAATAAAAAAAAGACAAACAATGTCCTGCCCTACAGGTCCTTATCGCACATGTCACTTTCCTCTTCCTGTTGTCCCAGTTTGTCGTTGTGCCACTCAGCATCTCCAAGCATCAAGGCCTTTTATATCAGTCCACACTGCTATAGATTGTAACCTATGGGAACAGAGCCTTCTTATCTTTCTGTTTCCAGTGACTTTTAATCCTTTCAGTGCTAGAGGGGTACGCAATGCATTGCAAAGCAATCCGTTGTGTACCCATCTGACTCTGAAATGGTTAAAGCGGAACTTTCATGTAGTGATAAGTTGCCCTTTAATAATTAAACATATGGCGACTAGCATCCTAATACATGTATTACCTCTCAAAAGTGCCGCATTCTAAAGAAATCTTAAATCTTGGGAGACTGGAAGCCAGGCATCAGTGCAGACATCTTGTCTGCGCACCTGCGCTGTCAGTCCCGGTCTCCTGTAAGAAGCATTGCACTGTGCCACAAGGTAACCGGAAAGGACTGACAGCACAGACTGCACTAAACTGGTAGTCAGTCTCCAAAGATTAAGGATTTCTTTAGAATCTGGCACTTTTGAGAGGTAATACATGTATTATCAAGCTAGCTGCCATATGTTTCCTTAGTTTTAAAGCCCATGTACATGGGCCAATGCTGGCGGTGTTGCAGTCATGTGCAGTACTGACTGCCCAAAAGCGCTGCGGCTGATGTGGAACGGGGCACTCCGAATTCAGACCGTAGTCCTCTTTGCGCACCTTCCTGGAACCAAGCTCTGTATGAGCCGCAGCGAGGACAGTCTGTACTGCACATGACTGCAGCTCGCGCAGCCGTCTCTACTGTGCATGACGGCTTCTGACAAACATCCTTTGCGAATTATTATATAGGATTATTTAAAGGGATAGTAATACTTAAAATGTAAAAAAAAATATGTTGTAGGGTTTATCCCCCTGAGTAAAACAAGGGTACTCCCACTGCTGAAAGGTGTTTCATTCAAAAGTTATTAATTTTCAAAGTTTAATTTTTTAGGTGCAATATCACAGTGGCCTGAAATTGTACAGTGGCGCTGTTGCTACACGATCCTATGGACAGCTCTGGTCAGTTGACCATAAATCTCCATAGGATGGTGTAGCAACAGCGCCACTGTACAATTTCAGGCCACTGTGATATTGCACCTAAAAAATTAAACTTTGAAAATTAATAAATTTTGAATGAAACACCTTTCAGCAGTGGGAGTGCCCTTGTTTTACTCATGGGGATAAACGCTACAACATATTTTTTTTTACATTTTAAGTATTACTATCCCTTTAAGGGCGACTTATTACTATGTGAAAGTTCTGCTTTAATGGTGATTGTAACTATCCTTATATCAGTTGCACCACACGGAGACAGACAAACGTTCTCCAAATTCCCACTGTTTAACCCTTTGAGTGCCAACGAACTGCAGCGAGAATGGGAAGGTTTGCAGCCAGGGGAGGGCTGGCAACTTTTGGCCAGGGGGGCAAGTACAATTAAGTGGCCTATTTCTATTACCGCTCCAGCCCAATGTCCCAGCCCACCCCCTTTTGTTAATGTTATAGCTGGCATTAATGTTATGGATTAAGTCAAGTGATACCTCAGAGCTTATAACTGAAATGGTAGTACACAATTGACATCACAGAGATGACAATTGAAATGGATCTACACTAGCGATACCACAGAGCTTATAACTGAAATGGATCTACACTAGTGATACCACAGAGCTTATAACTGAAATGGATCTACACTAGTGATACCACAGAGCTTATAACTGAAATGGATCTACACTAGTGATACCACAGAGCTTATAACTGAAATGGATCTACACTAGCGATACCACAGAGCTTATAACTGAAATGGATCTACACTAGTGATACCACAGAGCTTACAATTGAAATGGAGCAACACTATTGATATCACAGACATGACATTTGAAATGGAGCTACAATACTCGTGTAGCTCCTTAAATTCTGTTTACTCTGTTTACAGCAGCAAATGGGAAATTGAGGGAGGCAGTGGCCCACTGGCCCATATTCATGACCAGCCTGGAGGGCAACTGCCCCCTTGCCCTCCAGGCCAGCCCTCCCCTGTTTGCAGCCCTGTTTGCTTCACCTGGTGGCAAAACATTTTTAACCCTTTGAATGCCAGAGGGTTACGTAATGCATTGCCGATCAATGCGTTGTGTACCCCTCTGGCGCTCAAAGGATTAAGTGATGCTGTCAGAAAAATCCAAGTCAGCTGTGTAATACGTTTTGAAAGAAGCATCTCCCGGCATTAGGAATACCCTTGTATATATTTTCATGTTTAGGGTTTAATGCCCCTTAAATATGAGCCTTATTTCCAAGCACACACTAATCATCTTCGCGTCCGTATTTTGCTCTCCCAGTGTATCATATAGAACTGATGGCAGACACAGCAAAGTGGCATGAAAATTGATTGAAACACACACTCAAAGAATCGGCTTTGCATGCTTTTCAGTCCCAGATATGGGTGTTTGTGATTACATGCCAGTTTCAGTGCCAGATGTCTTTTTTTTTTGGCTATTAAACCAAATGAGATGTTAGATTTCCAAAAGATCAAAAGCTTTCCCCAAAAAAAGATAGAGGTTTGGGCCAACCAAATGCACTGTGTAGCACAATTTCACCATTACAAGTAGAGAGATTAGCATCATTACACGTTCCAAGCTGGCAACAGAACCCAGGGTTTTAAGTTGTACATGCCCTACTTCCATTGAGAGTAACCCAGAAGCCATACACACAATAACAATAAAATTAGCTCCACCATAATACCAGCTGGGCACAACCTTGTTGATTAAACAGTCCAGATATATGTTTGGGTAGCAAAAACGTGCTCACATTTCATTTATCTATTAAAGGGACAGTAATGTCCCAGAAAAAAATCTTTACCGTTTGCACAGCTTAAAAAGTTCAACTATATGCAAAAAAATCCCATCTCTCAAACCACTATGGTTTGAGAGATGTTTAGCACTAAAGTTCCCCCGTCTATCCCCCCCCTTTCCCTGACGTCAGCGCTTTGCTGACTGAAAGGGAATCTCAGGGACCAACTGGCAGCTCTGCAGCAGAGCCGAAATCGCATTATTGGAAAATAATCACTTCATTGGAAAGGTCTACAAAGTGTGCCTGGTTTGCAACCACATTTTATAGACCATTCCAATGAAGTAATTTGTTTTAAATAACACGATTGTGGCTCTGCTGAAGAGCCTCCTCGTGTCGACCAACACGGATCTCCTGCTGTCAGCTTTACAGCTGACAGCAGGAAACGGGAAACTTCCAATGTGAATATCTCTCAAATCATAGCGGTTTGAGAGATAGGATTTGTTGCACATAGTTGAATTTTTTAAGCACTACAAAACGATAAAAGGATTTTAGTCTTACCTGTTAAATCCTTTTCGCTTAGTCCATACAGGTTACTGGTAACTTTGGGTAGGTGATCCACCCCTTTAACTAGACAGGAACAATTCTAGAAGTGAATTCAGGGGGTGGAGCCTACCTTCCCTTCTTGGCTGCAGCTAGCCAATCAGCTCCAGTAAGATTTGAGACACCAACTATTGACTAGATAGTAGAAGGGAAAGAAGACTACTGTGAGCATGACCCTGAAGGACTCCCACGGTCTGCCACAGGAGAGCCAAGCATGGTCCCTTGACAGGGTGGGAGACCAGTACCCTGTATGGACTAAGAGAAAAGGATTTAACAGGTAAGACTAAAATCCTCTTTTCTCTGTCGTCCAATACAGGTTACTGGTAAATTTGGGATGTCCAACCATTGAGCTTCCCTGAGGCGGGAAAGAAGGCAAGGACCAGGCGCAAGGCCCCCAAAGTCACCAGAGCAGATATGAACCATCAGATCAGAGATAGCCCAACAAAATAAATGAAGTGTCAACGGACACTGAACAGGGGTAAGGACACCCCAGGAACTGTTACACAGCACGCTGAACTAGAACCAACAGGACTCAAAAGAGAAGGAAGCACCAAACAACCAAAGAAGATTCTAGACAGGCAAGACTGCCTCCAGGATCTTCCTCCCAAAACTGGCATCAGCCAATGCCAGCACATCAACACGGTAGTGCTTCGAAAAGGTGTGCACAAATGACCAAGTGGCAGCCTTGCACAACTGATCAGCGGAGGACTGATTCTTGTAAGCCCAAGAAGCCCCAATAGATCTAGTAGAATGAGCCATGACCCGAAAGGGAACAGGCTTCTTCCTTAGCTCGTAAGTCTTCTGAATAGTGGACTTGATCCAAGAAGAAATAGTCACTTTGGATGCAGGTCTCCCTGCCCTGGGGCCCTCAGGAATGACAAACAGTGCATCAGACTGTCTAATGGACTCAATGCAATGTACATAAAACTTAAGACAATGCACCACATCTAACAAGTGGAGATCCCTCTCCTTGTCAGAGATATGGTCAGGGCAGAAAGAAGGCACCACAATCTCCTGGTTAATGTGGAACTCAGAGACCACCTTTGGGAGAAACTCCTGCAAAGTGCGAAGCACTGCCTTGTCTTTGTGAAACATCAAAAAGGGTGGTCTACAAGACAGAGCCCGTAACTCCGCGACACAGCAAATGATCGCCAGGAGAAAGGCCTTTTTCCATGTCAGCAGGCATAGAGGAATAGTATCCAAGGACTCAAATGGAGGGCGCTGAAGAATGCCCAGAACCAAGTTAAGATCTCACTGAGAAGCGGGAGTCTTAAAAGCAGGATGAGAATGAGCAACGCCCTGGAAGAAAACCTTGACATCAGGAAGAATAGCAATGCGCCTCTGAAAGAAAACAGAGAGAGCACAAGTCTGAACCTTAAGGGAACTCAAACGGAGGTCCTTATCCACACCATCCTGCAAGAAAGCCAAGACCGTAGGCAGATCAAAATCCTTTGAAAGGTCCCTATCAGCACACCAAGATAGAAAGGTCGACCAGACACGATGGTAGGCCTTAGAAGAAACAGGTTTGCGGGCACTGAGCATAGTAGCCACCACACCAGAAGAAAAATCTTTAATCTTCAATATTGAGGATTCAATTTACAAGCCATCAAAGCTAGACGGTGAACATTCTCCTTCCACAGGTAACCCTGTAGAAGAAGATCTGGATGGCAAGGGAGCCAGAATGGCTCCGCCACTGACAGATCCAGAAGCTCCGGAAACCAAGCCTGTCAAGGCCAGTACGGAGCAATCAGAAAGACTGGACAACGCTCCGGTCTCAATTTCCGTAACACCCTGTGCAACATGGGAAGGGGAGGAAAGATGTAAGCCAGAGGAAATAACCAAAGAATGGACATGGCATCCACCGCTAGAGGTAGAGGATCCCTCCAGGGAGAGAAGAACCTCGGAACGTCCGGTTGTGTCTTGTTGCCATCAGGTCGATGCAAGGAAGACCCCACTTCTGAACAATGAGGGTGAACAAATCTGGGTGCAGTTCCCACTCTCCTCTGTCCACCGTGTGTCTACTGAGGAAGTCTGCTATGACGTTGTCTACGCCAGGAATGTGCACTGCGGATATGGCAGGAACATGTTCTTCTTCCCAGGACAAAATAGCCTTGACCTCTAACCAAGCGGCAAGACTTCTTGTTCCAACCTGCTTGTTAATGTAAGCCACGGCTGTGGCGTTATCGGACTGGACCCGGACTGAGCATTCTTCCAGCTGAGATGTCCAATAAAGAAGGGCATGAAATATCACCTGAAGCTCCAACACGTTGATGGGAAGGAGAGATTCCTCCGGAGACCACCGGCCCTGAGCACTCAGGCAACCCAGGACTGCTCCCCAGCCGGAGAGGCTGGCATCTGTCGTCACCATGGTCCAAAAGGATACCAGGAAGGACTTGCCCTTCAGAAGATTGGAGAGGTCGAGCCACCACGAAAAACTTAGTTCCACATGAAGAGGGAGGGATACTGACGTCTTCAGAAGGTTCGGCTGACCCCTGCACACCTGGATCACAAACCTCTGGCGTTCCCTGGTGTGAGCCATGGCAAATAGGACTGCTTCTATGGTGGAGATGAATTTCCCCACTAGAGAGCACAGCTTCTTGGCTGGAACTGGATTGTGAGCCAGAACAGCAGAAACCCTGTGGGCAATCTGGTGAGCCACTTTGTCCGTGAGAAACACATGCGCTGCTGAGCAATGAAGAGATGGCCCAAGAAGACCAGACGCTGGGATGGGACAAGATCTGACTTGTTCATGTTGATGATCCACCCGTGATGGGTGAGAGCATGAATGCAGTCCTGAACCTGCTGACGAAGAATTTCCAAAGAAGGGGCTTTCAGAAGCAGGTCATCCATGTAGGAGTGACTCTGATGCCGTCCCGATGGAGGACAGATACTGAGGCTCCCAGGACATGATTGAAGACTTGAGGAGCTGTAGTCAGACCAAAGGGAAGAGCTGAAAACTGAAAGTGCCCTTGGTCATAGGCAAACCTGAGATACTGCCGACTCTGTGGATGAATGGCAATGTGTATATACGCGTCCTGAAGATCCAGAGAGGCAAGAATTCCTCTGGGGACCTAGCAGCAATCACCGTCCTTAGGGACTCCTGGTGCTAATGAGTCTTGATCACAAAGGAATTGAGATCCTTCAAATCCAAAATGGGACGACAGCCGCCATCCTTGGAGAACACAGAGGTTTGAGTAAAAACACATACCTCTGTCCCCAATTGAAACAGGTTCCAGAATATCCAGAAGGGCCTGGATAATGCCATTGAACAGATGGCGTTCTCTACGCCCTGGGGCGTATGAGAGGGGAAAAACTGAAAGGGAGGAAGAGAGGCGAAAGGGTTCATGTACCCTTCTGCCACTACCTGTAAAACACACGGGTCCGCCACTGAATCCTCCCAGACTCTGTGGTAGTGACGCAGATAGCCACCCACAGCTCAGTGGGGACCTGGGTTCAGCGAGTCATGCAGAAGAAGGCTTGGAAGCCTTAGGCTTGGAGGTGACCTTGGGCTTCCATTGCTGTTTGGACTTGGAGGAGGAACGCGGAGCTAAGGGAACCGCCTGGGTCGCCGGACGTGTCTCAGTCTGGAAGTAACGAAAAAGCTGATTACACTTGAGAGGCGTCTTCCTCCTGGGGACCATAGGCAGAAGGGTACTCTTGCCCCCTGTGGCCTCACTAATCAGATCCTTAAGATCTGGCCCAAACAAAGAGGTGCCTTGAAAAGGCAACGAGAGCAATGCTTTCTTGGAAGCCTTGTCAACAGACCAGATCTTGAGCCATAAGAGCTTGTCTTGCAACCACAGACATGGTGGAAACCCTTGCCACTAAACGGATGGCATCAAATAAGGCAGCAGAAACATAGTGCTGGGCCTCAGAAATGTTGGCAAGAAGCCGCAACATATCAGAAGTAGGAGCACCCTGATGGACAGCCAGGGTGAGCTGTTTAGTCCAGACCGCAATGGCCCGGTTCACCCATGCCGCAGCGAACGCTGGACGCATGGCAGTACCAGCAGTGGCAAAAATGGACTTGTGGGAGACCTCAAATTTCTTGTCAGTCCAGTCTTTCAGTGTGGAAGCATCAGCAACTGGCAAGGCAGTGGACTTAGATAGCCTGGAGACAGGAGCATCCACTTTGGGGTGATGAACCCACTGAGCAAGAGCTGCCTCAGAGAAGGGGTAAAGCTTGGCAAATTTCTTGGAAACAGAAGGTTTCCTGTCTGGAGACTTCCACTCATCAGACACAAGGCGGTCAAAGGTGGAAATAAAAATATAGGGCCTTTTAGGCTCCTGAAATACATCAGAGGGATCCGAAGAAACCTCCTGAACTAAGGGAATGTTTAGGGTAGTTAAGATGACTCTGATCAAGCCCTCAGCCGAGGGATCAGGATCAGCCTCAAAGGGGTCCCCAAAATACTGAGAGAAGCCCATAGCAGAACATTCCTCAATGTCCGAATCTACAAACAATTCCTCCTCAGAGGAATCTGATACGTCAGGAACACCCTGCAGTTTTGGCAGGGAAGATCTGACGGAAGAATGGGTCTGCCATGAGTGGAAGACCCCCGGTAACTGGGATGGAAAGAGTTGCAATGTAGACCTAGTAGCAGCCTTGAACATTTGCACCTAAACTGGCTCTAATGCATGGCTGGAGGACCCTGGGAGAGACTCAGGGACATCAGAACATGCTGGGCATAAATGACCTGAGAATTCTCTAGGTAATCCTGAATGACATGAGGACAATGCGCAATAGGGGACACAGAGACCCCAGCATCCTTAGTCTTAGGCCTGGCCCCAGGCTCTAATGGATTAGACATTCTCACAGTGTCAAAACGTTTAAAGTATAAGGAATCACCCAAATACAGTGTGTAAGATTAAAATTTCACACCAGAAAACTCTAAAATGCACTTATCTGGCAGGCGAAGGGTTAATCTGCAAAGCAGAGAAGGAGAGTTCAAGCCCTGTGTAGGATACTCGTTCAGGAAAAGGCACAAAATGGCTGACTTGGCAGGAGCCAATCAGAAACAAGCGCGCAAAGCAAGCGCTCATGGGAGATGAAGTTTTCCCAGAAAAAGTACCACAACAGTGCCCAAAGCCCCCTGAGCACCCCAACACACATAAAACATTAAGCAGATGACAGAGAGAGGGCAGACAATTAAAATGAGCCATCTCTAAAGTTGTTATGTTGTGCGATTGAGCGGTTGCAGAGATATGTCCCAAACTGTACCGTCCCATAGAAGTGAATGGAGCAATGTCATCTATGCGGTGAAGCGCGCAGAACACAAATTTTGCAAAGTTGAAACTGTGAAATAAAATTACATGAAACATCACTAGAACATGTTAGCAGACCCAAAAAACACTGAATCCAGTAGGGAAAGTGCCAATAATCCCCCAAAAGTTGCAAAACCAGCAGCTAAAGGGTTAGGTTACCACAGAAACTTGCTCCAAAACCCCTAAAGACATACAGATAAACCCAGTGAGTGCAGGAGTGTGCAACAGCAACTCCAAAGGAAAACCCCTGTGTGGAGGGGCACTGTGGGACATGTGGACCTGCAGCTCTCAAAGTTTTGATCACCTTTCCTGCAGATCTTCTGTCTTCAGACTACCATGTATTAAGAAGCAGCCTTGGTGAGCAACTCCTGAGGAAATAACTTGAACCCAGCATTTTCCCTCCAGGGCTTAAGGTCCACAAAAAGCACCTAGATACTGAGCTAGCCACATCGAAGCGCATTGTCAGTTATGGTAATCTGCCTAATGGTGGTATTCTATATCTAACAGAAAAATAAAAAATTAGCTAAAACTATAGCAGAACTGTTCTCTTGCCTGTGTCTTCACCAAGGAACAAATCGTAATGGAGCTGATTGGCTAGCTGCAGCCAAGGAGGGAAGGTAGGATCCATGCCCTGCATTCACTTCTAGAATAGTTCTTGCCTAGTTAAAGGGGCAGATCGCCTACCCAAAGTTACCTGTAACCTGTATTGGACAACAGAGAAAAATATTTTTTCTGGGACATTACTATCACTTTAACCTGTTTAACTCCACACCAAGAGCTTTTCCCAAAAGACCTGGACTTTAGGACAAACTAATGCATTATCAGTGCATTGTGCAGCCCAGTTGCACCATTACTGGTAGGGAAATTATCACCATCACATGGCGCAAGACACAGGACTTTAAGCATGAGACTTGGGGCTTCAGACCCCTAAAACAGCATCTAGATTGTCACTGTAGTGAATTTATATACCGTGTATATAACCTTGATTTTTATTTGGGATCACATCTGAATTTTCACATTTGATCAAAATGTAACCGTTTTGGTGCTAGAGGGTTGTGCAAAACAATGGTTTGCACAAACCTCTGTATGTAAAGGGTTAACTTCCTAGGATCTCCAAAGAACTGGAGACAGATCTGGCTCCCAGGATATTTTATAAAACTAATGCTAAGTCCTGACTTGCTCTTATATGAAATACCATCTTTTAACATAAACAAATACACATATATATAAAGTTACTTAAACATGTCAGTGCAATATATATATTATAGGGAGAGCACTATTATTCAAATAAAAATATAGAACACATAAAACTATGATCCCTATGAATATAGAAATAAATATATATATATATATATATATATATATATATATATATATATATATATAAAACCCTACAACCCCCTATATCCCCCCCAATGAGCATATGGAAGCAAAAATGAATATCAATATTTAATCAAAGAAATTCACATATATAAAACTATGAATCACTTCGTGTATAACACACTAGTACAACACATTTGTTAAACCGAATTTAAAAGTCTGCTAGTGGTACCACTAGAATAGCAGCCAAAACTTCCAAAAGACGACTTAAAATACCAAATATAAGTCAATAAGAAGCGCCCGTAGCTGTGTATAGCGTGATATCACAAAACACTATATTCCCTCTCCCGACTATAAGATGTAATATAGAACCTGGAACTCCTTGCTCCCCCGACTGGAACAGTCTGCTGTGTGTTCAAGCCTATGTGCAGGTCATGTCTCCCCGAGCTTTATACAGACTTTGGGGGTGTCCCTCTGGTGATGAGTTCTAAGATGTATTCCCACTCACTGTGTATATGCCCAGGGCTAACCCCACCGATGACACGCTCGGATCCTAGGACACTGGAACTTGTGTAAGAGGGCAGAGCGTTCTGAGACAATGTATCCGTCTCTGTATCAATCAGCTGGAATCAAGATTGCAGTTGGAAGTCAAAGATTGGAGTTTACGGTTTTTGCGGGCAGAGGCATTTTTTCCAAGTGTTTGTAAAGTTCATGTGCTTATCCAGCGCTGACAGCAACAAAATAGGCTTATATTATAATGTATTATCCAAACTTGCTATACTCCAGTACGTTTTATGCCACCGGGCACTTCTTCAGGGAATGACAGGTCTCTTTTTTAATACTGAATGTCCTTCTCACTCTTCACATCTAGTCACAAAGTTGTACTCTGCTGCAGATGTGAACAACCTGCAACCACCCAGCTATTGTTGAACTACAATGCATCTCAACCTCAACCAGTTCTTTACTGGCTGAGTATTATGAGAGGTGTAGTCCAATAAAAGCTACAGGGATGTAGGTTAACCCTCGATGACCTAAATTGTAACACTACGTAGTTGATTATGGCTCCCCCTGCTTTATGAAAGTCAACTCATGGTATATCATATGTCCTGTCACGGTATGACATATGTATAAATATGTATGCTAATTGTGTACTATGCCCCTGTGTGTGTATTGTAGGGTTACATTATGTGCCACAATCAGAGAAACAATAAGAGATCCTTGCTCCATTAAAGTCTAAATATGAACAGTATGTATAAATGCAAAGTGGATCAGCACAGGCACAATCTGAGAAACAATAAGAGATCCTTGCTCCATTAAAGTCTAAATATGAACAGTATGTATAAATGCAAAGTGGATCAGCACAGGCACAATCTGAGAAACAATAAGAGATCCTTGCTCCATTAAAGTCTAAATATGAACGGTATGTATAAATGCAAAGTGGATCAATTCTTGGGCAAACTATTTGCACAGGCGGGCACGGCACAAAAAAAAATAAAAACAATAATAAATATTTATATATTTATATATATCTCAAACTCAAGTGCATAACCATACCTGGGAACTTGCTCATCTTGAGCCCCCAGACAGGTCTCATGCTGCAGTTCATATTTTGGGTTAATCGTCATAAAGTTGCTAGGAAGTGGGTGGGATGTGGCCAGAACAGGGTGGAAGGAGGAGAAGTGGGCGGAAAGCAGGAGGAACAGGGTGGGAAGGAGAAGAAACAGCCTCTGTCCCCGGAGATCCAGTAATTCAGTCTGCATAACTACAACCTACTGGTCTCTGTGGTGAAATATAAGGCTGCCCCAAAAGCCCCACCCCAGAGGTCTGGAGCAAGTTTTGAAAATGAGAACAGACATAGCCTTTATTTATAGCCCAGGAGCAAGTTTGAATCATGCAATAACTCAGACCCAAGCTGCAATTCACCACTGTGGGATTTTGGAAGGTATTCCCATGATGAGGAAAGAGAAGAAAAGCAGGCATTTTCAGCTCCAGTGAGCTGCTGCAATATGATTTCTGCAGACAGTTAACTCTTTTAGTGCCAGATGGCTGTCTATCACATTGATTTTGTGAGGTGTTGAACACCATGGGTTAATAAAGGAAAGGGAAGGAGCACATTGACACCATTGGTATCTTACTGACTGGTAGCCAAGAGAGGAAACTGGTCTGATAGTAAAAGGTTGGATACTGGGCTTCATTATAACTCCACCCTCTGCACTGCCTGTAGTTAACCCCTCTCCATAATTCTCATTGATTTAAATGGGTATTTTAACCCCTTGCTACAGTGGCGTTTGTCACATTGTTTCACAATGTGTTGGAGACCTTTCCAGCATTCCCAGACCTTCTCCTTTAAACCCTTTGCCAGAGAGGTATCCAACACATTGCCACACAATAGGTTAAACAATTGGTATTTCTTTTTGTCCTCCATAATTCAGTTAGTTTACCTCAAAATTGCTCCATTTGGATATAAAATATGTAGGGAAGACGGTGACAATTCACACAAAGACAATACCATGTGACCACTTGCTGCCAGTGTGCAAAATAAATGGTTTAATCTCATCCTAAGTGGATAAGGCTGTCCCGAGGGAGGTCAGGCAGAGGAAGTTGCTCTTGTATAAGAGAAACCTATCTGTTATCAATGCAGCTCAGTATATCAACTGTAGCCTGCAATGCATGAATGCTTCGCATTGTGATCACACCACTCATTAGTATTCAGCAGACAACACCAGCAACATTTTCCATTTCATTTAGAATATGCATCTTTACATATCCGCATAGCAAAGGCTTCACTGTGAAAAAAATTAACAGCAAAGAAGATGTGACAGCTTTTTAATCACAGTTCTACGGGGCACTGGTATAAAGTCAGAGAGCATTCACGTTCCCTTTTTAAATGCCAAAATATCTATCTCCGTAAAGCTGCAGTTTGTATGATAAGCGCCCAGGAGAAAACTGAAGCCTGACTGATGCTCATTTATATGATTGAATAATTGTGTTGCTCCGTAGGTCCCTTGGTAATTTGGTAAACTGGTACGAAAATAACATCCATTTGCAGGGACAGATTTCCAAATTGGCAAAGCAGGCAACTGCCTAGAGCAACACATTTTGAGGGGAGGAGTCTGAGCTGTACAGACCACGCCCACATTCTGATTGGGATTGTACCCAGAGCAATCCCAGTGCACCCGAACCACCGACCAGCTCCTACTATAAAGTAACTGATTTATTTACCCAATTATTGACTATTATTTAACCCTTTATATGCCAGAGGGGTGTGCATTGATTACAAACCCCATCATACTCAGCTCGTCATTGGCCGGCTGAGGATGATAAGATTAACAGACCAACAACAATTGGAACGTATCAGACTCCTTATTCTAAGCCGTAGAATGATGGGTCACCACTAGGCTGCTTGGACCCTCAACCAAAAATGTTTTCCATGGCCTCTGGCTATGGGTGTTTTTGAACTACAACTCCCATTATGTTCAGCTAGGCAATGATATATAAGTGGAAATAGAGTCAATAAGAATATGTGTCTTTTTCCAAACTAAAGCAGGCAGATTTCGCTAGGTAGCAGAAGATTAGCATGTACAGTGGGAAGATTTAGTTATTCAGAATTACTTCCATCAAGACTCATGTCTACCTCCATGGACATGATGCCCTGGACTGATTAACAATGTTATCTCATGGTTGGCCGTGGGATTTTACAATAATGTAAATGGGGGGTGTAATGGGATACAACTGGACAAATGGCTGGTCCCTGAAGGCCTTGGGCTAGGGATGTGTGTAAAGGACTGTAACCTGGGCTCATATGGGAGTTTGAGGTCAGATACAGCAGTGGGAAGCAGAGCTCCAGTCGATAAAGGTCAAGCCCAGCACTCTGTCCCCCTCACCTGGCAGTTTTCTTACTGATTTGACTGCAGAAGACAGTATGTCAGACAATGAAGGTAAAACACAGAGCTCTGTCCCTACAGCCAGACTCACCTGGCTAAGTGTGAGTTTATAGCCCAACTCAGGCTTGCCTTTCTCCAAGGATTGTGGGCCCAGGGGCTCCAGAATTAGCACTCTAGAGAGCACCAGAGTAGAGCTAACTGAGTAGTGGAGTAGAGCTAGCTGAACACCGGAGTAGAGATGACTGAGCACTGGAGTAAAGCTGGGATACTATGAGATGAGATTAGCTTGGGTACAATGGAATGGCCAATAGGGGCCTTGCCATCAAATTATGCATTGGCGGATTCGTATATCCCAGCCACATTGGTTGCGATTGCTTCAGGAGAAGCCGCTAGCACATAACAGAGACTGACATGGCAGGAGAGTGTTATTCTGCTTATGCCTGGTTTGTCAGCACAGGGTGGGCGCAATCTCAAGGTGTGCTTTGACATCCCCAGCAAATCTTCTACATTAAACTGGTGATCAATGCAGTTCCTTTCATCCTGATTCTGTCTTTCTTCACGATACCCACAGTGGTGGTGCAGTCTAGCGCAGGTCTACCACCACAGGGGGGCTCTCATTAGGAAGTGTTAGTTTTGCCTCTGACTCCAGCAATTTTTGGACTATAGCTTCCATTCTCCTCAGCCATGCAATGAAACATGAGTGGAAGCAGTCACATAGGACATTGCAGATAAGAATTTTATATTGGACTCTGGATGAAATGAGGAGCTGTCATAGGTGTAGTGGAGCAGAAGATGAAGATTAATGAGTACTGTAACGCAGTCTGGCATCAGCATTTGGATTGATTAGAGTAAGCAAAATAAGGTTAGGGGAAAGGGGACCAGTGGAAGGTTACAGCAGATGAGGTGGGAGAGGTTAGTGACTAAATCTGGGTTTGATACTGTCTTAAATGAGAAATGGACTCATTTAAACAGTCCTTTTTAAATGAAGATGGCAGAGCTTGGTAAGAGAACGGATGTGTCGGGATACAGCAGAGGGTCAATTTCAAGGTCAATTGCCATAAAGTTATAAGTGGACTTCATGAAATGTGAAAAAGCATGTAACGTATTTAGATGTATCACTTCTAACGGTAGGTAATAATTCATATGGGTAAAGGTTTTGAGTAGAGGTGAGCAAATATATGATATACAGTATATTCCTTTAACTTGTGCCTATATTCTACAACAGATACACTTTTTATGCAGAAAAATAATTTGGGTTTGAATTGTTAAAAAGCTGTCTGACAATCTGCTGCAGATGTCCCGTGCGTCTCAAGCGTTTGTTGCATTCTGTGTTACAAAGAATAAATGATTGACAAGTTGTGCCAAACTGAATCGCTAATGTGCGTGGATAATGCGGCGCTGGCAGGCCATTGTGTACATGTATATAGATAAAGGACACACCAGCTCTACAATCAGTTATAGCAGAACACAGGAATACAAAGATGCAAAGTACACATCAAAGTCACAGCAGTAGCACAGTGTGATCTGTTTTATGATTAACCCCTTAGAGTCTAGTGACAACTGGAGAAATTTTGGGGGCAAACCAACTGCATCATATGGTACAAGTAACAATTCCTGTAGATTTAAATGTTGCTTTGCAAAGCAATCTGTTGGAGACCTCTCTATCAATCAAGGGGTTAACATCTCCATTTTAATAAATTAGAATTTGGGGAGTTTTTATTTGTCCCTATAGTCCAGCTTATTTGCATCAGAATTGCTCCAGGCCTTCTTAGTACATCAGTCTTATTGTGTTCTATGTAGTTTATTTTTAATTAATGGGATCCAATGTGCAAAACAATGCTTTGGAGACTTCTCCAGCTTTCAAGGGGTTGAAGCCCCATTAAATTCAGTGGGAATTTAATCATTTATATATGTCCCACATTATGAAATATAAAAAAATATTTTAATGGCAGGAAAGAACTATTAAGTCTGCCCATTTCCCTTTCAAATAAAATACACAGTATTTATTACATATTTTTCAAAATAGACATGTCTATCCCAGGCATTTTTTTAATTCCATGGCACTATTTGTCCCTATCACCTTTGCTGGCAGACTGCTCCATGAGTCTATCACTGTTTCTGAAAGTAGTACTAATGTACGCCATAGGTAAAGGGTATGGTCCTACCAAATAAACACAGACACCTACCCTGGGGAAATCAGGCAGGGGATGGCTGGGCAGGGAGGCAATTGCCCCCTGGGCTGTTCATATGTCTGGGCCAGTAGCCCACTGCCTTTCTCAATCTCCCACTTGCTGCTGTAAATGGAGGTACACTAGTGATACCACAGAGCTTATAATTTAAATGGAGTCACACTGGCATAACCCACTTCCCTTGTAAATCCTATAGTGTCACTAGTGTAGTTTTATTTAAATTATACACTCTGCAGTATTACTAGTGTAGCCACGTTTCAACTGTAAGCTATGTGGTATCACTTACTTCACAACTTTAATGCCAATTTAAAAATTAACAAAAGGGATTGGGCTGAGACTGGGCTCAAGTGATAGTAGAAATGGGCCACTTGATTGTATTTATCCCCTGGGACGCAAGTTGCCAGCCCTCCCTTGAAAACAGGTCACATGTTTATTAAATATTTCTATTAAAACCACTTACCATAAATCATTTTATTAATTATCAAAACCTGACAGTCCTTGCCAATGTAAAATACTTGTACCAAGCGTGGCCAAATTGCCTGGATTCATGCTAGAATCCCAGCATTCTTCAGCATCATATACATGACTCCAAAGGAATTACTCCATTGGCTATCCACCTTAGCTTCAATAGGTAATGTCACACACACACACACCCCCCACGGCCTAAATCCAGGTCATAATTTCCAAATAACTCCATTCCAAGGAAGATTCCACATAACTTTAACACATAAGTTATCGATATCTGAAAACTAGGCAAGGACTAACTGCCCTGCTGTGACACATCCAACCAAAACTGACAATAATGAAGGGAGGGGTGTTTCTCCTTTCCATTTTTATTTTTATAATTACTTTTTATTGAGCATAACATTTTTTAAAGGGGATCTCTCACTCCTATGAAAGTTAGGCTTATTAGGTACAGTATATAGCGATAATGTTGAAAACATTATTTATTTTAAAAAAAAAGGCTATTTGGGCTAAAATTATTGCTTACATAGTGCCCTGCACCCTACTTCTGCATACACTGCTCTTGCCGCAGTCTGTCACTCTTCCTCTGCTCCCTTCCCATTACCCAGTCTCCTCTGATGGCGGAGGCTTTCTGCCTGTAAGCTGGAGCAATCTCATTGGCTAGATATTGATCTCTGCCAATGAGATCGCTCCAGCTTACAGACAGAATGCCTCCGTCATAGGAAGAGGCTGGGTAGCGGAAAGGGAGCAGAGGCAGTGCGGCAAACTGCTGAAAGATCAGTGTACACGGAAGTAGGGTGCAGGGCACTATGTAAACAATAATTTTAGCCCAAATAGCGTTTTTTTTTTAAATAAAGTTTTCAACATTATCTCTGTATACTGTACATAATAAGCCTAACTTTTATAGGGGTGAGAGATCCCCTTTAACAAAAACAACACGCAAATGACATAGTATACAAAATATCCATTATACATGAAATATCAAGGATAAACAACACCCATGAAATGAAGCCCTGGTGTCAGCGCACCTGGTGCCAGAAAATGGTACTGTCCCCCTAACAATGTAGCAGAAATGTCACACACAGACTTAATTGAATTGTAATATAAGAAGGAACAAGAAGGGTGTTCTAGTTAACTCGGTAATGGGGATCATCAGATGCTCAGCCAGACTCTCAATGAAGCCATGCCATACTCATGTCTAACCTGAGCTTTATGCCAAATATGTGATAACAACTTAAAACAAATAAACCACAAACAGACAAACATGTGCATGCCCCAAGGGAAACCGGACCCCCCCCCCCCCCCCCCCGACTGCCTCAGTGTGAAAAGTATGAGAGATTCACTAAAGTGTGTCAGTCACCATCCAGACCCCCTCACATCCACGTCCAGGAGACACGGAAGCGAGGAAGCAGCTGCCCCGCCATTCCTATCTGAGAAGAGGAGGGCAAGGAGACAACCAGTTTGCAAGAATACACTTCAGTGCCACCATAATCGCAAATCCTACCAGCCGAACCTGATGGGCTGTCAGATGGGATGAGGAATCATAAATTCCCAAAAGAAATGCAGGGGAGATAGTGTCCATAGGAATTCCAATTTTAGTCATAATATAAGAGAAAACTTTAGACCAGAAGGAAAAAACATGGGGACAAGAGTATGTGAAGCAGAGGCGCACAGGGTTTTTGACACTTAGGACATGCCGAAGTTGTGGCAAAACCTATGTGATGGGTAACCTGAGGGTGTTACATAGGACCTATGTAATAGTCTATAAAAGAGATCATGAAAATAAGCAGACAGGGAACATCTTAAATACCGCAAAAAACTTGACTCCAAGGAGTCCACTGTTAGTGTGGGTATGTCCACTATCCTTTCACTTTCTTAACCGAATGGCAGTCTACTTCCTGTTTAAGCCCCATAACCCCTTGCACTTACTCCTCCCCTAACACCCAACATCCACCTCCAGCTCCTCCCTCCCCATGACATGCTTCCCCTCCCTATGCATGTTGTTCCCATTCTTGGTAAGCCTTTACTTCCAAATTTCCACCATTTAACTTTAATTCATGACCTATTGTTCTAGTATTACTCTTTCTGTGAAAAATGCTTCCCTGCTGACCTATATTATATTAAGCACCTTATCCCTTTGAGTGCCATAAAGGTATCCAGGGCATTGCAACTTCATTTTTAACTTCACCCACTCCACTGACAGTTCTGATGACTCCCTGTCCTGTTCTTACCAATCTACTCTCATTTTGAGGGCAAACCCTGCTTCCCGTTTTCCAAATCCCATCCAAAACAATTAAGTACTACCAACATTTTGCCATGAGATGTATAATTTGGACACTCCCACACCCAAATCTTTAATGACCAGAGGTTTTGGAGAAGAAAGTTTCCAGGTATTCATCAACCCCAAGCAGCTATGCTTTTGGGACTGCTAGCGAACCAGAAGTTGCCCATCCCTTCTAACATTTCAGATTGTCAAACAGGGACACTTGTGTTTTAGGTGGTGTTGCTGGGGCTTAAAATTTGAAGTCCTTTGCTACTAGCCAGACCTGAAAAATTACTTGCCACTGCAAGCCATAACATAGCCACCAGGGATGAATTTCTGTATAGGAATAAAGAAGTGCAAAAAAGGACCATCTAAAAGTAGAGTTTAATAATTCAATCCAATCTTCTCATGCACAAAAGATGGAATAACACTCAAAAGATATAAAATAAAAACTACACTTTTCTCTCTCAGAAGTCTTCCCTCTGATTCCATCTCTCCTCTCCTCCGAATAAACACCAGCACAAGGATTCTAATCAAGCAACCTATCTCCCCCTCTTCTATCTGTCCTTATTTGTTCTATCTCCATTATGGTCAGACCTTCCTTTTTGCACTCACAATTATTTATGAAATGTCTAGAAACACTATGTGTTTCTAATTTATTTTTAATATTTCTGAGGTGTCCCCCAAATCTAACTCTGAGTCGACGCTTGGCCTTCCCCACATATTGCAATCCACAATTACACTGGAGGAGATACACAACGTACTCAGAGTTACAGTTGAGGAACTGTCTCATTTCATACTTCCTACCTGTTGTTTTAGATTCAAATGTTGACTTAGATTCTGACGTCTTGAACGGATAATGGACACAAACCGGACAATTCCTCTTTCCACACTTATACATTCCTTTTCCTACAGACAAGAAATTATTATCATCCCCACTGGCTTCTCTCTTATTATTTACTTTCGTATATATATCACTTGGGGCCACAATTTGTTTAATGTTCTTATTTTTCCTATACGACACTCTGCATCTGAACTGGACGTGCTTATGCACCACAGCCACCAGGTCAGATGCAGTCCTCCACCGTCATCGGAGGAGAAGAGCCACTACAAGGGGAGGGCAAAAGAACAAGATTGACAGGGTGAGGGCTGGAGCTGTACCCACAGCCTGAGGGCAGTTGAGGTCACCAGGGCAACTTTAAATGCGTTTTTCTCTGCAACTACTTGATAAAAAAAAACATGAAACCAAATGATTATAGCTTCTACTAAGTTACACTACAAGAGAAAGTAAATGATCAAGAAGGTGAGAGATCCCATTTAAACTAATATTACAAGAAGAATACAATGATATGGACATTTACAATGGTACCATGCATTATAAAAAGTAAAATGAATATTCAGAAAATATTATATTGTGACATTACTATCTCTTTGATGTTTAATTTCTGTGGACTAATGTAATACACTTATACACATTACACAGCTTGATCTCCTAGAAAGAGGGACATCAGGGTAGGAAGGAGGAACAGGTGGACATGGACTTCAAAGAGAGACTGTCCCTCCTAAAGAGGAACACTTGGGAGGTATGGTTACCTGCCCACCTTTTCTTCCTCTTGTTGTGTATGGATTGTTCCATAATTGCTAGATCACAGGATCTCTATTGTTGTTTTGATTACCTGCCACTAGGGGCTGCTACAGCCTGCACTCTCTTTATCAGTACTGTGAACCATGTATTATGGCTCTTCATAACCGGAGCTTTCCATCTCAATCCATACCCTCTACTTGACTGTGTAAGAACACCGCTGCAGTATCACTTCTTTTTTAAAGGGATAGTAATGGTTAATTTTAAGTCGATTTAATATTGTAGACATGAAAAAAAGGATAACATCAATGTAAGTCTTATCTCTCAAAACTTTATGGTTTGAGAGATATAACTTGCTAAAGTTGCCTTTTTCTGGCTGTTTCACTCAAGTCTGCCATCTAGCGGACAGCTGCAGATTACGGTCATTTGACCAGACAGAGGCTCTTCAGCAGAGCTGAAGTCACGCTATTTAGAAATAAATACTTCATTGGAACGGTCTACAAAGTGTGCTTGCAAGCCAGGCACACTTTGTAGACTGTTCTAAAGAAGTATTTATCTTTAGATATTATTATATTGGCGCTGCTGAAGAGCTGCATCTGGTCAAGCGACCAGAATCTGCTTCTGACAGCTTTACAGCTCGTCAAGCACAAAGGGGACGGACCAGAGAACTTTATTTTCCTAGATCTCTCAAACCATAATGGTTTGAGAGATACGAATAAGTGCAAGTACTCTCTTTTAATTGTATCTACCATATAATTAATACTTTTTTCCTGACATTACTATCCCTTTAAATCATTGTGTCTCTGGATTTGTGCCTGTGGTTTCTGTAGGCCCTATGTTCAAAAGAAAACTGGACTAATTAAGCTTACAGACAGAAAGCCTCAGTCATTGGAGGAGGATGGATAGATGGAGGGGAGCAGAGGCAGAGTTTTAGACTGCGGTTACAGAGCTGGTAACAGCAGTCTGTCCAGAAGTAGGGTGCAGGGCACTCTTTAAACATTAATTTTCACCCAAATAGCGCTTTAAAAAACAAATGAATAGAGTGTTAAACATATTCGCTAAATAATCTAACTAATAAGACTAACGTGCATAGGGGGGATAGATCCCCTTTACAAGCCTAATTTAAATCAAAGCAAATGTTTATGTCTCCTGTAGTGAAGTTGGTTTGACTGAGAATGAGTTCACTTTTCATCTGAATGTTGGTTGCTTTGGTAAAAAGAAAACTGGAGTGATTATGGCACAAACAAAAATGTCTGCAGTATATGGGAGAAAAAAAATTAACTCTTTGATTCCCAGAGGGGTGTGTAATGCTTTGCTTTGCAATGCCTTTCGTACCCCTCTGGCAGTCAAAGAGTTTTTAAAGTACCATTTCATTTAAATAGGGTTTTTATCCCCATGAATGCTAAAGAGGTTTCCAGTTTCCAACACACTGCTTCACAATGTCTTGGAGACCTTTCTAGCATTCAAGGGGTTAAAAGCAAAAAAAAAAAAAAAACTGGACATTTTTGTTTCCTACAATTACTCAACTTTAGCTTCCAGACCCAGATTACGATTTCTTATTAGGCAGACTAGGCAAATGTCTAGAGCTTGGGTTTGAACGTGCACCTTAGCCTTGTTGGCCACACCCACATTCTGACTTGTGGGTGTGGCTAGTGCAATCACCATGCCTCTGGCCGATTTATTCCACTTTACATTCACCTTTATTGAGCTTTATTTAAAGGGATAGTAATGTTTCACAAAAACAACAGCTCCAATTAATCTTCATTGTATTTGGGCCATGGAGAGTGTTATTTCAATACTAATGGTGCAATAAAGTTGATGGATAATCAGAAGTATTAAAATAAAATCAGATGTACTCACATTAAGTGTATGCCAGTAATTTGATACCAAAAATACCGGCTTCAAAGGCTTATGGAGACCATAACCCCGTCTCCATTCGGGTACACGCCGTATTCAGCTGGATATTGACAGGCGGAGGCTCAAAATTCCATTAATAATATATTTAATAAAAATACATATATCTAAAAGATACACAGGTATGTAGTACAAATGTACAAATTGAAAAATGCTACGCGTTTCATTTTAAATGTTACAACAGGTTGTAATTTTGTTGCTGTGATAAAGCGGTTTTGATCCGCGAAACGCGTAGCATTTTTCAATTTGTACATTTGTACTACATACCTGTGTATCTTTTAGATATATGTATTTTTATTAAATATATTATTAATGGAATTTTGAGCCTCCGCCTGTCAATATCCAGCTGAATACGGCGTATGCCCGAATGGAGACGGGGTTATGGTCTCCATAAGCCTTTGAAGCCGGTACTTTTGGTATCAAATTACTGGCATACACTAAATGTGAGTACATCTGATTTTATTTTAATACTTCTGATTATCCATCAACTTTATTGCACCATTGGCGCTCCTTCTGTTTTGTCTTTGTATGTTTTTACCGCTTGGGAGAGCGAGTTATCTTGGGTTGAGAGCGGCCGTGACCAGATACTGTTGCTGGGGGCAGTAAGAAAACTCCAGAAGTCTTAAAAGTTGGATCAGATATATTTCTCATCCAACACATTATCTAATGTGAGTGTGTGTCCACAAGGGTGCATTTTCGGTGAAGGTTGTGATAAATTGATCTGCTGATACACACAGGGGGCGCCCCGTTGTTCTTCTCCCATCTCTTTTTTTGCAGTTATTTCAGTACTGTCAGAGTTGTAGTTCAAGAGTAATTGAATGATACCGTGAACATAAGGAAAACCCTGCCCCCTTCACAGGTTTTTCCTTATGCTCACTGAAGATTGTCCCTCTCTGCAATCCATCCGGACAGTCTTGCTGCTCTGAGGTGAGCAGTGTTACTTCAGTAAAAGGGGCGGGAGGGTGATACTTTATCATTCAATTACTCTTGAACTACAAATTGACAGTACTGAAATAACACTCTCCATAGCTCAAATACTATGTAGATTAATTGGAGCTGCTTTTATTGTGAAAAATGTTCTATCACTTTAAAACAATGCATTGGAGACCTTTTATGTAACAGGCTAATAATATTTTCTGTGACAGGCAATAATTAGTGGCGCTAGAGGAGGAGCTCCATGAAGTGTCTTTGCCTAGGGGAGCCCGAGAGTTAAATCCAGACAGGCCAGACGGCCTTAACCCTTTCAGCGCCAGAGGGGTACGCATCACATTGCAAAGCAATGTGTTGCGTACCCCTCTCGGCACTGAACGGGTTAAGATTTAGCTAAATCAGGATCTCATCAGAGTCTGGGTGGTTTCAAAAATATAATCCCCCCAAAAAGCAGCACTTGCACTCAAGAACAAACATGAGGAATTGGACTTTGGCAGGAGCTGAGTGGAAAAAACCACCCAAGTGATGAGAAATTATTTTAAAGCTTCGTCCTGACCATAGAAATCTGCTAGAATTCCTTTTAAACAGACCTTTCATCCCACATATCCTTTTTTTTCCTTCTGCTGTAAAAGCACTTACGCCCAACCTTAAAAATATTTATCTATAAACAAAGTCGCATGATGTCTTGATAATATCCAGCCTCTTCTCACCAACACAGAAGTGCAGAGGTTTGTATAAAATAGACTTCCTCTCTAACTAGTTACATAAAAAGATTCCATTGTGTTTAGAAAACTATAAATCTCTCTGTATCTTTGATTGGGGAAAATTCAAAGGCGTCTGTATATTTTCTTTCCATTTTAACTGTTGTTCCTTAAAAATAACAGTGTCATGTAATATTTGCCCTGCAGTCATGTTTCAGTCTCTTTGTTTGTCGTACACGGCTTGGCAATGGAGGGCAACATTAGAATAAATATGAGATTGATATAAATTGTTGTGGTGTGTACTTTAATTATTGAGATTGATGGCATGGGAACCATGGCCTTGGAATAAATGGCTCTTGATTTGCTTAACACAAGAGTTTACCTAGACAGGTGCGTTTTATACTGCACTCAGTTACATTGACTTACTGTATTTGTACATTTAAACTCTGCTGTGGTTTGTAACAGTGTGGGGACATTTTTAATCATGTTCAGGTATCTCTCTCTATGGATCTAGTCAGCCCTGCCTATAATTATAAAGGGAAGTCATTCTTTACGGGTCTAATCAGCCCTGATTATAACGGTAAAGGATGGGGCTCATACTCTATGACTCAAGCCAATCCCACCCGTGATTTTAAAGGACATTGTTTACATTCTTAAAGAGACAGTAATGTCCCAGAAAAAATATTTTGCATTGTGTATAGCTTAAAAAGTTGAATTTAATGCAAAAACTAGTATCTCTCAACCCGCTATAGTTTGAGAGATATCTGCATTTAAAGTCTGATGTTTCCTGCTGTCAGCGGTAAAGCTGACAGCAGGAGATCCGTGTCTGCCGACACGGAGGCTCTTCAGCAGAGATGTAATTAAGTTATTTAAAACAAATGACTTCATTGGAATGGTCTACAAAGTGTGCCTGATTTGCAAGTACACTTTGTAGACCATACCAGTGCAGTCATTAGTTTTAAATAACGCGATTGCGACTCTACTGCAGAGCCTCTGTGTCGGCCGACACGGATCTTCTGTTGTCAGCTTTACAGCTGACAGCAGGAAACATCAAACTTTGAATGCAGATATCTCTCAAACCATAGCGGTTTGAGAGATACTTTTTTTTGCATTTCATTCAAGTTTTTAAGCCCTGCAAAATGCTAAATATTTTTCTGGGACATTACTGTCCATTTAAAGCGGAACTATCACACAAATTAAAGTTACCCCCAAATAATCATGCACATAATGATAAGCATATCCATACTAGTATTATCCGGAATAAGCCCAGCGTTATTGAGAAATCCATCTCGTTCTGAGAGGGTCAGGCAAGCATCAGTGCAGACATCTTGCCCAAGAGACATCTGCTCATCTGCACTGTCCGTCCCGGTCTCCTCTAGGAGGAGTTGCATTGTATCTTAAGGTACAGGAAGGGACTGACGGTGCAGGTGCACAGATGCCTCTACAGCAAGATGCCTGCCTGACCGTCTCAGAACGAGTTGGATTTCTCAATAATGCTGGACTTATTCCGGATAATACTAGTATGGATATGCTTATTGTTATGCGCATAATTATTTGGGGGTAACTTTAATTTGTGTGATAATAAAATGTCCCCACTCAGTTACAGACTATAGCAGAGTTTAAATGAAAAAAACAGCAAATAGATATAACTGACTACTCTAATAATGGCACTTGCCTAGGCAAATCCTTCTCTTAACCAAATTAAGTCACTTATTCCATTAGTACTGTTTCCCTTTAAGAACATTTGAGGCCTTACAAAATAGTGAACGGAGGCCCCCAAATACAGGACTACACTTAAAATCCTTTCAGAGAAACACTAACCCTTCAAAATAACCTGGGGTAATTCACTAAGGGGCTCTAACACCTAGAAATTATATTTGTTCGATTTTAACCCTTTGAGTGCCAGAGCAGTATGTGTTGCGTACTCCTCTGGTACTCAGTGGTTAAATATCATATATTACCAGCTAGTATCTGTAAAATGTAGTTATTTTATGTTAGATATCTAAAATGTAATCCTACACCTGCATTATTAATGCATGTTTAGCGTGTCCTATATAAACACATTTTGGTTCATTGTTTGCGCAGATGTAATAGTACCTAACTACCTACTGTTACTCTATTCAGAAACACTGTTGTTACCTTATATCACTCCATTTAAAGACAATGCAATGCAATCACTGCTTAGGCACCCTATCAAGATTGCTGAGGTAATGGGATTGCAAAGGTATTTAGATCAACTTTAGGTGTTTTTTCTTTGAATACCTTGTACTTCATGCTAGCCTCTGTAAAAAGTTGCTTTCTCTATTTTAAAACCTAATCCTATAAAATAAAAGGCCAGAAGTCTGTCACGATGCAGTCATGCACAGTAGAGACTGCCCACGTTCGGCCTGTCTCTACTGAGCATGATTACATCGCTTGATTGAGGCGACGCAATCGTGTGGAGCAGTGAGGCAACAGCAGTACGCAGAGCAGGTCCGGGTATTGTTAACCCTTTGAGTGTCAGAGGGATATGCAACGCATTGCTTTGCAATGCGTTGCATACCCCTCTGGCACTCAAAGGGTTAAGAGGCTGGTCCTGCTGTGCATACTGCCGTTACCTCACTGCTCCATGGCCCATGGAAGTAGAACAGCGTGGGGGTGGGAGTTAGTGTAGTGTTAGAAAAGGGGTGAGGGGGGGAGACAGGAAGTACCTGTCTCTCTCTGGAAATCTGGGGAAGTGCGCCCTGGAGCTGTAGGGTCCGGCAGTTTGATCATTGCATGTTGTTGGGATATTTAAGTATCAAATGTGAAATAATTGATGACTGATCCTTAGAGAAGAAGCCCTAGGGAAGTATGCCCCAGACTTTTGTTGCGGGTGGTGATGTTACCCATTGGAGATGGTATGGGCCGGCCCATTTGGGGGTAATTGGTTAACTCATTTGGAAGAGAGTTTGGTTAATCTAAATGTTAAACATGAACCTGGTCCACTTGGCATTGCAAGAGAAGTTTAATATTTGGGGAAGTCGGATTGTTCAGCAAGGATGTATATTCATATATATTGGGATATAGCTTTCATATGTGGAAATAGAGTGCATATGTTACGTTTAACATGGTTGATAAATTATAATAAAATTGGCGTCTTCATGCCTAATAAAATATTTTGGTGTTTGCGTCAATTATTTTACCCTATGCCTTCTTCATGCTTTGGAGACCTCTCTAGAATTACATAGAATTTGATGGCAGATAAGAACCATTTGGCTCATATAGTCTGCCCATTTTCCTACAGTAAAAACCTCAAACCTTTTTTGGTCCTTGGTCTTTTCTTATGTTCGGGATAGCTTTATGCCTATCCCATGCATGCTTGAATTCTGTCACTGTATTACCTTCTACCACTTCTGCTGGTAGGCTATTCCAGTTACCTACTACCCTCTCAGTGAAGTAAAACTTTCTTACATTACGTCTAAACGGGTGTCCATCTGGTTTTAGACTATGGCCTCTTGTCCTAACATTTTTACTCCTTTGAAATGTACTTCCCTCCTGCACTTTGCTGAATCCCCGCATGTATTTGAATGTTTCGGTCATATCCCCTCTCTCTCTCTTCTCTCCTCCAAGCTATACATGTTCAGATCCTTTAGTCTATCCTGATATGTCTTTTCCTGTAAATCAGACACCATTTTAGTAGCCCTTCTCTGAGTTTTCTCAAATATACCTATATCCTTCTGTATACTAGAGATCTGTAAAGTGGAATGACCACTTCCCTTTTTCTGCTACTAATGCCCCTAGCTATACAACCCAGTACCCTGCTTGCATTCCCCGCCACTTTATTACATTACCTGCCGATCTTTAAGTCATTAGAAATAGAAGTCAAGGAGTTAAAAGCCTCACTTAAAGCAGAACTATCATAGGATATCAACTTTGGTTATCCAAGTAGATATCCCTATTGAATGCCTTAATGTATATAATAAACATTTAAAATTCTGAGATTAATATGTAAAGTTACCATTATTATATGCCCCAAGAAGGCATAGACCGCAGCCATCTTGTTTTGTTTCTTGCAATGCGCATGCGTTGCCTGCTCTGTTGCCTGTCAATCAGTTTTGGAGACTGCCCAGTGTCCCCCTCTCTGCAATGCGCACCTGTGAGACGCACCTGCAAAAAGTCATGTGACCTTTTCTGTATTCGGCCGCGCGCAATATTGCCTACACACATCGGATCGCTAGGTAAGATGTGTGTTAGGCGTGATAAGCGGTTTTCAAACATAACCCTTTCAGAACTAAGAGCTTTCAGTTTACTTAGCACTACATCGCCTCGTCGTTATTATAGCACTATTATCCTATATAATAATTCGCTAAATCGTGTGTAACGCCTGACATGAGCAGCAGACACTGCTGCGCGTGCGGCAGTCATGCGCACTAGAGACTGCCCGCCCCGCTGCTAATACAGAGCTGGGCGCTCCGAAGGAGCGTCCTGCTCTGTATCAGCCGCAGCGCGGGCAGTCTCTACTGCACGTGACTGCCCCGCGACCGGCTGCCAGAGGCACTGTGTCCCGTGTAACGGGCTGTTCAACTAGTTTGCTCATAATTTGCAACGTATCTAACATAATAAATTGAAGAACAATGTGGAAGTAAAAGGGTTCAATTACCTAGCACAACATAGCTTCCGTTATTATAGTAGTAGTGCTTGCACCTCATTTGCAAAATAGCGACTATACAATACAGCGTAGAACATTGTGGGAGTAAAAGTGTTACATTATTTTGTACAACACAGCCTCCGTTATTATGGCTACCTTTTAGAATATTTGAATATAAATATCAAATTTAAAAACTCTTGCGTTAAAAGTGACAAAAATACAACTCGCTGATGGAGACAAGCGCTGCATTGAAAGTTATCAGGAAGCTCGAGCCACCAGCCAGCCTATCAGAGCAGACTGCTTCCCTGTTGGCACGGAAACAGCCTGCTTCTATTTGCAGTGCGAGATACACACATGAACGCGCTCACACTTCTATAACATGGTCTGAATGCGCTTGGAGGCTAGTGCTCGTCATGTCACGCGCTATACAAAGGGCGTACGCAGGCAGAGGAGAGAGGACCGGTGGGAGTGACTACATTACCTTAAGGTAACGAGTGAGACATGTGCAGTCCATCTCCCATGGTCTTGACATCACAGGGTAAGATTTTGATTTTCTGTTTATACCCAAAGTCTAAACTTTTTTCAAAAAAGCACTACACAGCGTTTCAAATATTAATGAAGACTACACATTGGGACAACATCTTGTTGGGACGATAGTTCCCCTTTAACTCAGTGGCATTTTTCATTAGTCACCTATGGCACAGTCGGTTTGCTTTCTGCTTATGGACCTCAATGCCCAAAAATTAGTCTGAAAATAAACGACCTTAATGATGGATGGGAGAAAGCACTCAACATAATACAAATGCAAAATCCAGCCTTTAGCCTATCTGTATATTCCTCCTACAATTCTGCTAACATTATGGTGAAAATGTGATAATACAAAATGTCATCAAGTGATGAGTTAATTGATTGGCTGGGTCAGTTTTAATCAGGTGAAGAATTCTTGACAGAAGACAGCATCAGTTTCCTATAGGACGGCAGCGGCTGATGATCGAGCACAATCTGGTTGGCTTTGTGTGTGTGTCTGTCTGCAGCACTGCATAGCTAATCTAACACAATGAACAGCATCTGGACCCTTTTCATTAAGCGAGATCACATTTAAATTACTAATATATTTATTTTTTTCTTGTAATTATTATATGTCAATGAGAAGCAGTACGGAATGGGATAAATAGCAATTAACGCAGACACCTCTTGCTTAGTATGCACATCATAATGTCTTTAGAAATAGAAACAGCGAGTGAATGAAATGACAGACCATTAACCCCTTGGATAAGGCATTTCAAACATGTGGCCTGCAGCTCCCAGGCCAGCAGTGTGAGGGCCTCTATAGTGAGAATTTCATTCATAGGGTTAAAAGCCCCATTTAGATCGATGGGATTTTTCTCTAATTTTTAACCCTCTGAATGCCAAAGAGGTGTCATGTAACACCCCATCAGTATACATATGGAAATGTATCATACCTGAGATTTTGCAGTATACAAGTTACATTTGCATATGTATACTGTTGGGGTGTTACATGGCTGCCCTATAGGCTATATGTATACTGGCAGGGTGTTACATGGCTGCCCTATAGGCCATATGTATATAGGTGGGATGTTACATGGCTGCCCTACAGGACATATACATATATTGATGGGGGTGTTACATGGCTGCCCTATAGGCCATATGTATACTGGTGGGATGTTACATGACTGCCGTATTGGCCATATGTATACTGGTGGGGTGTTACATGACTGCCCTATTGGCCATATGTATACTGGTAGGGTGTTACGTGGCTGCCCTATTGGCCATATGTATATTGGTGGGGTGTTACGTGACTGCCCTATTGGCCATATGTATACTGGTGGGATGTTACATGGCTGCCCTATTAGCCATATGTATATTGGTGGGGTGTTACATGGCTGCCTTGTTGGCCATATGTATATTGGTGGGGTGTTACATGGCTGCCTTGTTGGCCATATGTATATTGGTGGGGTGTTACATGGCTGCCCTATTGGCCATATGTATATTGATGGGGTGTTACATGGCTGCCTTGTTGGCCATATGTATATTGGTTGGGTGTTACATGGCTGCCTTGTTGGCCATATGTATATTGGTGGGGTGTTACATGGCTGCCCTATAGGCCATATGTATACTGGTGGGATGTTACATGGCTGCCCTATTAGCCATATGTATATTGGTGGGGTGTTACGTGGCTGCCCTATTGGCCATATGTATATTGATGGGGTGTTACATGGCTGCCCTGTTAGCCATATGTATATTGGTGGGGTGTTACATGGCTGCCTTGTTGGCCATATGTATATTGGTGGGGTGTTACGTGGCTGCCCTATTAGCCATATGTATATTGGTGGGGTGTTACGTGGCTGCCCTATTAGCCATATGTATATTGGTGGGGTGTTACGTGGCTGCCCTATTGGCCATATGTATATTGGTGGGGTGTTACGTGGCTGCCCTATTGGCCATATGTATATTGGTGGGGTGTTACATGGCTGCCTTGTTGGCCATATGTATACTGGTGTGGTGTTACATGACTGCCCTATTGGCCATATGTATACTGGTAGGGTGTTACGTGGCTGCCCTATTGGCCATATGTATATTGGTGGGGTGTTACGTGACTGCCCTATTGGCCATATGTATACTGGTGGGATGTTACATGGCTGCCCTATTAGCCATATGTATATTGGTGGGGTGTTACATGGCTGCCTTGTTGGCCATATGTATATTGGTGGGGTGTTACATGGCTGCCTTGTTGGCCATATGTATATTGGTGGGGTGTTACATGGCTGCCCTATTGGCCATATGTATATTGATGGGGTGTTACATGGTTGCCTTGTTGGCCATATGTATATTGGTGGGGTGTTACATGGCTGCCCTGTTAGCCATATGTATATTGGTGGGGTGTTACATGGCTGCCTTGTTGGCCATATGTATATTGGTGGGGTGTTACATGGCTGCCCTATAGGCCATATGTATACTGGTGGGATGTTACATGGCTGCCCTATTAGCCATATGTATATTGGTGGGGTGTTACGTGGCTGCCCTATTGGCCATATGTATATTGATGGGGTGTTACATGGCTGCCCTGTTAGCCATATGTATATTGGTGGGGTGTTACATGGCTGCCTTGTTGGCCATATGTATATTGGTGGGGTGTTACGTGGCTGCCCTATTAGCCATATGTATATTGGTGGGGTGTTACGTGGCTGCCCTATTAGCCATATGTATATTGGTGGGGTGTTACGTGGCTGCCCTATTGGCCATATGTATATTGGTGGGGTGTTACGTGGCTGCCCTATTGGCCATATGTATACTGGTGGGGTGTTACATGGCTGCCTTGTTGGCCATATGTATACTGGTGGGGTGTTACATGGCTGCCCTGTAGGCCATATGTATACTGGTGGGGTGTTACATGGCTGCCCTGTAGGCCATATGTATACTGGTGGGGTGTTACATGACTGCCCTATAGGCCATATGTATACTGGTGGGGTGTTACATGACTGCCCTATTGGCCATATGTATATTGGTGGGGTGTTACATGGCTGCCCTACAGGACATATGTATATTGATGGGGTGTTACATGGCTGCCCTATTGGCCATATGTATACTGGTGTGGTGTTATATGACTGCCCTATTGGCTATATGTATACTGGTGGGATGTTACATGACTGCCCTATAGGCCATATGTATACTGGTGGGGTGGTACATGACTGCCCTATAGGCCATATGTATACTTGTGGAGTGTTACATGACTGCCCTATAGGCCATATGTATACTGGTGGGGTGTTACATGACTGCCCTATAGGCCATATGTATATTGGTGGGATGTTACATGACTGCCCTATTGGCCATATGTATATTGGTGGGGTGTTACATGGCTGTCCTATTGGCCATATAGGACATAAGGGAAGGCTTGGCAGGGAAGGTTTGCTTGTTTGCTGATGACACAAAAGTGTGTAATAGGGTTGATGTTCCAGGAGGTGTCTGTAATATGGAGAATGATTTGGCACTATTAGATAAGTGGTCAAAACAATGGAAACTTCAGTTCAATGTTTCCAAATGTAAAATAATGCACTTGGGGAAAAGAAACCCTCAATCTGACTATCGTATTGGCAGTTCTGTGGTAGCAAAGACTTCAGAAGAGAAGGATTTGGGGGTGGTCATCTCTGACAGCCTCAAGATGAGTAACCAATGCAACCAGGCGGTGGGGAAAGCAAATCGTATGCTTGGCTGCATAGCTAGAGGTATAACAAGCAGGAAGAGGGAGATTGTGATCCCTCTGTATAGAGCTCTAGTGAGACCACATCTGGAATACTGTGTACAGTTCTGGAGGCCTCATCTGCAAAAGGATATAACTAAAATTGAGCGGGTTCAAAGAAGAGCTACAAAAATGGTGGAAGGTCTAAAGCATAGAACTTATCAAGAACGACTCAGAGATCTAAATATGTATAGTCTGGAGGAAAGAAGAGAAAGGGGGGACATGATTGAAACCTTTAAATATGTTAAAGGACTGAACAAGGTTCAGGAGGGAAGTGTGATTAATAAGAATCTGAATACAAGAACAAGGGGGCACAATCTGAGGCTAGTTGGAGGAAAAATCAAGAAAAACATTAGAAAATATTATTTCACTGAAAGAGTAGTAGAAACTTGGAACAAACTTCCAGCAGAGGTGGTTGATAAATCCACAGTAACACAGTTTAAACATGCCTGGGATAAACATGTATCTATCCTAAGATAACAATAAAGGAATACTAAAGGGCAGACTAGATGGATCAGGTGGTCTTTTTCTGCCGTCAATCTTCTATGTTTCTATGTATACTGGTGGTGTGTTACATGACTGCCCTATTGGCCATATGTATATTGGTGGGGTGTTACATGGCTGTCCTATTGGCCATATGTATATTGGTGGGGTGTTACATGGCTGTCCTATTGGCCATATGTATACTGGTGGGGTGTTACATGGCTGCCCTATTGGCCATATGTATATTGGTGGGGTGTTACGTGACTGCCCTATTGGCCATATGTATATTGGTGGGGTGTTACATGACTGCCCTATAGGCCATATGTATATTGGTGGGGTGTTACATGACTGCCCTATAGGCCATATGTATATTGGTGGGGTGTTACGTGACTGCCCTATTGGCCATATGTATATTGGTGGGGTGTTACATGGCTGCCTTTTTGGCCATATGTATATTGGTGGGGTGTTACATGGCTGCCCGATTGGCCATATGTATATTGGTGGGGTATTACATGACTGCCCTATAGGCCATATGTATATTGGTGGGGTGTTACGTGACTGCCCTATTGGCCATATGTATATTGGTGGGGTGTTACATGGCTGCCTTTTTGGCCATATGTATATTGGTGAGGTGTTACGTGACTGCCCTATTGGCCATATGTATATTGGTGGGGTGTTACGTGACTGCCCTATTGGCCATATGTATATTGGTGGGGTGTTACGTGACTGCCCTATTGGCCATATGTATATTGGTGGGGTGTTACATGACTGCCCTATAGGCCATATGTATATTGGTGGGGTGTTACGTGACTGCCCTATTGGCCATATGTATATTGGTGGGGTGTTACATGGCTGCCTTTTTGGCCATATGTATATTGGTGGGGTGTTACATGGCTGCCCGATTGGCCATATGTATATTGGTGGGGTATTACATGACTGCCCTATAGGCCATATGTATATTGGTGGGGTGTTACGTGACTGCCCTATTGGCCATATGTATATTGGTGGGGTGTTACATGGCTGCCTTTTTGTCCATATGTATATTGGTGGGGTGTTACATGGCTGCCCGATTGGCCATATGTATATTGGTGGGGTGTTACGTGACTGCCCTATTGGCCATATGTATATTGGTGGGGTGTTACGTGACTGCCCTATAGGCCATATGTATATTGGTGGGGTGTTACGTGACTGCCCTATTGGCCATATGTATATTGGTGGGGTGTTACGTGGCTGCCTTGTTGGCCATATGTATATTGGTGGGGTGTTACATGGCTGCCCTATTGGCCATATGTATACTGCTGGGGTGTTACAAGGCTGCCTTTTTGGCCATATGTATACTGCTGGGATGTTATATGGCTCCATGGACATGAAATCCAGGACCAATTGAAGATGTTATCAAATAAGCAAAGGACAAGGGTCAAATTCATAGGGGTCATTAGGATTTTCTGGAAAATTTTAAGATGTGGGGTTATTATTAAAGGGATAGTAATACTTAAGATGTTAAAAAAATATATGTTTTAGAGTATATGTCTCCGAATAAAACAAGGGTACTCCCACCGCTGAGAGATATTTTATTAAAAAATTATAACAGCTCAAACTTTAATTTTTTAGGTGCAATATCACAGTGGCCTGGAAATTTACAGTGGCGCTGTTGCTACACCATCCTATGGAGATTTATGGTCTAAAGATCAGAGCAGTCCATAGGATGGTATAGCAACAGCGCCACTGTAAATTTTCAGGCCACTGTGATATTGCACCTAAAAAATTCAAGTTTAAGCTGTTATAATTTTTTAATAAAACACCTTTCAGCAGTGGGAGTACCCTTGTTTTACTCAGGGGGATAAACCCTACAACATATATTTTTTTTACATTTTAAGTATTACTATCCCTTTAAGAGGAGTTTATGCTCCTTTAAGATGGAATGCCATTGTAAAGATGTGAAGTAAGTCTAGAATTTTCAGACACAGATTAATGAACACAGAATATAAATTTATATGGTGGCAGTTTGCCTTCAATGAGTTACAGAGTGTTCAGCCAGTACAGGGGGTAGCCAATGTTTTGGCATTCCAACTGCTGTGATTTATCTCACAGATTCCACTGAAGTCTATGGGGGAACTGGTGAATAAATCCAGTAACATGGTTATTATCCACAATGGAATACAGGCCTCATTTAGCTCATATGTGTGTACTAATCATTCAGTGGTGTGTTCTCTCATATGCATGTTGCTACCTAGAATTATTGGAAAACAATGGAAACATTGTAAGCTTTGGATTTTTTGCTGGAAATTTATACACATACACATGAGTAATATGGCATCTGGAGTAGCGATATCAGTGGAGAAGTTATCTCCCCTTTATTACCTCTTTATCACACCTTTCTGCATCTCACTCCTTGTGGAGTAATTATGGAGCAAACCAACTGTATGGGGGATAGATACAAATTCCCAAAATCCCCATTGATTTAAATTGAGTTTTTAATCCCTTGAATGATGGAAAGCTCTCTAACACATTCTGAAGCAATGCACTGTGGACTTCCAAAGCAATTGAGGGATTAAAAGATTTTACTTTGCCCCCTATTGTGCAGTTGGTTTGCCCTAGAATTGCCCTATCTCTACATTCTCTTTTTCATTTCTTTACTGTGTAGGGAGGTAACTATGTTGACTGGTGAATTTTTTAAACTAGCATATTATGTGCTCTATCCTCCCAGAAGTCTCAGGAATCCACAGCTGAATTCCATTTTAGAACACCCAGGATTCATGACAACGCAAAGATTAAAATGGTGTCTGTGGAAAACTTAAAGATTGCAGTTGGAGATTGATGAAGGACAAAGTGCTAGGAGGGTAGTTCTGCCTCTAGCCTGGATGATAACACACTCATTAATCCTAGACATCCTCACTTTGTTAATGCTGTCCTAGTTCTATCAATATGATTTGTTCACCTCTCATAAAAAAATCAGATGGAAGATTTAAGTAACACGTAGCCAGAGGAATGTGTGGTATTGTCTGCTTCATGTCCTGTGTTTACGGATAGATTTTTTATGGCCTTTTTCTGTTGGTTGGGCCCCTGCATGAATTTACACTTTGCGTTTCCTAAGGTCACTATAATGGCTGAAATAGGTATGCAGATTCATTCTAACAGCTGTATGGTCAAAAGAAAAGCGTAGGAGTTCTTGGGCAAACCATTTACACTATAGGGGAGAACTAAAAATTCCCATTGATTTAAATGGGGATTTTAACCCTTTGAATGTTAGAGAGGTCTCACATTGGTGACCTCTCTAGCATTCAAGGGGGTAAAAATACCCATTTCAATCAATAAATATTTTTGGAAGTTTAGTTCTCCCCTATAGTATAAATGGTTTGCCCCAGAACTCCTACACTTTTCTTTTGAACGTATGGCCCTAAAGCTCTATCAAGTAAGGGGAAATTGGAGCAGTTCTGAGGCCAAACACACCTTAGAGGTAAATACTAAATTCTCATATGCACATTGATTTAAAGGGATAGCAATACTTCGTTTTATCTTTATTTTATTTTGTAGGCATTAAAAAAACATGAGGAACGATATAAGTCTTATCTCTCAAACCTTTTATGGTTTGAGAGATATTCACAAGCAAAGTTTCCTCTCACTGACCAAAACGGTCAAGTCTGCCATCTAGTTGTCAGATTTGGAATACGGTCCACAGATCAACCAGTGGCTCTTCAGCAGAGCCAAGATTGCAAGATATAAAAATAACAGTTTCATTGGAAGGATCTAAAAAGTGGGCTTGCAAACCAGGCACACTTTGTAGACTATTGGAATGAAGTAGTTCTTCTTATATCTCGCGATCTCGGCTCTGCTGCAGAGCCACGGCTGGTCCGCGGACCGGATTCCAAATCTGACAGCTAGATGGCAGACTTGACCATTTTGGTCAGTGAGGGGAAACTTTGCTTGGAATATCTCTCAAACCATAAAGGTTTGAGAGATAAGACTTATATCATTCTTCATGTTTTTTTAATGCCTACAAAATAAAATAAAGATAAAACAAAGTATTACTTTCCCTTTAAATGGTGCTATTTAAAGGTCTTCAAGCATTGCTTCACAATGCATTTGAGAACTTGCTAATATTGAACCCCCTTACTGACAGGTGATGTGCTAGGACTGTCATGTGTAAATTTCACTAAAGGAACGATGACGGTCCTGGCACGTCACATTTTTTGCTCACAGCGCTCCCGATGCGAGCACTACCGGGGACTGAAACTGACTGCTCCAAGACCGACGTGGTCAGTATCAAACCCCCATTTGACAAGCAGGCAAACGTGGAACAATTATTTGGCCATCCAACTGCTCCGTAAGGTCATATAAATAGAACCTTTAATCCCTTGAACGCTATGATGGTCTTCAACTCAATATTTCAGACTTCTCTAGCCTTCAAGGGGTTAAGTGCCCCATATAATTCAACTGGAATTTTTATTTATCTCCTATAGTGCAGTCATACCTGGGAGCCTTCTCAGAGGCGTAACTAGAGGCTGCTGGGCCCTGGTGCAAAATTTGCAACGGGGCCCCCCACCATGTTGACCCCACTGTCCACCTTCTACCTGGCTCAGGAGGAGGGGGCTTCATCATCCCTGGTGGTCCAGCGGAGTGACAGGAGAGGTCTGTGCTGCCTTCTACAGAGACCTCTATATGCAGCTCCCGCGTGGTCCTCCAGTAATGCAGAGCGGTGGGAGATGATGTAATCTCCCAGCACTCTGCATTATTGAACAGCCAGGGACCAAGAGTAAGCTGCTCACAGCTTGCCGGTGGGGAGATCAGTGTGATCTTTCCAGCAGCCAAGCTTTTTTAATGCTGGCAGTGGAGGTGGTAGCAGGGGGTGGCCGGGCCCCTGGAGTGACGGGCCCGGTCGCAGTTGCGACCCCTGTGACCACTATTGTTACACCACTGATCCTTCGTGTTCCAATCCCCTGGAGTTCCACTATGGTCTGGGATTAGGACTGTCCAAATGACACAATGTGTGTCATAAAGTAGGTGGCGTTTGATTGGGGTGGGCAGGAATGGAAAGAGGTGGTGTTTGCCCTTAAAATGGGCAGAGAGTGGGAGGAACAGGGCAGAAGGTGACTGGACCTGGCAGTGAAGTGGGCGGAGTTACAAAGGAACCAGTCAGATTCGGGTCAGATCCGGAGAGTTCCCAGCAACTGATTTACCCTTGAATCCCTACACTTTTGTGCATATGGCCCTAAATTCCTTAATTAGCATTTTTATAATACACATATCATAGCAAAATAATATTTATTTTTTACATTTAGTTTTTATTTGTAGTTTTTATTATTTTATTATAGATTAATCCATTAGTATGTGCTGTGAAGAAGCACGCGATAAGGCACACTGCACCCATGTGACAGTATGCACGCATTAGTCCATACACGCTCATAACATGTCTGACTTAGACCATTCCAGTGCAATTAAACTTAATTCTACTCCTGGATCTGGCATAAATATTTTACACCAAGCTCACAGGTAACCTGCCACTGTGGGAAGAAGAATGACACACTCACATGCGAACACACAGACACATTGCACAACCCTGGGCTCATGGACTAAGGTGTCCACTTCCACTCCAAAGAGATCTTTGTACATAGAAATGGTTTCAGGACCCCTTTAGCACCAATAAATAGCTATTTTTACAGAAATAGCCTGTGTGATGAATTTATACACCCATCCCCTTGGATGCATTGCACGTGAGATGTTTCCAGCATCCAAGGACATAACAAAGTAAGATAAAACAGAATACATTCATTAAATTAGATGAACTTTGAACAAGTTTTCTGGTTTTCAGTTGTACTTGCCCTTTCCGACTGGCATATCTTCAGAACCGACTAATTTGCAGTAATCTGAGATATTGTGTTTGGTTTGCCTGACCTAATGACCACGTTCATAATACTGCATAGGCCAATATCATGATGGAAACTATTAGAAATAACCTCTAAATGCTGGATTAAAACATTTGAAATGAGAGGTTTGATTTGTGGTCCAGTTAGAAAGGGCTGAGAAGAATGATTTGAAGACTCCAGAAAGTCTGTAACAGAACATTACATTGGAACCAATGTCCTGGCTAAACCTTTGGATGAAGTGAAGTATCCTCACATGTGGCAAGAAGACCGGAGCAGGAATGCTGGTATACAGCACTTTGATGGGGTGTTACTGGACGTTCACATCAATGGACAATATATTTTATGGCCAATGCTCATTGGTGTACTCTGTAACATACATGTAGTTGTAATTAAGAAATGTTATGGTGGGCCAGTTAGTTAAAGGAGAACTAATACCTCCTAATAGCCACCACTTACCATATCCAGAAAATCCTACTGGACCCCATGAATTTCACCTTTATGCCCTTTTTCCAGAGATAATATCTTCAATCAGTGCTGGATGCCATGTTCACAGAGGCGGACATGGCAGTTGCTAGCAGGACCACATAACCTGTGCACTGTCTCTCCTGTTTGATGTCAGGATACAGACTCAGATCTCTTTCTAATGTTTAGAGTTCTGTCTGGAAGCCATTTTCTAGTAGCCCAGCACAGGCATCACTTCCTGTCACAGTAGGCAATGGACAGTTCTCCTTCTAGTGTTTAGACCTATGTGCTCTGGAGTCTTCATTCAGGGACTTTGTATTGTCCCTAAAAGAGGCTGCCCGGGAAATGGGACACACATTTAAAATCAGGGACTATCCAGGGCAATCTGGGACATGTGGTCACCCTAGTATGAATACCCATAACTGCATACAAATTAATTGTAAATCAATGTTTTGATCAAGTTGCTTAGGCAAATTAACCCGATATACACTATAATTGAAAGAAAGGAATAATACAGCATTAACAATATACAATTTTTATATTTTATTTATATATATATATATATATATATATATATATATATATATATATATATACACACATTTATATATATATATATATATATATATATATATATATATATATATATATATATATATATAAAATTTATTGGTGTCCAAGACTCACACAAACAAAAATTAAAGGGCCTAAGTTAACCATTATATTGATAACATATAGAGATAGGGAATGGACAATCAAGGTACTTAACTGTGTTTTAATCTCTCAATGTTTCCGACTGATACAAACTATATGAAGGAAAACAGAACCACACAGATGTGTGTGTGTTTATTTTCATACTTGTTCCCCAATCACTGAGCATCTATTACCATGTAGAAGACTACAGTATGATCTAGTAAGTGAGAATCAATGCAAGCAGTGCCCTCTAGTGTTAGGATGGCTTCATAGCCAATACAATACTCCACGCCATTTACTCCTTCTGTGCGCAACCTACCTTCCTCTAGACCATAAGCTCTCATAAGCAGGGCCCTCTGATCCTTCTGTTCTCCACATTTGATTTGGACTGTTTAATATATCTGCATTTCTATTCCCTATTGTACAGCGCCGTGGAATGATTTGGAGTTATATAAATAAAGAATAATAATGACAGGCCATTGTATCATCCAACAAAATGGCCCTATTCATGTTAAGAAAAGTGGATTTCATAAGAGAGATAACTGACATAAATAGAATCTGAACAGATAGGCAGACAGATAGCTAGACAAATATTTTGTATTTGAGGATAATAGTTTAACCCTTTGAGCTCCAAAGAGGTATGCGTGTACCCCACTGGTGCTCAAATGGTTAAACTATGGAAACGTAAAGAACTTATTAAAAAAAAAAAAGAAAAAAAAAACACAAATGGGTAAATTAAGGGGACAAATAGCACTGCCAGATTCCTAGCTTACCCCATTAACCCTTTGAGCGCCAGAGGGAGTCTCCAACGCATTCACCCCTCAAGGTATTCAGAAATTCTGTAGAGAAAAATGTATAAAATACTATTGATAAAAGCTCTGTCTTCTCTATGGAACATTTATAAGGAGGGTAATTAACGACCAAATATTTTGTTTGGCATGGTACTGGTACCTTGGGGAATGTGTAGCCATTCAAACAGTCTTAATGAGGGTTAGGTGTTGCACATACACATTCAGCTGCCATTTAAAATTTATTGTCTGAAGATGGTGAAATGTAATATATTGCGTCAGGACGAGCTTCAGGGGTTTCTCTTGTAAGAAGCATATCACACAGTCTCTTACTGCTATGCTCAGGGCTGGATTTCCCAATAGGTGGAGTAGGTAACTGCCTAGAGCACTAAATTCTGAGGGACCCCTCAGCTGTTCTGGCCACACCCACATTCTAAATTGTGGGTGTGGCCAGAGCAGTCTCAGTGCCCCAGCATCAATTTTTTTTTAACCCCTTACCACCCGAGGACGTACATGTACGTCTCGAGCGGATGTCCCAGGTGGACAGAGTACGTACATGTACGTCCCGGAAGTCGCTTAAAAAATGAAAAAAAAGTTCGGTGGGCGTTAAGTGCTAACCACGTGCGCACGTGGTCAGTCACTAAGGGGTTAAGCAACCAAGGGGTTACATTTTTTTTTTTGTCCTTGCTTGTTATAGGCCAAGGGTATTTTTTGTGCCAGGAAATAGTGGATGGGATGGAGCAGAGTTATGAGGACTGGAGGTGTGGCCATGGGTGGAGCTAAGGGTGCCTAGAATGCATTGCCTAGGGGCTCCTGGGATGTAGGGGCTACCTGTGACATGCACTCTATTCTGTGGGACAGAAAATCATATCTAATGACAGAGATAAAATCCCCCCATAAAATTATTAATCATGTTTACCTCCCTACTGTGTGTTAAAGGAGAATTAACACCTCTTTTTAACCCCCCAGTAACATTACTATGGCCAGAAAATGTCCAAAACATCTTCAATCAGTCCTAGATGTCATGTCCATGGAGGCAGACATGAGAATTATTGGCAGTGTTTAACCCTCTGAGTGCGTTACAATGCATTAGATATCTCTGGAACTCAAAGGATTAAAACTGAATCAGGAGTGCAAAAACATTTCTTAACCCATTAAGGACTAGATGGTGTGCAACACACTGAAAAACAATGCATTGCATTCTCCCCTGGTAAGGTATCCATGTGCAGTAAGCAGACTTTAAGGTTTTCTGCCAGTATCTGCTATGTACGCCTCCATGGACATGACATCAAGGGCTGATGTTATCTCTTGAACCAAGTAGCAAGGACAATTGGGGTGGGAAGGAGTGGGAGTAGGAGAGGTTTGCTCTTAAAATAGGTGGAGAGTGGGAAGAACAGGGTGGAGAGTGAACATAACTGGCGACGAAGTGGGTGAAGTTAGAAGTGAGCTCCCCGAGCCTTGAGAAACAGCCTCGCAATGCACTGGGCACCCATATGGCAATCAAAGGGTTAAATCCATGAATGCTAGAGAGGTCAGTAATAGGTCCTACGCTGCACTAAGGTGCCTTTCAAATGGGTGACTATCACCTCATGTCAACGCACCAAAGTTCATCAAGCTGCATCTTCACTGCAATCACTCAGGAATGCAGTAAAAATGCAGTAAATAAGGTGTGCACAGAGGCCTATCAAGCCACCAGAAGACCATGAGCATTGTTAGAGGTTGATATGCTCATAGCAACCTCCAATGATTGGCCAACCCACATGTATGTGAAACAGTAATATTGGCTGTTAGACAAGAGGGCCAGCTGACAGGCACTCCCCTCTTGCTTCTTGATTGGCGGTGGAATGCAGAGATGGGGAGTGAAACCAAATGGATGACATAACTGTTGTAGTGGGCTGCTACAGTTCTGTCACCCATGTAAAAGAGCTCTTGGCTTAGTTTACTGTGCTTTCGACATAGTGTTTTCCTACTGACCGCTGAATGCACCAAGGTGCTCCCCATTGCTTCTGATTAGGTTGGTCACACAGGCAATTTTGCTACACACCATACAGCCCAAATGCAGCATTGTAAAGCATTTCTACCTTCAATATCGAACAATGGGACGTTTCAACACCTGCTTAGCTTATGTGAATGCAGTGCAGCATTCACTGGGATAACTGGATTGATGTGTTGCTCACCACATCGATCCAGTCAGTGGCTGACCCATTAGTTGACCATTAGCTTCTCTACTGTATGCTACCCAGTGATGGTGTCACCTAGTTAAAGCAGGGACTGTGGAGGTGAAATCTGACTCAAGCACTTCGAATTGTGCTCTAATACAGCACTTAAACACCCTTGTTAACCTAATCTTATAGTGGTTACTATCTGGATATCGTAAATGCATTCATGATGTAAGTGGTTGTGGCAACCTTAAAGAATTTATATGAAGAAAGCAATAAATCACTTATATTTTGCATTAATGTTGCTTTTAAAGCAGAACTTTCACTCGAATTAAAGTACCCCCAAATCATTATGCACATATCAATACGCATATTTTTTAGGTGCAATATCACAGTGGCCTGAAATTGTACAGTGGCGCTGTTGCTACACCATCCTATGGACTGCTCTGGTCTGATGACTGTCTGAGCGTCTCAGAACAAGTTGGAATTCTCAGTAACATTGGACTTATTCAGGATACGACTAGTATTGATATGTGTATTGATATGTGCATAATGATTTGGGGGGCACTTTAATTTGAGTGAAGGTTCTGCTTTAAAGTGATTCATACCTAGGGAGTTTGTTTATCTGTTTTTTTTTTTTGTTCAGCTTGATTGCCTTAAGATTATGAAACAGTGTAACCTATACATGGGTAAATACAGATAGCAGACCAGTTTGATCTGGGTGGCTGTATGTACACATACAGGAGCAGGTAGTGCTTCTATACAGAGAAATATCACTAGCGGATTTCTGTGAACAGTGAGAATTTTTCTTTCTTCATCGAGCTGAGTCTCACCTAGAACATTTAAGACTATTGGAAGATAACGATGACTGGTTGGAGGAGATGGGAACTGATGCTATGATAAGATCAAGCATATTGGATATGCTTATAGATAAAAGTGAATTAGCTTTCATTCTCTCCTTTACCCATTTGAGCTGAACTTTAAACATCCTTTAACACTGTCACTCTCTGCCTAATGGTCTCACCCTTGACTTTTCCCTATTCTTTGTTCTGCACATTGAGTTACTTGTGAAGTATAGACGTATGGAGTGGTATTCAGTAAGCTGAGGGGCAGCCATTATGAAACAAACCAATTACGCCACAGAAGACAAAAAAATCCATTGAATTACATGGGCATTTAACCCCTTAAAATCCTTTGACTGCCAGAGGGATATGGAAATGCATTGCAAAGCAATGCGTTCCGTACCCCTCTAGCACTCAAAGGGTTAAATGTTAGAGAAGTCTCCAAGATGTTGCTGGGTTTAGAGGCAATATTTCATTATCATTTCTGAGATACCTATCAGGATTCCTGTGGTAATGGTAGTCATGGAACACTGGAAAAGGCAAATATGGCTGCCTCCGTAGAGGATGTGTAACACTAGATTTTAGGCCTCATAAAACAAAGCAATAAGTTTTACAGATGCAAGCATGGAATACAAGGCATTGAATTGTATATTGGTGCATTTTTAGAAGTTGGCATTCCTTTAAAGAGCAGTAAACTTTTATTTATGAAAAAAATGTCAAACCCTAGATTTTCTGGCTTTTCCTGCTTAAAAACAAGACAATGACACTCCCACTGCTGAGAATTATTTTTTTTCAAAGTTATTACAGTTTAAACTGTTTTGCTTTTTACATTAATAATGCCCTCTAGTGTCCAAATTTTAGACAGTTATTAGTTTGCATGCTATGGGAGAGACGAGTCAAAGACAACAGCTCTCAATACAATGTGATAGAAACAGCTTTATCACTTCCTGTCAGTTTGAACTCTCAGGAAGTATTGAAGCTGATACTTCTCACAGTTTGAACTGTTAAAACACTTGAATAAATTAACAGCCAGCAATGCGGGTGCTCTTGTTTTATTCAGCAGGGAAAGCACTATGACATAGGTTTTCACAAAAAATACTGATTTTTTAACCCTTGCAAATGTAAACTACAGAAATCTTTGTTGTAAGCATTGACCAGTTAAACCAGTGGTAATAAATTGTCAGGCCTCTACCTTTTGGGAACTGAAACTCCAATAATCTTCAACCTGCCACTCCATATCTCCCAAGAGTCCCTCTTTCAGACCCAAATCACTCTGTCCCTCTTTCCCACCCTGTGGGATCAGACTATGTGGAATGTGTATACAAGTGTATCGCATCACTCCACAGCAATCAAACTCACATTAATTTTGTTTAAATCTCAGTATAAGTTTTTATAAATTAGTGTGCGTAAATAAAATACTTTGGTCTTGTTCTACATAATTTATTAAGTTACACAAAGAAGTGTCAATAAGTAATGAAATAACCTAAAAAGTCTTTGAAATGCCCCGCCCACAAGCCGTGCCCCCCAGCACACCACCTAAAAGAAAAGTGTCCCTCTTTAGAAATGTGAAAAGTTGGGAGTATGCACTGGCTAGTGGAAGATGATGGGAATTGTAATAATAAACATCTGAAGGTCTAAAAAAATTGACTATCCATGAATGTCCCAAAAAAAAGTCTTTATAGTTTTGTAGCGATTAAAAAATTAATCTATGTGCAACAAATTCTATCTCTCAAACCACTATGGTTTGAGAGGCATTCGTATCAGAGTTCCCCCCTCCCTCCCCTTCTCCTGATGTCAGCTGTAATGCTGACAGCAGGAGATCCATGTCGGCCGTCACGAGGAGGCTCTTCAGCAGAGCCGAAATCGCATTATTTAAAATGAATTACTTCACTGGAATGGTCTATAAAGTGTGCTTGCAAAGCAGGCACACTTTGTAGACCTTTCCAATGAAGTAATTATTTTCCAGATTTCAGCTCTGCTGCAGAGCCTCCGGTTGGTCGCAGTACAGGATTTCCCTGCAGTCAGCAGAGCACTGACGTCAGGGAAAGGGGAGGGAGGGGGGGAACTTTGAATATGAATATCTCTCAAACCATAGCAGTTTGAGAGATAGGATTTGTTGCATATAGATTCATTTTTAAGCACTACAAACCAATAAAGATTTTTTTCTGGGACATTACTGTCCCTTTAAACCAACAAGCACCACAACCAATCATATTGACTATGGCTAGGTCCCTACCTATGCTCATGACATATACACTGTAGCAGATTTGAACAGGAATAAAATGGGTGTTTTCACAGATGTATTTGATGAATATGCCTGTTAGAGAAAAGAGAATAATCCTTAATATAATAAAAGTGGAAGTTTGATGTAAATATTACATTCCCCAACTACATGCACTTTTAATAAGTAGTTTCACAAAAATATGATTTCCTGGAACCCTGTTTAATTTTTAGTTATTCTCCTTTTCATTTCATTTTTAACAGGGTTGTTTATTCCATGTGTTAATGACTATTTGAAATACTGCCCAGACCAGAAACCACAGACAGCGCACAGCTCAGTTCAAAGGCATGTTTTTTATTAAAGCAATAGAACGACCTTATTCAGCAAAAATTCTGTACTGGCCTGAATGGTCACAGTCTGGAAGGGAAATATGTTTTCTTTGCTTGTTATATACCTACTCAGCAGATGTTCACTTATCAACTTTTCATACACACCCTTTTACTTCTTAGACACAGAGAAATTGTTCAAGTTAAAAAAAAAAAAATACTTGTTTTCCTATATACTTTTTTTTCACATCTGCCATAAATCTATATTTTGTTTCCATTCAAATAGTGCAATCTCGTGTGTGGAGATCAATTATATCACGTATGAATAAGCAAACTGGAATCTAAAGAACTGAGTAGTTGACTTTGATCAAAGTTATCACCTTAAACTTTCGGCAGTTTGCCCAGAGCCAAAAATGACTGATTGTACTGGATTATGATTTTTTTTCCAGCAAAGCCGGTACAGTGTAACTTCTGCATTGGGCAGTCATTTTTGTAGTCATATATCAAAGGTTCAATAAAGGGTCAAGGGAATGATTAAGTGGGCCTGTCACCTTGATTCACGTTTGCATATTTGAAAACTTAATTAAAAATTGGCTATGTGTCATGTTAAACAAAAGACCACCAAATGTACAGTTAAGGAGATATTCATATTTGGTACTGTATGCTAATGTATGCTAATTGTGGTGCCTGTGCAGGTTCATATGCTAATTAAAATTTTCAGTGACGTTTCATATGCTGTTAAAGCTCTGTGCTGAACCAGGAGTCTATCACTTTCACTTTTCCCAGAAACAAAAGTGTGAGTATTTCCTATCCTATATATTTGCTGGACTTTGGTTAACGTGACTCATAGGCAGTTTCTAATGATTTAAAATATGTAAACAAATTCAAGGTGACATGTCCACTCATTACTGCTTCTTTTATCTTTCTGCATACAGCCCATAGTTTTGTTTTTCTTTTTTGGGGGGGCAACTTAAAGATGCAGTAAACGGTCAAGGGAATGGGCTTTGTAACTACAGGAACATACCTGACACCTATGGGATATGATCCATGTAGCTGTCAGGTATATCCCTACAGTTGAAAAAAAAGACCCATTTCCATGACCCTTTAAGATGTAGCCCCACTAAAAAAAAAAAAATAAAAAAGTATCAGGCTATGTTTAAATATTCAGAAATCAGAACGGCAGTAATTCCGGAGACAACCAATGCTATTGCATTAAATGGGTTGAAAGCCACATTTAAATCAATGAGATATTTAATTTGTCTGTTATACTGCAATTTTTTTGCTTCAAAATTGTTCTTTTCATGGTGTCTGCATACGACCCTATGTAACGGAATCTTTGGAGTTCACAGGCAGGCCACTGGCTGTCCACATTCTTCTTGTGGGCAATGTCTGGTCAGTGGATGTGGGATTTAGACAGTCAACAAGAATAAAGGTGGAGTACGTCTTGTAGTATTTGACTGGCACAAATTCTAATCATTGTGATTTCTCTTTAGCTTACCTGGTCAGTGAGGTGATTAACAATAGGTGGAATTCCAGTCCAATCTATGAGGTCATTGAGGTCATTGAAAAGGTCAGTGTTGACTCAGTGACTCCACTCAGCTATAGCAAATCTACTTTCTATGCTCTTCAGCTACATTACTCTGCTCTATTCATTAAACAAAAGTGCCAACATTTCAGTCTCAATTAGTCCTTCATCAGATCTCTTTCTGTCTTTCTTTAAAGTGATAGTAATGTTTCACAAAAACAGCAGCTCCAATTAATCTTCATAGTATTTGTGCCATGGAGAGTGTTATTTCAATACTGTAAGAGTTGTAGTTCAAGAGTAATTGAATGAAAAAGCATCCACCTCCCGCGCCTTTTACCTAATGTAAGCCTCAGATGTGGAATCTGGTCACTTGACCGGACAGGTCACAGCAAGGGACAATCTTCTCACTGTGTTCATTAAGAAAACCCTGGCCCCTTTGACTGGTTTTTCAGCTTTTTCCTTTTGCTCACTGAGGATTGTCCCTCTCTGCGATCCATCCGGACAGTCTTGCTGCTCTGAGGTGAGCAGTGTTACATCAGTAACAGGGGTGGGAGGGGGATACTTTATCATTCAATTACTCTTGAATTACAGCTCTGGCAGCATTGAAATAACACTCTCCATTGTCAAATACTATGAAGATTAATTGGAGCTGCTTTTATTGTGAAACATTACTATCCCTTTGAGATACAATTATTGTTCTCCGACTAATTTAGTCCGGGACCTAGTTACAGTGCAAACTGTCTTTCCTGTATATATGATATTGATACTGTGAACTATGTGGAATATATAGTGGTCTCTGGCACTCAAATGGTTAAGAGTTTGGTTGTTAGGGCCCTGCAAATGAAATCAAACGGTTCCTCATAATTAAAGTTTGAGATCAACTGCCATGGGGGGGGGGGGGGTGCATGTTTAACCCTTTGACTGCCGGGGGGTATTCAATACTTTATTCATATGGCCCAATATCCCTTTTAACAGGCCAGTTGGGGGTTATTCACTAAAGTGTGATAAAAAGGTGATAAAGTGGAGATGACTTCTCCAGGGATATCACTTCTCCATTTCCTATGTTATTCTATGAAGCCAATGCACAAGAGCTTCAAAATTGAAGAAATCTTAGTTCATTGGCTCCCTAGAATAACATAGGAACTGGAGAAGTGATATCACTGGAGAAGTCCTCTCCTCTTTATCACCTCTTTATCACTGCTTAGTGAATCTCCCCTTACATTTCTGATAAGCTTTTCAATGGTTGATGTATTTCTATCCCATGTCTGCCCTGCAGTTTCAGTGTTGTGGAAAAGCTACATACTAGATAATTAGATCAAATATTTATTTCCTAGTTGAAGAGCCCGTTACACGGGCCACAGTGCCACTGCCAGCAGGTTGCAGGGCAGTCATGCGCAGTAGAGACTACCCGCGCCGCGGCTGATACAGAGCTGGATGCTCCGAGGGAGCGTCCAGTTCTGTATCAGCCATGGGGCGGGCAGTCTCTACTGCGCATGACTGCGTTGTTACACATGTTTTAGCGAATTATTATATAGGATTAGGCATCTCGGAATCCACTCTCCTGCAGTTAGAGGTGAAATGCAACATCCAGAATCCTCTTAGGATTACCCATCTATTGTGCTATCTAAGCAATTTACTAGAGTCTCACGACTGCATGACTTCATGATGAAGCTCCGTGTCTCGCTTTATATAACAAACATGCATTCATCTGATCCCCAGACATTTTGCTAGAGCAAACAAGATTTATTAAAAAAATAAATCCCCTCCGTGTTCTGGCATTATCCTTTATTATGAGACATATAAGAGCACTGCAGTATTTCTCTGAACTGAAAGGGATGTAAGCACGTGATGTAGGGTTTACAGTCTTGTCTGCAGATTTCCATAGCTTGTGTCCCTGAGATGTTATGAAAACATTACCTTTTACTGGGAGGATAACCTTTGGAAACCCCCAGGGGAGTCATAAAAATGCAGTCACTGGCAGATTTAACAAGGACATGCTGAATGCACAGGGTAATCTCATTACAGGCTCAGCACAACACTCTGTTCTGTGGAATTCAATTTGACAGCAGAATGTCAGGGATCATGTTTATTTAAAGTTTTAAGTGTGTAAAACTTCAATAATCATTTCTATAAATCAAATGCAGTATTGGTAAAATATGAAGTTGGTCCAGTTATCAACCAAATTTTATACCTCCCAAGTGTCATTCTTTGAGACCCAGATCCCTCTGTCCCAGCCTGGTGTCCCTGTGTTTAGGAGATCAGACTGTGTGTTGTGTATAGAAGTGTATCACATTGCTCCACAGCAATAAAATTCACATTAATGTCTGTTTAAACATCAGTATGTTTGTTTATAAATGAGTCTGTGTAAATAAAATAATTTGGTCTTGTTCTAAGTCATTTAATCAGTTACACAAAGAGGTGTCAATAGACCATGAAATAACTTAAAAATTCTCAGTAATTCCCCCTCTACCAGCCTAAAACAAAAGGTCCCTCTTTGGCATTTTGAAATGTCGGGAGGTGTGAAATGTATTATGAAGTAGATCAGAATTATGAATGTGGATAAAGTAAGGCCTCATAGCACAGCATTCTGAACACTGAGCTAATCTCAAGTAAATAGAGAGTGTTGCTGCCTTTGAGGCTGTCCACACTATCCGTTTTGCATGTGTGAACACAACTGAAAGCAGCATCCTGCAGACTGTGTTCATATGTTGAGTGCAGTGAAGTTGAGCAAAGGTGATCTGCACAGCGGCCTATAGTACAGAGTGCACATTGTTCACAGTGGTGGCCTGGAATTTACATTGAATGTGCAACTCTTGTGGACATCGGCCAATGATATATGTTTGATGCTGAGCTACGCTGCTATTGGATGGTTGGGGGTGATGGGAATTGTATTGAGCAATAGCTGGAGGACCAGGATGGTTGCCTACCCCTATTATACGCTTCGTCCCCAAAGACTCAGCTTAACTGAAAATATCTGAGTTTCTGGAGTAAGCTTTGTATCTCCAGTGGGTGTCATTAATCATAATTATAATTTGTCCACAAAATTAACTGAGACAGAGGCCTCTCTAGCATTCAAGGGGTTAAAAGCCCAGTTTAAATCAATGGAAATATCTAATTGGCCGCTACACCAGGTGCAGACAAACTATGTGGCTTGCCCCCCCCCCAGGTGAGGGGGGGAGCAAAAAGCTGATGGGGGAGGGTTCTTGCAAGTATTATATTAGAATTATAATATACATATTAAACTCCAACAGATTCTGCATTGCCGTACAATAATAATCTGGTAGATCCTGCATAATGCCATTAAAAGCCTGTGTATAGAGCACAAAGGGCACTATTCCTTTTTTCCACTATAAAAAGGGAGAGCTCAGTTTCAACACTTTAACCACCCCTTCCATCTGCAATATATATGGATCTCTGAAGTGTGACTGAGGGATCCATATGTATCAATATACAGATTCAGTGCTAGCTGCTGTGTTAGAATAACTATTCTTTCAATGCAATTGGGACAGAAAATAAGGACCTCAGATTAAATATATTAGGACGTTTTACCAACACATCCTGTCCACTGGAGCCGTAAATCTACATAGGAGGATAAATCATAACCAGATTCAGGGCCGTTTTACCCATAGGAACTTCCTGATCTCCCTTATCAGGGTCATCAAGTCAGCTCTGAAAAGTTTTTTACACTCAAATGATAACACAAAAAGAAAACAGGAAACCGGCCTGAAAGATTGAGCAATGTTTTCTCTGGTTGTGCGCTTGGATAAGAACACTGGCAGATTTTCCACGGTAATCAACTATTTAATACTGTTGTACACTTCAATGTCTTTATTTACTCAATGTGTAGTTATTTCATTTTGAGACCTTTACATGCTGGTGACAGAATTGTAGCTGCCCCCCCCTGCTACTACATTTCCATCGCCTGTGTTCTTTTGCTCATGTGTTGCCTTGGTGATCCAGTCTCAGAGGGAATGTGGCAACGGGAGGCCTAAGTAAGCGTTAGCGAAATATTATTGGCTAACTCCTGGTTGATCTACGGGCCCACAGGCCGCTGTGCAGATGTACCTGTATGAATGTAGTAGAGTTGCTGAACTTTTGTGATTTCTCCCTGTGTGAAACGCACCATAGCCCAGCAGAATACATTTCAGCATAGGCTGCAGCTTAGCAATAATGCTTTTTCACCTGTGTGAAAGGGGCCTTAACCCTTTCAGTGCCAGAGGGGAACACAACGTATTGCAAAGCAATGCATTGCATACCCCTCTGGCACTGAAAGTGTTAGTGATATTTCAATAACAGTGAAGCTACCATCCTTCCTTACAGTTTGCACTATTGTTCCGTTACTGCTGAAATTGCTCTGTTTCCTCTGAAATTATATCATAAATTGTCCCCCTTCCAGAGACGTAATTAGAAGCTGCCAGGCCCTGATGCAAAACTTGCCATGGGCCCCACCACCACCACATTGCCCCCCCATTGGCCAACTCCACATCACCTCCGATATCTCCATATTGCCCTCCAATATCTCCACATCACCTCCAATATCTTCATATTGCCCTCTAATATCTCCACATTGCCCTCCAATATCTCCACATCACCTCCAATATCTTCACATTGCCCTCTAATATCTCTACATTGCCCTCCAATATCTCCACATTGCCCTCCAGTATCTCCACATTGCCCTCTAATATCTCCACATTGCCCTCCAATATCTCCACATCACCTCCAATATCTCCACATTGCCCTCTAATATCTCCACATTGCCCTCCAATATCTCCACATCACCTCCAATATCTTCACATTGCCCTCTAATATCTCTACATTGCCCCGCAATAACTCCACATTGCCCCCAATAGCTCCACATTCCCCGTTTCCTACCTCCCTGGTGGTCCAGCGGCTTGGCAGAAGAGGTCTGTGCCTCCTTCCGCACAGACCTCTATACTGCTGGAGTCCAGTGCGGTCTTCTCTTCAGTAATGCAGAGCGCTGGGAGATGATGTAATCTTCCAGCACTCTGCATTACGAAACAGCTGACGAGGGAGCTCAGCTGACACACATGTTGCAGGTGCCTGGAGGCGGGGTCACAGGGGGCGGCCAGGCCCCTGGAGTGGTGGGCCCAGACGCAGGTGCGACCCCTATTGTTACGCCACTGCCCCTGCCCTCCCCTCCCCTAATGCTGACATCATTCTTTGTGAAGGAGAACTGGAGGAGGATCGTGAGAAGGAGCAAACATCTTTCAGTACAAGAGGGCAGGGTTTTCTTTATAGTGAATGAAGGAAGATTGTCCCTTGCTGTGATCTGTCCAGTCCGATGACCGAATTTCAGATCTGGGGGGAGGTGGCTTCCTATACTGTAAAGAGGCAGGAGCGGGACAATTAATAATATAATATAAGGGGAACTAGAGCGATTTTAGCATTAGCCAGAATAATTACTTGGTTAAACAGAACGAGACCCGGAGCCGACAGACAGTAGAGCGTACAGACATCTTTCCATAGTGACATCTTTGCGTCTGCGCTGTCAGTCCCAGCCGGCTCTAGGAGGCATTGCTAAGAGGCGCTCCGCTCCAAAAGGGACTCACAGCACTGGCACAAAGATGTCACTATGGCAAGATGTCTGTATGCTCTACTGCCTGTCAGTCCTGGAGCAGGGTCTTGTTCTATTTAACCAGGTAATTATTCTGGCGACTAGCACTACTGAGCAGCTAGTCGCCAGATGGGGAATTAGATAACATAAACTTTAAAACAGGTGGTTGTTCCACTTAATGGAGGCACATACAAACACCCAATATTCCTACTGATTTAAATGGGCTTTAAACACCATGAATGCCTTAACCGTTTGAGTGCCTGAGGGGTACACAATGCATTACAATGCAATGCGTTGAGTACCCCTCTGGCATGCAAAGGGTTAAACTATATCAAAGAGAGAAAAAAGTAATGAGCTCTCCTTTACCCAGCATATTCCGATAACGGAAACGTTTATTAATTTCCAAAAACCATATCCTGACGTCCAATAGCCTGAGAGCCCATCCCCTTTCCACTATATACTGCCCCCCCACACACACACACATCAAAACAAGGAAAAACCGCACAGTGAAACAATTTAATGTGGTTTTCTTGTTTGATATTTTGCAGAGTAAACTTTTTTTTTTATGGGGATAATCATTATTAGGGAGGGGTAATTGGAATCGGATTTCAGACTATAGTTTTTGGAAGTTTTCCAGTATCTGGATATGTTGGGTATACATGTGTGTTTTGGTTTCCTTTTTCCATTCTTTGGAGAGTTGTTACTTGTGGTTTGGTTAGTAAAGAATGCAACACCATTACTGTACTGGAAAAAATCAGCCATCTTGCTTTCTCAATTGACATTATCTTATCCAAGTCCAATTTTTTACCAGTTGCCCAGAAACCCCCATTCACTCTGTTATCCCATCAGATGAGAGTTGTATTAGTGTCCAGTTAAAGCTCACAATAGCATAGATTCAAGGCGATCAGTCCCTTCTCCTTCTAACCCAGAGGTGTTTTGATCGGTTCACTTTTAAATGGTCGCGTGTAAAAGATTGTGTAGCTACACGCTGCATTAAGCATGTCGCCGGACTGAAAAGGGCGACATGAGAATCTCGGCCGTCTCAAAACATTGCTGTAACCCACATCCATTATATGTTTTAGTGCCCGCATTACTTAAACGTTGATTGGAACCGGCACTTAACAGCAGATGGTAGTCAAAAGATCCTCTAGTTAAATTCTTGTGCCATACCCTGGACCATACCTGGGAACTTTTGAAACAGGGCTACTCGGAGGGTAACCCTGTCAGTGCCCAGGGGGAGGAAAATGACGCAAATCGCGTCAAAAAAGGGGCAGGGCTTAGTCGCAGGGGGGCGGGACAAAATAACCCACAAAACCCCCCTGCAAAATGGCTGTAAGAGGGCGGGGAGTGGGAGGAACCAGGAGGGATGGAGCACACACACAAGACTGTTTCAATGAATAATTTTTCCTTTCATAACGAGATATCAGCTCTGCTGAAGAGCCTCCGCTTGATTCAGAGACTGGATACTCCTGCTGGCAGCAGAACGCTGACAGCAGGGGAGAGGAAACTTTGAAAGCGGCTATCTCTTAAACCATAAAGGTTTGAGAGATGCCGCTGGTGTCATTTAACTCAGTTTATTAAGGGCTACAATATGAGGGATAGTAATTTTGAAGTAATACTACCCCTTTAAGTGCCGGTTCCAATCCACGTTTAGGTTATGTGGGCACTAAAACATATAATGGGTGTGGGTTACAGCGCTGTTTAAGGCCACAACGTGAGAATCTCACGGTTTTGAGGTGGGCGAGATTCTCTTGTCGCCCTTTTCAGCCCGGCGACATGCTTAATGCTGTGTGTAGCTGCACAATCTTTTACACGCGACCATTCAAATGGATACCACTTCGATCACTTCTCAAGGAACCATTAGTATGATACAAGTTAGAGATCTCATTGCTTGAATACATACAGACCAGAAGGATTTCTGCATTTGCTTTCTGGCACCAACATAGAGATTATAGAAGCAGCTCATTGGTCCAGATCAATCTAGTAGGTTACACTGGACACTGTCACTCTGAGACTAAGTTTTATCTCAAAACTTTGAGTCTCGGAGTCATACCTTATGAGTTCTTGTGTCTGTACAGTGAGGCTGATGTACTAACAAAAAGGGTGCAATGTAGTGCAAACCAAGTGCACCATAGACACAAGCTAATAATAAAAAATAATTTAAAAAAACAGTTGAGAGGTTCCCGACATATTGCATTGCAATACATTAGATACATTTCTGGCTCTCAGAGGTTAAAGGGATTATAATTTTTCACAAAAACAGCAGTTCCAATTAATCTTCATAGTATTTGGGCCATGGAGAGCGTTATTTCAATACTGTCAGAGTAGTAGTTCAAGAGTAACTGAATGATACCTCCCTGAGGGGAGGTAAGCCACCTCCCCTCAGATGTGGAATCTGGTCACTTGACTGGATAGATCGCAGTGAGGGACAGTCTTCTTACTGTGAGCATAAGGAAAACCCTGTCCCCCTCTACAGGTTTTTCAGGTTTTTCTTATGCTCACTGAAGATTGTCCCTCTCTGCGATCCATCCGGACAGTCTTGCTGCTCTGAGGTGAGCAGTGTTACATCAGTTAAAGGGGCGGTAGCGGAAAACTTTATCATTCAGTTACTGTTGAACTACAACTCTGACAGTATTGAAATAACACTCTCCATGGCCCAAATACTATGAAGATTAATTGAAGCTGCTTTTACCGTGAAACATTACTGTCCATTTAACTCTTTGAAAGCCAGCAAGGCCTGTTATGAACTAAAAAGCAATGTATTTTACTTCTCTCTCTCTCTAACAATCAAGGGGTTAAAAGCCCAATTTAAATCAATAGGATCTCGTTCCTATGATGCAGTTGGTTTGTCCCAGAATTGCTCCACATTTCCATAGTACATCTGTCCGACCACGTCCACCATGCTTGCATGACAATAAGAAATGAAATACTATTGTTTTGCTTTATGGACGTGAAACCAAACAGAATTTCAATGCTTAAAAAAACAGAGGTGAATTTAATTTATACCTCTCACCACCGGGGCTGTATATTTCACAGGGAAATAGTTGCAGTAGCTGCCGGCCATGATATAAATCATCATATATTACATTACAACAGCACAAGAAATCATCTCCCCCCCCGGCCTTCAACACAATAGGGTTTTTTTTTGTTTTTTTTTTTGCTTCCAGGTATAGAAAAATAATGAAACAGAGTAACGATAATTATATCTTGAAATTAGATTCTTAGATTAATTATAAAGACCTATCACCCCAAATCTGTTCTTTTTAACCCTTTTAGTGCCAGAGGGGTGCGAAATGCATTGTGTACCCCTCTGACACTCAGAGGGTCAACTAAAGGACCAGTAAACTATTTTTTATTTATTTATTTTTTTAAACAAAAAAACCCCCAAAACTAAAAAACACAAAAAGAAAATGAAACATATACTTTATGGATTTTCCTGCTGTATAAAGCAACAATGTGCCCACTGCTGGAAAATGCATTGTTCCAATGTTATTTCACGTTAAACCAGGGATGGGGAATTCAATGCTCTCCAGCTGCTGCCAGACTACAAATCCTATTATTCTGGTGGGGAACATACCCAGTGTGGTTCCTCCGGCAAGCTGCTGAGGTCTGTGCCTTCTTTGGCACAGACCTCTATTAGAAGCTCCCTCTCTGTCCCTGCACTCTAGTAATGCCGAGTGCTGGGATATGACATCATCTCCCGGTGCTCTGCACTACTGGAGAGAGGACCGCGCGGGAGCTGCTGATAGAGGTCTATGCAGAAGGCGGCAGAGACATCTCCTGCCATGGTGCATGCTGGTGGACAACCATGCATGAGACCCCCCTATAGTAGGAGGTGGAATGGGGGCCATTGTGGAGGTGGTCACTGTGGGCATTGTGGAGGTGGTCACTGGGGGCAATGTGGAGGTGGTCACTGGGGGTATTGTGGAGGTGGTCACTGGGGGGCAATGTGGAGATGGTCACTGGGGGCATTGTAAAGGTGGTGTCAGGGGCACTGTGGAGGTGGACAGTTTGGGCAATGTAGAGGTGGTCAATGCTTTACGTACCACTCTGGCACTCAAAGGGTTAATTGTTATGGGGATAGTTAGGCCAAAAGAGAGTGCTGTCATGATTGTTGTTCGTTAAAGGGATAGTAATGTCTCTTACAAAAGTAGTAGTTAAAAGTAACAGATTGCATTATGTGTAAGACCTTACTTGCATGTAGTTCAAATGTTATTAAGAGATTAAGATCCCCCGCCCGCCCCTTCTGGTTGCCTACCACTGAATCTGAGATCTGGTATATAAGGTAAATCCTGCCCACTTGACGAAGGAGGACAGGATTTCCCTTTGCTTACTGAAGTTTGTCCCTCCCTGCAGCTGTACGGACCAGTTTGCATCTTCTGTGTGACATAGAAGGGGTGGGCTGGGGATCTTTATCTATTAATATCTTTTGAACTACACACAAGTAAGCCTTTCCACATATCGCAATCTGTTACTTTTAATATAAAGACGACTCAGCAAACTATTTTTATAAGACACATTAGTATCCCTTTAAGCGAATTATATTATAGGAGAAAGGTCTGGCACACATTTACCTAAATCCATCATTTTAATCTAGCAGTACATGCATACAGTGTAACATATCCACAGAATCATAACCACTCTGAGAATAAGCTGCTGTATTAATTAAACTGCCTTCCTGAGAGCAAAACACATGAAGCAAATTATCCTGTAATTGATTTTTTTTTCTTTTTTTCATTCCTCCAATAGCACTGTATTTTGCATGAGTATTTAATGTCCAAAATAAATTGAACATTGGTAATTCAAAGATAAAAAGTGACTTCTTCTTTTGAAAAAATGCAACTTGTACTTTTTTGGTTTCATATCAAAGAATGGTAGAATAAATTAGGCCAACCTAGGAACCTTCTTATCACAGACCTCCAGAGGACCACTAAGATGTGGGAGTGTCCAGATGACACGTTTCCTGTTACAAAATGGGCAGGGCTTGATTTGATTGGGTGGAATTGGAAAGGTTTGTCCTTAAAATGGGAGGAGAGTGGGGAAAAACAGGTCAGAGAGTGACCATAACTGGCAGTGAAGTGAAGCCCTGAGCTTAAAGGGATAGTAATGTTTCAAAATAAAAGCAGCTCCAATTAATCTTCATAGTATTTCGGCCATGGCGAGTGTTATTACAATACTGTTGTAGTTCAAGAGTAATTGAAGGATAAAGTATCCCCCTCCCGCCCCTTTTTGCTGATGTAACACTGCTCACCTCAGAGCAGCAAGACTGTCCGGATGGATCGCAGAGAGGGACAATCTTCAGTGAGCATAAGGAAAAACCTGAAAAACCTGTCAAGGGGGCAGGGTTGTCCTTATGCTCACAGTAAGACTGTCCCTTGCTGTGAGCTGTCCAGTCAAGTGACCAGATTCCACATCTGAGGGGAGGCGGCTTACACTAGGTAAAAGGGGCGGGAGGGGGATACTTTATCATTCAATTACTCTTGTACTACAACTCTGACAGTATTGTAATAACACTCTCCATGGCCAAAATACTATGAAGATTAACTGGAGCTGCTTTTATTTTGAAACATTACTAGCCCTTTAAGACTCTGTCCCTGGAGACCTGGTTATTGAATATAAAACTGAGTCTCCTAGTCAGATCTAGAGAGTTGTCAGGTATGAATTCTATAAATATCCAGAAAGAAAAGAGGAACAATTCTGAAACAAACTACTGTACCATAGTACACGATGTGATGTGGACTTCACTGGAATTCAAAATCTTAAAGCCCCATTTAATTTATTGGAAATTTGCCTTTTCCCGTAAGATGCTGCGGTTTTTAATTTACATATGAGAGACTTTTGTGGCATAATCATACCTTTACAGTAAGACCAAAGTATTTTACTTACACCGACTAATTTATAAACACATATAATGAAGTTTAACTAAACATTAATACGAGTTTTATTGCTGTGGAGCAATGTGGTTCACTTATACACGGATCTCACAGTCTGATCTCCTAAAAAAGAGGGACAACAGTGAGGGAAAAGAGCGATTTGTGTCTCAGAGAGGGACTGTCCCTCCTAAAGAGGAAGAGGAACACTTGGGAGGTATGTATTTGTTGTGCAATGATAATGATTTTGGTTGGCCTAGGCCCCAGCTAGTCCCCTGCTGGAAGCCCTAATTAGAATCTTTTTTTATCAGCTTATCCATATCTTAATTTGTAATTTGTAATTAATGCTACAAATTATCTGCAGAATATTTTGGATTGTAAAGGGACAGTAATGTCCCATAAAAATGTTTAGAGTTTTGTAGAGATTAAAAAAATAAGCTAAATGTCACAAAACCTCTTTCTCAAACCGTTACAGTTCCCCTCTCCCTCCTCTTCTCCTGACGTCAGCTGTAAGCTGACAGCAGGAGTTCTTGGTCCGGGGACCAACAAGCGGCTCTTCATCAGAGCCGCAATAGTGTGATCTAAAACGAAATACTTCTTTGGAACTGTCTACAAAGTGTGCCTGGTTTGCAAGCACACTTTGTAAACCGTTCCAAAGAAGTATTTATTTTGAAATCGTGCTAATGCGGCTCTGATGAAGAGCCTCCTTGTGTCAGCCGACACGGATCTCCTTCTGTCAGCTTTACAGCCGACATCAGGAGAAGGGGAACTTTAGCGGAGGATATCTCTCAAACCATAGTTGTTTGAGAGAAAGGATTTGTGGCATTTAGCTTATTTTTTTAACTTCTACAAAACTCTAAACATTTTTATGGGATATTACTGTCCCTTTAATTATTCACCCTTGAGGGCCAGAGGTATATACAGTGTATTTTGTTGTGTACCTCTCTGATCCTTAATAATAAGAAGACTATTATTAAAGGGGATCTATCACTCCTATACAAGTTTGTCTAAAATGGAAATGTATATAGTGACTAGCTGGTATACAATTATCATTTTTTTAAAAATTCTTTGTATAGCCGAAATTATGAGTGTAAAGGTGACTGTCTTCCTTCCAGACAGACTGTGGTTACAGCTCTGTACCGTAGTCTGTCACTCTTCCTGTGCTCCCCTCCCACAATCCAGCCTCCTCCAATGACGGAGGATTTCTGCATGTAAGCTGGAGTGCTCTCTGGTCAATGAGAGCTCTCCAGCTTACATGCAGAAATCCTCAGTCATCGGAGGAGGTTGGATCGAGGGAGGGGAGCAGAGGCAGAGTGACAGACTGTGCTACAGAGATGTAACCTCAGTCTGTCTGGAAGGAAGACAATGGATCATCTTTAGACGCTTAATTTCAGCTAAACAAAGAATTTAAAGGGATAGTAATATTTCATAAAAAAGCAGCTCTAATTAATTTTCATAGTATTTGGGCCTTGGAGAGTGTTATTTCAATTCTGTCAGAGTTGTAGTTCAAGAGTAATTCAATGATAAAGTATCCCCCTCCCACCCCTTCTACTGATGTAACACTGCTCAGCTTAGAGCAGCAGGGTGTGTCCAGGTTGATTGTAGAGAGGGACAATCTGTAATTAAGATAAGGGAAAAAGCTGAAAAACCTGTCAAGGGGGCAGGGTTTGCATTGTTCTCACAGTAAGAATACTGACCCTTGATGTGAGCTGTCTGGACTGTGGACTGGATTCCACATCTGCGAAGAGGGGGCTTACACTAGGTAAAAGGGGCGGGAGTGGGATACTTTATAATTCAATTACTTTTGAACTACAACGCTCACAGTAATGAAATAACACTATTTATGGCTCAAATACCATGTAGATTAATTGGAGCTGCTGTTTTTGTGAAACATTATATCACTTTAAAAAAAATGACAGTTGTATAGTAGCTAGTCTCTATATAAACTTCCATTTTAGACAAACTTGTATTGGGGTGATAGATGCCCTTTAAGAGAAGTCTTGTCAATGAATTCCCTTTGGCAACTTTGGCCCTATAGGAACAGGAGCAGACCAATGGAAGCAATGTGCAGCCATTATACAGCCGTTTAGGGGTCAGAAAGACCTGGAGGTCTTAGGCTTCACTGAATGAGACTGTGTGCAAAGCCTCCCATGGGCTCTACCTGACTGAGAAGGATCTCATCTGTTCCTGTCCATGGGAAAAGCATTTCCACAAATGAAGAATAAGACATTCAACAGGGATGACATGGCATGGGCTGAACTTTATGGATGCATGTCTTTTTTTCATCCTTATCAACTATGTTACTATGTTATGTAATTCCAACATTGAAGATTTTCAATTTCTTGGTCTTTAGGGGTTGTTGTACTAAATTTCTCTCCATCCTCGTCTGGCTCTTGGCCAGTGGGCGATGATGGGAATCTTATCCCAACAGCAGCTGTAGAACATTAACATGATCACCCATATTTTCAACAACATATAGTTGCCTACCTCAGTTAAGCTTGAACTTGATGGACATGTCTTTATATCTACTTCACAAACTATTAACATAAACCATTGCATTGAATGGGAACTATGTGTCAGGAATAAGTAACATAATAACAAGTTATCTGGCTCTTAATTTGTATAACAGATACAGTTGGTTAGACAGATGTCCATCATACAGCAGTCAGGTATATCTTTGTATGCAGTTTCCTGTATACAGTGATTTCTGTTGATGTCTGCCTCTAGGATACACTTCCTCACAGCAGACAGGAATGGATAGATCATAAGGGGATAAGGCATACATCACATTGTGAACTGGCACAGTTAGCAGTGGACTACAATATAGATCAAATGCAAATAAATAAATAAATAAATAAATAAATAAAAATAAACTATATAGATGTACCTGCCTGAAGACTGAAGGAAACCTACCTAGGTAAAGCATTCTGTCAATCAAAATAAAATTCACTAATTTCATGGGCACAATTCCCCTTTAGCTTATAGTTACATAAATCACCATTATTGCCTATAAGCTATATCAGGGCAGGCAATGTTTACTACTCTAACTGTTGGGGACTACAACTCGCATCATCCCCAGCAGCCTTTAGCTGGTGTGGGACAATGCGGCAGCCTTCATCTGGTGTGGGATGATGGGAGTTGTAGTCTCCAAGAGTTGGCATGCCTACCCATGGGCTGTACTTCACCCATTCTTCACCTCATTCTATATAATAATTCACTAATGTATGTTTGTCGGAAGCTGTCATGGGCAGTACAGACGGCTGTGTGCGCTGCAGTCATGTGCAGTACAGACTGCCAGCGCTGAGGCTGATAATGGAGCGGGCACTCCAAATTCAGACTGTAGGTCTTCAGAGAGGACTATGGTCTGATTTTGGCGCTCCCCACTCTATCAGCCGCGGCGTGGGCAGTCTCTACTGTGCATGACTGCGCAGCGGCTGTTGCTGCCTGGAATTGTGGCCCGTGTACACGGGCTGTTCAACTAGTTTTCAATAATTGCCATTGTCTAAGAAAAATCAAACACATGCTGCATAAATCTATCATTAAGAATTTAATATGCAGTAATAGAGAATGTTATTTAAACCAGACATATGGCTTCTCCATGCTTTCAAATCCATGAGGAAGGCTCTATGAAAATATGTTGGCTTGAATTATCTTCTCACATATACTAATCATGATCACTGTCCTCTTGTTTTATTGCTTTGGCAAGGAAAGAAAAATTGGATTGTTATTACTAAAAGTAGGCTGGGTTTTTTTAAACACTGCGACTGTTTAACTTGGATCTGTGTTCTACTTTTGCTAAGAAACACATGGTACTTTATCACTTTGGTACAGGGAAACTTAAAAGAATGTTTTATGTAGCCATAAAATTTGCATTAAAGATACAGATTTAATAACTTATTTGAATAGTTATTAAAATAGCAATTTCCATCTAGTAAATATCACAATTATTAACCCCTTGGATTTTTGAGATCACCAACACAATGTAGGTGGTTAAAGGAAACATACTTGCATAAGCATAATAATACATAAAACACAGTAAAACGTTTGCGGAAAAATGACACAGGGACAGTTAAAGCGGAACTTTCATCAAAATTAAAGTGCCCCAAATCATTACTAACATAACTATATGCATATGAATACTTTTATTATGCTGAATAAGTCCAGCATTAATGAGAAATACAACTTTTTCGGCAGGCATCAGCCTCTGGGATTGATGAGGGGAGTTCTATTGTACCTTAAGGTACAGGAAATGACTGATGGCGCAGGTGCACAGAACATCTACAGCAAGATCCCTGCCACTGATGCCTGCCAAACAAGTTGTATTTCTCACTCATGCCGGACTTATTCAGCATAATAAAGGTATGTATATGAGTATCGCTATGTTATTAAGGATTTGGGGGGCACTTTAATGTTGCTGAAAGTTCCGCTTTAACTGCTTGGATGCTATAGTGGTCTCCAATGCGTTGTTAACCCTTTGAGTGCCAGAGGGGTACGCAACGCATTGCAAAGCAATGCGTTGCGTACCCCTCTGGCACTCAAAGGGTTAAGCAATGTGCTGGACACCTCCCTAGCGTTCCAGAGGTTAAAATGATAGTAATCCTCCATTTTGATTGTTAAATATTCTTCAAGTGTATATTATGTAAAGTCCTATTCTACCCATTACAATAACGCATTCATATGATTCCACTCTCATCCCTCACTACTATTGCCTGGTACAGGAAACACCATTAGGCACTAACATACAGGCGCATAACTTCCAACATTTCAGGTGGCCAAAGAAGGACACTTGTGTTTTAGGGGGTGTTTCTGGAGGCGTGGCTTGTGGGCGGAGCATTACCAATAATGTTTAGGTTATTTCATGACCTATTGACACCTCTTTGTGCAACTGAATAAATGATTCAGAGCAAAATCAAAGTATTTTATTTACACAGAATAATTTATAAGCATAGCTGGGAACTCTTCAGATCTGCCTCGGAGATTCCGGGGACAGAGGATGATTCTCTTGATGTGTGGAGTTTCTAATGCCACTTCTGCACCTTCCCAGCCTGTTCCTCCTAGTTCCCTCCCACTTTTCCTCTTTCCATAGCCTATTCCTTCCACTCTTTGATGTCTGTTAAGCCCCACCCCACTCACAATTAAGCCCAACCCCTTTTTTTCAACACAAATCATGTAATTTATCTTCCCCAGCAGCACCACATGAGTTCCCTCTGTGGACTCCACAAGACAAAGTTCCCTGGTATATTTATAATACATATACTGAAGTTTACACAGACAGTAATGTGAGTTTTAATGCTGTGGAGCGATGTGATACACTTATATACACACCACACAGTGTGATCTAATAAAAAGAGGGACACCAGGGTGGGAAAGAGGGACAAAGTGATTTGAGTCTCAAGGAGGGACTGTTCTTCCTAAAGAGGGACACTTGGGAGGTATGCAGGCTCAGAAAGTGTTCTTATCCCCTTGGGTTACAGAGAGGTCTCCAACACATTGCATTTGGGACTAGTGAATAAACTATAGCATAAACCAGGTCTTGTTCTTCATAACTCAGAATGAAGGTGTGGCCAGCACAGCTGAGATGCACCTTAAATCTGATGCTCTAGACCTAGATTAGGTAACATTTGGCTCTTCAGCTGTTGGGGATTACAACAGATGGAGGTCCAACAATTAACCACCCATGTGCTGGATAAGGGGTGTACAATTATTTTGGATGAGGGCCACATCTCTGTTCAAGATGCATTCATAGGACCACACACAAACACACATTCAGTGTGTGTATACAAATACACATCAAATAAAAATTATAAATAATAGATATAATAAATATTATTATTATTATTATTATTATAATACTTTAGTTCTTGAGCACCAACATATACTGCAGCTCTGTACGATTCTGAACAAACAATGACATACAGAATCTGATCTGATCAAAACAAATGGTAGACACACACACACAGACGTATACACATACAGGCACAAACACACATATACACACCTTTATACACACACATATACACACATATGCCAAGATTGTGAAAGGAAGCACACTCACTTAAAGGGGAACTACCACCCCGCAAAAAAGTAATCTTATTTAAGTCTTCATCTGGCGACTAGCTGCTTAGTAGCGCTAGTCGCCAGAAATATTACCTGGTTTACAAGATTTTCTTCTTACTCTGAGGCAGACAGTAGCAGGAAGCACGGACATCTCGCCATAGTGACGTCCGTGCACCTGCGCTGTCAGTCCCTTTTGGAGCCGGCCGGATGTCACTATGGCAAGATGTCCGTGCTTCCTGCTGCTGTCCACCTCAGAGTAAGTAGAAAATCTTGTAAACCGGGTTATATTTCTGGCGATTAGTGCTACTAAGCAGCTAGTCGCCAGATGAAGACTTAAATAAGATTACGTTTTTGCGGGGTTGTAGTTCCCCTTTAACTCAGTTTCTCTGGGTGCTGTAGTTGAGTGGAACAGAATTCATGTACCCAACAGATATTTGAAACAACCAGCACTCACAGCCAAATCTTAGTGAACTAGTGATTTAATTAAATAGTGCACTACATGTGCTCACCATCCCCTACACAATCCGGCCCCTGTAATTGCCAGGAAAAAGAAATATGAGCATTTTCATTCTCATTCCACAGGAAAAGAATATACGATGAAAGGTTGTTTTAATTGTAACTCCACATACTTTGTTTATTTATTAACCTGCGGATGTGGATTACAATATGTGGGTAGAACCACAAGAAAAATAAAAACACGATTCTCAGAACATCAATGAAATATAGCAAATGGAAAGGAGAACCAAAGTGTACCAAACCTTTGCAAAACCTGTGCAGGAAGTAAAAATATTAATATAATGGCTATAGACCAAGTACAACAGGACAGGAGACGTGGAGACTGAGAAAGATGTCTAAGACATCTAGAAACATTTTGGATCTACGTGCTGGGAACGCTGACTCCAAATGGTCTCAATACTGACCTGGCTGCATTCATCACAGTACATGCACAGCATGTTTTAAGAGATAAAAATCATTGCTTTTAGATGACATTCTCTTGTGTTTTGCACCCTTGAACTCTAGAATTTGTTTTTTACCTTTGTATTCCCAAGGTGCGGCAACAAGGTGTCCATTGTAAGAGGAGTTAAGTATGGATATCATCTTCATTATATATAATTTACATCTGAAGGGGACTGTTGTATAAATAGTTTTATTTTATTTTCCATATTTACATAAATTTTATTTCCATATCTACATAAGTCATATACACAAGACCTACCTCTGGTTCTATTTGGTTTTATTTCTTGATAAAAAACGCTGCCATTTGTTTTATCATACATTTTTAGTAAGTATTCGCCCAGTTGCAAGTGTATTAAGTTTCAAACCTCGGGTGATAACCGATTCTGTCCAGCCTATAGGGCAATTTCACACTAGTTCTCTGGGTATTGAGAGGTGCATTTCATTTTCCACACTATTTAGTAACATAAGTATTGCTGCTTTTTAAACCCTTTCAAAATCAACTGTCATAATTAGTTAGTTCTACTTTAATTCTGTCTGTTCCTTGTGCTTCTGATGATACATTAACAGGTGTACAGCAGCACAGACAATGTATCAATTATTACTGTCTCTGTACTGTTAGAATGATACATTTTACTACAAAGCAGTTTTATATAATGTATCATTCTTTCTGCAGCAAAAGCCAAAGTGATATTTTCTCAGTATACCCGCTCTGCTGTATATATCCAGCTATCCAGACCAAGGGCCAGATACAATCATCCAAAGGGCAATATTTAACCCTTCTCCTCTCTAGATGTGTGCCTACTTTGCTCCCTTTTGGTAATCATGCAATTGGGCTGCACAATGCACTAATAATGTAGTTTAGCTCAAGGCCAGGTCTTTTGCGAACCAAGAAACTCCCCTGCCTTGCAGTGGGATTTATATATATATATATATATATATATATATATATATATATATATATATATTATATTTTTTTTTATTCTGATTATGGAAACCCCACCTGTATCAAGCCAAAGTTTCATTTCATTATGAATTAACCATTTAAGTGCCATAGTTTGGATGCTTCTATGGCACTCAAATGGTTAAACTGTAGACCCAGAAATGGATTAGGCTTAATCCATGTGGTTTGCAAGCCAGTACACACTGGTAACCAACTGTATAATTGTAGGCATGTAATAAAGTAAAGTGGGCATGTCAGTAGACTACATGACAGAAAATATCAGAGTGCAACCTAAACAAACACATTTACCACTTCATTATTTTGACAGTGCGCAGGAAATGTATGAAGGGTCCTGCCAAGTGACCAGACATTACATCTCTGCTTCTGATATTGCTTGCTGTGGTTTGGTTTATGGACACATTAGAAGTATTACATCGGATCATTTTGGGCTAGAGCCTGCATGCTCACTGACTGACAGAATCCACATTTATGAGGCTGAAAGCCTGACTCGTGGAAGAGATTTGCTGTCTGGAGCCACATTGTCTGCCTGACCCATCCTACCTGATTCTGACAAGACTAGACACACAGAACAATATTAGATAGCGTCAAGGAGTCACAGCAGCATTTGAACACTCACAACAAAATCTTCACAAGATGGGTTTACTTGTGTGTGAGTGACATTACTCCATTAGTAGTAAGAAAGATAATAACATTGAGTAAGAGAAGAGATGTACAGTGAGTTTGTCAGACACAAGTGATGATAACTTTAGCTCCCAGGCATAATGTTTAAAAGGCCTTATTTATTAAGCAAATGAGGTAACATAGTAACATTAAAGGGTATCCTTTTGAAATGCCGCCCACTATTGTGCGACCAACTAAACTGCGCTTTAACCATGTCACCGGGATGAAAATGGCACATCAAAAGGGCAAGATTCTCTTGTTGTGGGTTTAAAGCGGAACTTTCACATATTAATAAGTCACCATTCAATCATTAAGCATATGGCGACTAGCTTGAAAATATATGTCTTACCTATCAAAAGTGACAGATTCTAAAGAAATCATTAATCTTCAGATACCGGAAGCCAGGTAACAGTGCAGACATCTTGTCTGCGCGCCTGGCTGTCAGTCCCGGTCTCCTGTACAGCACTGCAGTGTGCCACAAGGTAACAGGAAGGGACTGACGGTGCAGGCGCGCAGACTGCACTAACCTGCCCGTCAGTCTCCTAAGAGTAAAGATTTCTTTAGAATTTGCCACATTTGATAGGCAAGACATGTGTTTTCAAGCCAGTCGCCATACGCCTAATGATTGAAGGGCGACTTTTTAATAAGTGAAAGTTCCACTTAAAGCGTCGCTCATGTGAGTGCCCACATCTAAAGGGCAAGATTCTCATAAACATACCTTGCTGATATGGGTGTCTTCATAGAGATGTCACCATCAAGCCAAAACAGTTATGTGTGTACTCCAGCTCTCCTTCTCTGCGCCTGTCTCTTTGCAGATGGTGATCTGATTTTTTTATTATTTATTATTATTATGAGCAGCGAACAGTGAGGGGAACAAAAGCAGAAGTACATACAAAACTATTCTGGCTTGATGGTGACATTTCTATAGTCCACCTATGAAGACACACATATCACCAAGGCATGTTTATAAGAATCTTGCCCTTTAGATGCAGGCACTCAAATGATCGATGCTTAAGCGCACAACATGAGAATCTCTCCATTTTGATGTCGGCAAGATTCTCATGTCGCCCTTTTCATCCCGGCAACATGGTTAATGTGCAGTTTAGTTGGTCACCCAATAGTGGGCGACATTTTGATAGAGACCCACGTTAAAGTATTAACGATGGTGGAGATTGTCCATCTGTATGCATTACGGCTCTCATACACTGTAGTACATACTCTGAAGTGCAGTCACTGCCATTAGATCAATGGTTCTCAGTCCTTTTTGATCAAGGCCCCCCTAATGTAATCTGGAATTTTCAGGGCACCCCTTACATATTTGAGTTATTTGTCAAGGGCATAAATAGGGGAACACATAAATAAATATACAGTTATCCATAGGTCTTAGCAATCATAATAACAAAAATAAACATTTTGTGCATAACTATTTCCATAAATATGCATTTAACCCTCTGAGTGCCAGGTAGGTGTCCAATGCGATGGATTCCTCCCTCGGCTCATTCACATTTTTGTTAAAGCCTTTGTAGAGAAAAGCCCCCCCCCCAGTGGCTGTCCATGGAATACCATTTTGCCACAGCACTCTGGTGAAGGACCATTGCATTAGAGAATATCTCCACTGCGTGGTTGGGTCCTGATCACACAGTAGATCAGTGGTTCTCAAATTTATTTTCACAGTGGAACTCTTTAATTTTATATAGCGTTTCAGTGGAACCCTAATACTCGTTAACATTTAACCCCTTGGTTCCTAGAGTTCTCCAACACATAACTTTACAATGCATTGGAAAGCTCTCTAGCATCTAAGGGAATACCATAATATCAATATTAAATGTGGATGAATACTAAATGGCTCTGCTAATTAACCACATTAAGGACCAAAGAGGTGCTCAATGTCTTAAAATATTAAACTATAATGTTTGAGGTAACTGGGAGTCCTAGATTGGAGAGCATATTAGAAGAGAAATCTAATAGAAAACATAGTTTTACTGCATGAAATATTTCACTGTGCCACACATCCAGATAATTTCATAATAGCCTCAGGCACTACCATGGCATGAGGTACCAGCTTCTGTGGTGCTCTGCTTAATGGAGTAGTACATTTTAGTTATGAAAAAATATATATTGTATGGCTTTTCCTGTTAAGTAAAATATGGGTACTCCAACTGCCGAGAGATTCGTATTTCCAGTGTTATTATGGTTTGAATTTGTGTTTTTTTTACATTAACAGTGCTCCCTGCAGTGGTCAGATTCCAATTCGTTATTCTGTTATATTATACTAGTTGAACAGCCCGTTACACGGGCCACAGTGGCACTGCAACCAGGTTGTGGGGCAGTGATGCGCAGTGGAGACTGCCCGCTCCGCGGCTGATACAGGGCTGGACGCTCCTTCGGAGCACCCAGCTCTGTATCAGCCGCGGCGCGGGCAGTGTCTACTGCGCATGTCGCTGCGTTACACACGATTTAACGAATTATTATATAGGATTTGAGAGGAAAGTAAATGACAAACAGTTCTCCATAGAATGTGATAGAAACTGCTGAGTCACTTCCTGTCAGAACTTTCAGGAAGTAAATGCACAGTAAATTAATTTCCTGATAATATGAACTCTTATAACATTTGAATAAAATAACTGACAGTGGTGGGAGTACCCTTGTTTTAGTCAGTAGAAAAAGCCCTATAACATATAGGTTTTCATAAAAAAGTTTACTGTTCCTTTAAGGTAAAGGTTTGCACTTCCACTGACCTTGTTAACAGCAAATCCAATAGGACATCAGCACACACAGACTGAAGTTTTGTAAAGCTGAATGAGTCTTTTATTTTAGGGATAGCTATCCCGATACACAAAATTTCGGGAAAAATCCTTCATCTGTTGGGATCAACCTGATGAAGGGCATTGCTAGAAGTGCTTTTTTGCTGGTATAGCCATCTCTAAAGCAAAATAAGAATTCAGCATTAAAAACCTTCAATCTGTATGACTGTGCTATCCTATTTTAATCAAAGATAATATACAGTGAAGCTGACACTTTTCCTTGCCTCCATTACTAATATTTTCTTCAGGTAACTCCTTGTACATCTTTAGGGAATCTTGGTGTTCCAAAGAACACAGTTTCAGAACCACTGCTGTAGAATAACATCTGTGCTTTTGCTCAGAAAATGTATTAAGAGAGATACACTAAAGTGTGAAAAAGTGGTGATAATGTGGAGATAGGGTGACCACATTTCCAATCTGCCATTCCAGGACATGTGGTCACCCTAGTGAGTCCCGCGGCTGAGACTCCGTCCGGTGCTGACCATCTTTCTGAGGCTGACACAGAGTAAGAGTTCCCCAGTGGGAACTCTTACTCTTTATCAGCCTCAGAAAGCGTTCCCCAGTGGGAACGCTTACTCTGTATCAGCCTCAGAAAGATGGTCAGCGCAGGCGGGAGCCTCAGCCGTGAGACTCACTCACAGTGCCAGCATACTTGCGCCATCCCAGCTGTCTCGCATGCACCAGTCCAACCAGCCAATGAAATGTATTTGCTATATGGTCATCATTGGCTGGCTGAGCCAGCCAATGAGGACCATATAGCAAATACATTTGATTGACTGGCTGGACTGGTGTGTGCTGCACTATGTAGGTAGGCTGTGAGTGCTGTCTTTGTTGCTCCATTCCGGGACTCTTTGTTGTCCTGCTGGGGGGGTGACCCGAGACGCGGGTCACAGACCTAAAATAAGGGACAGTCCCGGGCATTCCGGGACGTGTGGTCACCCTATGTGGAGATGACTTCTCCAGTGATATCACTTCTCCAGTTCCTATGTTATTCTATGGAGCCAATGCACTAATATTTCCTGAGCTTTGGAGAAGGGATATTACTGGAGACGTTATCTCTGTGTTATCACCTCTTTATTACGCCTTAGTGCATAACCCTCCCAAAGTACTACTGTTGTGCATCAGCACTGCTGTATATGTACAGGTAAGGGAAGTTTAGCCCAAGGACCATATTATGCCCATCACGGCACCAACTAGTGTTTGGGGAATTGACTGGCATCTTGTATTAACATACTAGTTGAACAGCCCGTTACACGGGCCACAGTGCCTCTGGCAGCCGGTCGCGGGGCAGTCACACGCAGTGGAGACTGCCCGCGCCTCGGCTGATACAGAGCCTCTGGCAGCCAGTTGCGGGGCAGTCACGCAGTGGAGACTGCCCGCGCCTCGGCTGACACAGAGCTCTGTATCAGCCGCGGCGCGGGCAGTCTCTACTGCGCATGACTGCCGCACGCGCAGCAGTGTCTACTGCGCATGTCGGGCGTTACACACAACTTGGCAAATTATTATATAGGATAATTGCTGCTAAAAGCAGAGTCTCCGTATGGGGAAAACAAAGTCATTGTTAATTTATAACAGGCGTAGTCAATTGTTGGGCCTCCAGCTGCTGGGGAATAGGTCTCCCATCACCTCCAACCAGCTCTTGGCTGGTTGAGGCTGATGGGAACTATTCTACTGAACAGCTGGAGGTCCAACAACTGACATCCCCACCCTACACCATATAGAAAGCTCATGGGTGTTAGTTCCACTTAGTATATCGCGTCACAGTTTTCTTGTTTATTTCAAGAACTTAAAGGCACCTTACCACCTAAGTAAAAAAGTTGATATAACTTAAAACATAATGTACTTACAGCTACCGTGTGAAAAGTATTCATATGTTACACTCCTAAAATATAATTCTAAATTGCTTTTTTAACAAGTGTAAATTGTCCCCATTTAGAAAGCATTTATGTAATGTTGTTTATGCTGTTGGTATTGAGATATAACAGCTATTGTTAGTTAAATGATTGGGATTCGTGTCCACTGGTTTTCTGTTCAGAAAGACTGTTATCTTATGTCAGCCCTTTTACAGACAATTCTGAGCAATCAATGAGAGACCTGGAGCTCTGGAAATGGTTGGAATGTCTGTTCTCTGAAAGCATATGCAAGACCAGATTTTAGACCTCAGAAAACAAATACAATTTTTTTTATAGATGCTAGCATGAAGCACGAGGTAATTGAGAGTATATAACTCAGATATTTTTTATGTGTTAGTATTCCTTTAAAAAGTAGACTAAAAGGCTGGGATTGCGGCTCACTGATTTTATCTGCCTAGGAATGCGTGAGGATAAGCCTGTGTGTCCATGGTACAGACTTTTGAAGTGGAGTAGTGGAGCCACAGGGCAGAGACAGTCTTTGTTAGTGACCAGAAAACACTGTTTACCAAGTACATATTTTCTCTTATTATTTTAGTCCTACTCAGTTGATAAGATGGTGCAGCCGACATCTTTTCAACTGTAGGCAAATTTGGGTAACCAATCAGGAGTCATTATGGATCTGTGGACTCTGCAAATGCATTAGTTATTTAAACAGCACCAGTAAGAGTGTCACACAGGATCCGATGGCAGATAAGAGCCCACGGACTTATCTAGTTTGTCTGTTCTCCTTTTTTCTTAAAAATCTCAGACACTTATGTTAAAAAAAAAAGTGGAACAATTTTGGGGCATAGCAACTGCACAATAAGGGATGAATAAAATTTCCCATTGAATTAAATCAGTCTCTTAACCACCTGAATGCTAGAGAAGTCTACAACACATTGCAAAGCGTATTTCCATTTGTGTGCTGTGGTGTAACTGGTTTGCTCCAGAATAACACCTTTCTAGCTTGATGAATAATGGATTTCAAATGAGTGTACCTGTGTGGCTATGAAAGCCTATGCTATATGTTATTCTATGGAGCCTATTCACTAAGATCTCCAGAGTTAGTGAAATCTTAGTGCGTAGGCTCCATAGAATAACATAGGAACTGGAGAAGTGATAAACTGGAGAAGTCATCTCCATTATATCACCTCTTTATTACACCTTAGTGCATAACCACCAATATGTTGGAGATGCCTCTAACAATGAAGGGGATTAACGGTAAATAGGATTAGAAAATATTTATTTTACTTTATCTTGCATAGAATAAATACACTAAAGACTAGATTTGAAAAAATCTTCTGTTCTTAACATCACTTGACTTTTAAAATATCGCATTCTAAACAGCATGCTGCTACAATCCGCATTCAGCATGTCACCATGATGAAAAGGGCCACATGAGAATCTCGCCTTGCATATAACCGCAAGATTCTCATGTCGTGTTTTTAAACAGAGCTTCAACCCAACCCCGCAGCATCAGGTTATTGCCAGAATACAGAAGTATAGATGTGTCTCCCCGTGTGTCTCATTAATCAAAACTAAAGCTGCCTGATAAAACAAATGCATATTAACCCTTTCTGCACAGAAAGGATTAAAAAAAAAATACAAGAAACAGACTACCATTCTTTTAAGTTGTACCAGTGTGCGTCTGTTTCTTGTAATATTTTTTTTAACCCTTTCTGTGCTGAAAGGGTTAATATGTATTTGTTTTATCAGGCAGCTTTAGTTTCCATTAATGAGACACACAAAGGCATACATTTATACTTCGGTATGCTGACAATAACCTGATGCTGCAGGGTTGGGTTGAAGCTCTGTTTAAAGGTGCAATATGAGAATCTCATGATTATATGAAGGGCGAGATTCTCATGTGGCCCTTTTCATCACGGCGACATGTGGCTTCTAGATGCACACTGTCTAGAATGCACTATTTTAAAAGGATACTCTTAAAGTGGAACTTTCAGCTATTAATAAGTCGCCATGCATTCTATAAGCATATAGCGACTAGCTTGAAAATACATGTCTTAACTATTAAAAGTGATAGATTCTAAAGAAATCTTTACCATATGGAGAATGACAGACAGGTTAGTGCAGTCTGCGCGCCTGCGCCGTCAGTCCCTTCCAGTTACCATGTGGCACACTGCAATGCTTTACAGGAGACCGGGACTGACGGCGCAGGCGCACAGACAACATGTATGTTCTGTTACCTAGCTTCCGGTCTCCAAACGGTAAAGATTTCTTTAGAATCTGCCACTTTTTATAGGTAAGACCTGTATTTCTAGCTAGTCGCCATATCCTTAATGAATGGGCGGCGACTTATTAATAGTTGAAAGTTCTGCTTTAACATCAGTATGATAAGGGCCATATTCACCAAAGAAAAGTGGTGCGATTCTGGAGGGGGTGCACGATGGGGAGGGAGACGCTTTAAACTTCCTACTGGTTTGAATGGGGATTTTAACCCTTTGAATGCTAGAGGTCTCGCAATGCATTGCAGACCTTTCCAGCATTCAAGGAGATAAAAGCTCCATTTAAATCAATGGAAAAAATGTGTATTCCGTAAATATGTAGCTTAACATTTGAGTGTCAGAGTGGTATACATTGCACTGCGCAACCCCTCTGGCAGTCAAAGGGTTAAAATATTGCTCTTGGGCATTTCTTCACTGATTCTGGATACTCCATGATGTATCTGAAATGTACTATACACCAGTAATATAAATGCATCTCTTAGTATAATGATACAATTACACAAGCACAGAAAGGGAAATCATCCCCCATTACAACACAAGCTGTGCAAACAGGTTTGTGTACGTAAGGCCCAGCGAGCAGCAGGTGTATTATTATAGGCTAGTGTGATCTGGTTATCAATCAGGACCGTGGCGCTCCTCTATCTCACCATTGTCTCTCCATTGTTTGCCTATTTACCTTCCTAAACATCTCTTTGATAAACTTGCATCCTTAGGCCACTTTCACATGGGAGACATGGTCGCAGCTACAGAAAATCATGAATAAAACAACATCTCAAACGGCCAAAGAGGACACTTGTGTTTTATGGGGTGTTGTTGGGGGTGGCTGGTGGAAGGGGCATTACCAAGAATTTTTAGGTTATTTCATTACCTATTAACACCTCTTTTCATAGGTGAATTAAAGCGGAATTGTCACCGCTAAACACCTTGAGCTTAAATAATTCCCCATCTAGCGACTAGATGCTCAGTAGCGCTAGTCGCTAAAATTATTCCCTTGTTAAAGAGGGTTATCAATTCTTGTTGGACTGACAGGCAGGGCAGAGCGCAGACATCTTCCCATAGTGACATCTGCCCGCCTGAGCTGTCAGGCTCCTAGCAACGCCTCCTAGAGCCGGCTGGGACTGACAGCGCAGGCGGGCAGACGTCACTATGGGAAGATGTCTGCTTTCCGTCCTGCCTGTCAGCCCGGGAAGAATGGATAATCCTCTTTAACAAGGTAATAATTCTGGTGACTAGCGCTACTAAGCAGCTAGTCATCAGATGGAGAATTATTTAAGTTCAAGGTGTTTAGCGTTGGTAGTTCCGCTTTAATTATTTAGAACCCGAACATAGTATTTTATTTATACAGATTAATGTTTAAACACACATACTGAAGTTTATACACACATTAATGTGAGTTTTATTGCTGTGGAGAAATGTGATACACTTATATACACATCACACAGTCTGATTTCCCAGAAGGAGGGACACCAGGGTGGGAAAGAGGGATAGAGAGATTTGAGTCAAAGAGGGACACTTGGGAGGTATGCATAGCTTGTGAATCTCAGGAGGTTATTCCTTAAGACATACCTCCCAACATTTCACATGTTGTAGGTGGTGTTACTGGGGGGGTGGCTTGTGGGCGAGCTTTACAAAGACTCTTTAGGTAATTTCATGACCTACTGACACCTCTTTGTGTAACTGAATAAATTATTTAGTTTACCTACATAGACTACTGTAAAATCTACATGAAGTGGGAGTGCATATTATACACAAGATTATATATATATATATATATATATATATATATATATATATATATATATATATATATATATATATATATTAGAAAAAATGGTATCAAGCACTAACAGGACTTTTAAATAAAGCTTAATTTTTATTCTTATTGAAATTTCATGTCAACGTTTCGCCTAGGCACAGCTGGCCTTCCTCAGGTCAGCTGTGTCTGTCCGAAACGTTGAATAAAAATTAAGCTTTATTTAAATGTCCTGTGAGTGCATGATACCATTTTTCTACTACAGAATTAGGCACTTGACAGCACCCAGGCCCCTAACCTTTTAAGTGTGAGTGCTACCACCTACCGCTGTTTTTATATAATATCTATATACAAAAGATGGCAGCACTCGCTGTTAGTAGTCCTTTAGAACGCCTCGGTGCTCATCCAGATAAATGTTCATACACAGATTTGGTTGTGAGAAAGCACACGCAGGAAGCCTTTTACATGAACAAAATTCAGTTGTTTATTACATCAACATTTCGGCCATCTCCAGTGGCCTTTATCAAGATATAAAAAGTGTGTGCCTGGATCTTTTTTGAAAACTAGAGCTCTCAAACACAAAGCAAGTAGTATACACCAAAGTGAATAATACCAGCATGTAATATTAAAAAACAGTGAATAGTATACAAAGAAAGAGTAATCTGTCTGTAGTTATAAAAAAGCCTAACGCGTTCTGTGACTCTATAGCCACTTGCTATAGAGTCACAAAACGCTTAAGGCATTTCAGAGCTGTAGTTTTCAAAAAAGCTCCAGGCACACTCTTTTTTAGAAGGGATTAAAATAATGAATAGAGGTACAGCCAGTATTGCATTGGGCATAGTATGGCCCATTGTTAGAGTGGCTGTTTCCACATAAAATTTCTTCGGTGCCAGGAAGAGTGTTGGTGAACAGATTGGTTTGTGGCCTGAAAGTTCAAGTGAAGTACACTGAGCTGGAGTGAAACCCAGCACAAGCGGTTATACTATGAGGCAAGTGTTTTATGGGTGTTGGTGAAGGATCATCTTAGTGGAAAAACACTACGCTTAGAGAACTGTTTGGTCCGTTTTTCTTTTTTTGTTTGTCTTATGTCTAAAGTGGAAATCCAACTCTTGAGGAGGAACGTGCAGCATTGGTTAGACTGACTGGATCCCAGGAAGAACCATATTGTGAAGGGACGTTTTTTCTGTTTGTATGTTTTTATAATTTTTCATATATGTGTCCAATTGATTACTCCTGTATGTTGATTTATTCTTATTTCCATACCTGGGAACTCTCAGGGTTTGACCCTGAGACTCAGAGTTTTGACCCAAATCTCAGGGTCTCAGGGTGAAGGGCCAAATTCTCAGGGTGAGAGAAGTCTGTGTCACCTACTATATGAATTTCCCCAATTAAATGTATCCTTAGCCTCTAAACTGGTGCCATTAGTACCAGAAAGACAGTGGGAGATGTCCTGCTTGTCTTGTTTGTGTTCAGGCAGTGAGTTATCCAAACTGTAGCATGTTAAAGGTCCCTTGCACATGGACTGGAGCACCTCTGTGTTAGAGCAAGCAGGCACATATCGCATAAAATCTACATTATGGGGAGCTTTAAGGGTTAATATTTCAAAAATCTCAGGGTCAGCTCATCTAGAAAGTTCCCAGGTATGCTTATTTCCCTCTTTTTTAATTTTGTTTTGGGTTCTATATTGTGTACTATCCAGAACGGATTAAGGCGCTTTCCTTTAAACTGTGGGTTTATTTTAGACATACAGTTTTATTTGTATATATTTGAAATAATCCTCTCCATGTCCCAAATACTATGAAGATTAATTGGAGCTGCTTTTATTGTGAAACATTACTATCTTTTCTTTAAATCGGGACACCTGGGAGGTATATAAAACCCTTTTTCATCTTCATTCTCTGTACTCTGTACCCTAGAAACCCTAAGGATATTTTTTGGATTTTTTTTAACCCATTGGATGCGATTAACTTCTCCAAGGAATTGCCCAAGAGGTTAAACTCCTAGTTCATTGAAATGGGAAATTGTATTTGTCCTTAATACTGCAATTGGTTTGCTGTGTCTAGAATGACATCACATTACTTTGTTCATATTGCCTAGTATTGCCAAACGAAGCAACATCATGTGGGATGCATTAATGTATCAATGAAAGATTCTGTGGGCTGCCAAGGTCTTATGAGAAGGGACTAGAAGACAGTAGGGTTTATTATAATTAAATACAGCTGCTATAAGTCTCACTGTACAAATCCGCTAGCCAATATTCCAATATTCTTTTACGTGTGGAATGTCTGCAAGTCCTCCCAACAATTTTTACAATTTGATGTAGTCAACAGAGATGGGTTTTGGGATGTGGATCCTTGTGTGACAGAGTACACCCAGTGTTAATTAATTTGGGGCCATCCCCTTTAAGATGTTACTGTTAAGATTTCCCCAGGGTTAGTTAATAGGAACAAGCTAGGAAGAATTTAACAGGATAGCATTGTTCACAAAAAGCAGCTCCAATTAATCTTCATAATATTTGGGCCATGGAGAGTGTTATTTCAGTACTGTCAGAGTTGTAGTTCAAGAGTAATTGAATGATAAAGTATCCCCCTCCCGCCCCTGAGTAACACTACTCACCTCAGGGCAGCAAGACTGTCCAGATGGATCGCAGAGAGGGACAATCTTCAGTGAGTATAAGGGGAAAAACCTGAAAAAACTGTCAAGGGGGGCAGGGTTTTCCTTATGCTCACAGTAAGAAGATTGTCCCTTGATATGACCTGACGGTAAAGTGACCAGATTCCACATCTGAGGGGACGCGGCTTACAGTTGGTAAAAGGGGAGGGAGGGGGATATTTTATTGTTCAATTACTCTTGAACTACAATTCTGACAGTATTGAAATAATACTCTCCACAGCCCAAATACTGATTTTTTGTTGTGAAACAATACTATGCCTTTTAAGTGGAACTGTTAATTTTCTACAAATAGGTGATCTTGAAAGAGCTTCCAAAATTAAAGATTTTTATGTTAGACATTTGTTATTTTAAAGAATTGTTTATGAAATATTTAGATATATTTGTCAGTTTATGAAAATGAGCTAGTACAGGCTACCAGGGAGTGGCAGTGGGGATGTGGAGCAGCGTGGCGCATAAAGAGGGAGAACAGAGTGAAATGTGAGTATCTGGTTGACAAGGAGTAGCAAGTGGGAGGGATAGCAGTTTGGAATGTAAGTATCTGGCTGCAAGTATCTGCAAGTCCTTCCTAATTTGCATAAACTGTACACTAAATATTCTTTTAAATAAAAAAATGGCTAACAAAAATATAGGTGATTATGAAAGCTCTGTGAAAATCTCCTATTGTTTCAAAGGATAATTTAAGGTCCTGAAATGACTATGTGTCATGGGGAGAAGCTTCAGATTGGGATACAGAACAGATTTTTCAGGAGAATGGAGGATCTTCCCTGGCAGTGAGACACAAGCGACACAGAGGATAGCGGTCCCCAGGGTAGGGCTGGCAACTTGTGGCCCCGAAGGCAAATACATTCAAGTGGCCCATTTCTATATTGTTCAAGCCCACTGTCCCAGACCACCTCCTTTTGTTAATTTTAAAATTAGCATTAATGTTGTGATGTAAGGCAAGTGATACCACATAGTTTACAGCTGAAATTGGGCTACACTAGTGCGCTCCTCCACAGCTTACAATTTAACTAAAGCTTACCTAGTGATACTATAGAGCTTACAAGGGAATGGGTTATGCTACTAGTGTAGGTCCATTTGGATTGTTCCTCTGTGGTATCATTTATGTAGCTCCATTTCAATTGTAAGCTCAATGTTATCACTAGTGTAGCTCCATTTACAGCAGCAATTGGGAGATTTAGTGAGGAGCAGTGACCCACCAGCCCAGACATATGATTGGCCCAGGGGGCAATTGCCCCCCTGCCCCCAAGGCCAGCCCTCCCCTGGAGGTCCCCTCCACTGACCCCGTAAACTGTTTTTTTCAAGAAGAGCCTAGTATCTTTCAAGGAGAAGGAAGAAACTGAGGAGTCTGTGGCTGAGGATACCAGACAGTGGAGATTTGAGGAACAGAGAATGTTTCCAGAGGGAAAGAACCTGATGAGAATTATTTGTTGGAGAAGACTGCAACTATTTATTCTGTCTGTCCTGTTTCTGCAATGGAGAACTCTCCAGCATTCAAGGAGTTAAAATCCCACTTAAAAGGAAACACTAATACTTTTACATAAAGGTGTCCTTGTTATCTTTATAAACGCCACCTAATGTTTTCTAGGTGGTCTCCATTCACCAGATGGAGACCTCTGCTGAAACCCTGCAGCCACCACATTCCTGGGAGAGAAACATATGCAATGAAGAAGCTGACAATGAAATAACATATTTGCTTTGGTAACCTCTCCATAGGCTTAAAACCGGATCAAGAAGTCTCTTCATATGCATGACTCAGAGAAACATGATGTCATTCCATTCCAACTCAACAGCAAAACAACAGTCTTCTTGATGTTTGCTCTTCTGCCAGTAAAGACATTTATATGTATTTATATATATTTACTTACCACTTCTGACCCCAGATAACAATTCCTGATAAGCAACAGGACAAAAAAACAAATCTATATTAGTGTCAAGAACAGTAATTCTCTAACTGGGTTCCCTGGAATACTAGAGTTCCCTAAAGACATACAAGGGGTTCCATGGACCAGTGGCCAAGATTCCATTCCAGACGGAAATATTTGCTGAATGGCTGTTTTGAGATTCGGTAGATATTTTCAGCAGGTCAATTCTACAATTACATTGTGAGCATGTGTTAGAACCAGACTGCCAAATTGCATTTTTTAATTCTAAAAATTGCCTCTTTGCAGTACATTTAGAGCATTGAAAAATACTCCAAAATTATCCCAGAACGAGGTTAGGATACCCAAGCAAAGCAGCTGGATTTCAGCCTCATTCCATGCACTGGATCAGGCAGGGGAATCTGAGGGAACCATAGACCCCTGTCCCTTGATTGCTTTCCTCCCCATATCACCATCACCTGCAGTTGTCACTTTCCTTGCCAGTTTCCAGCAATATCTCTGCACCAACAACTGAAGGGTTAACTGCCATTTTTTAGTGAAAAAAAAAAAAAAAAAGCAGCAAAGCTCCCTGACACTCCACACTAACCCCACCACCCCATTTACACAAATGGTGATCTCACTGCTCTGGCAATGTAGGGGTTCACCATGAGTAGTTTTAAAAAAGAAAAAAACCCCCACCATTCTCAACCCCTGTTAAAAAAACATAATTAACTACAATTAGTTGAACGGGCAATGGAGGGTTTAATGAGTCAAAAAAATAATATGAGCTTCAGTCACCTAATATTATATTACATTGAAAGAATGTGAAAAATATATGGGCATCCAAGGCCATCGTATTTAATTAAAAAATGAAAACCACAGAATGAGTCCCCAGAAAACCTTCCACCCACTCACAATGGATCTCTGACATCAAAGTGAGTACCGTAAAATTTCGGGTATAATATGCACCTGTGTATAACACGGAGGTATAAATTATACCAAAGGTTTTAAGAAAAAATGTATAATAAGCAACCCTTTTCTCTCCCCCTACTCACAAAAAAATTAAGCCTCTGTTCTCCCATCAATCCCTCTCCACTTCCCTCCCCCCCATCCAATATTATTTTGAGCTCCACTTCCCTCTCTCACCCACTCAGCACTGTATTGTGAGCCCCCCACTTTCCATATCTCTACCTACCCATACCCCTATCCACAAGCATTATGAACCCCTGAGGAGACAACACGGAGCTCCATACAGAAGTAGGCATGCTTCCATTTTCTGCCCCCTTCCTCGACTGCTCCTATGTCCTTTGAGGACCACTGTCATTGTGGAACATGCTTTGATGCCCTTTCAGGACCTTTAGATTCTGAAGTTCACACTGAAATTACAGTAGTGCCCTGTCAGGACATAGCCTCTCTCAATGGTCTGTGCAATTAAATTATGGTAGTGCCCTATAGGAATGCATTTTCCTCAATTGCAGAGGTCCTCAAAGGACAGAAGGAAGAGCAGCCAAAGAAGCAGATGATAAATGGAAGCATGCCACCAGATAGAAGGATGTCCTGGCTGTCTCTGCTGGTACAGGGTGATGGGAGTTGTAAATCCACAGCAGTTGGAGTGCCATGTATTTGCTACTCTTGTCCTACAGGATCCCTTGGATGTGCAATGTGACCTGGCAATGTAATCTCTTCCATTTTTGCTTACAGGAGACATTCTAGTCTAGTGCTTTGGCTGAATTATTGGTTTTGTCTGGGAAAGGTACTGTCAGCCTACACTACTAATAGGGTTCATTCATTAGACAGCAAGCTGTCAGTAAAGTAAAAGGCACAATTCTTGCTGTATTATTTCAGCCCAGAATTATTGCAAAGAAAAGACATTTATCTACTGATATATGGACATCATAGTCAGAGTCTATTGTGGGGGAAACGTTTGCTTCCAGTTGGATTTTAATTAAGCTTTCATTGCCTTTTAGTAATTACTTTCCATCCAGCAGGGTTTTTCTTTTAATGGAAGGTCACATGACATCATCTGGACATTGGCTCTGAAAAGGAAAATCTTGGTTCAGATTCAGTGACTTCATTCATCAAAGACACTTCACCACTACTGCTTTATACTCAATAAGGACTCTTCATTCCTGCAATTCTAGAATCCTTCCTTTGCCAGCTTGAATATAATTTATAATAATAACAACGTTACAATAAATACGTTAAAGAAACAAAATAATACAGGGCAGCAGGATTTGGATGAAATGGATCTCATATCGTATTTAAAGGAACACGAACACCTAAAAATTATATTAGCAAAAAAAAGAAAAAAAAACAAAAAAAAACAAAAAACTTTATTTTTTAAATACTTATGTACACTGTTCTAGTCAGACACAATTTGGTTAATTATGTTTGTGCCATTAGTAATAAGAGATAAGGCAGTTAATTTATTGAGAGTAGTACCCTCCGAATCTATTAAGCAAATATGTTACCTTGTGTTGAACCATTTACAGACAAAACAGCACTATCTTCTCAGTCACCTACCAAGAATGCTATGGTAATGGGAGTATGGGAGTCCTGGAAAAGGCAGGGGTGGCTACCCTATATGTATAGTATGTCACTGATTATGTCATATTCATCTCTCTCTCTCTCTCTCTCTCTCTCTCTCTCTCTCTCTCTCTCTCTCTCTCTCTCTCTCTCTGTCTCTCTCTCTCTCTCTCTCTCTCTCTATATATATATATATATATATATATATATATATATATATATATATATGTAGAGCATTAAGAGGAAATTTGTTCTTGGCAATGTGTTTGCTTGAATAAATCACTTTGCAACAAGTCCCACAGGTGCAGCCCTCTTCTTTATACTATACATGTGTTGCCTTGTTATGAGAATGTGCACCTGGGCAATTGCTCATTTGAAGTGAATGCTGCCAACTCCATTATATATATATATATATCTATATATCCAAGAAAGCACACTACTAGGAGAGCACAGCCTCATACCATAAAAAATTATAATTTATTAATAAAAATTAGATTAATAAAAATATGCAATGAATGCATTGTATATTTTATTCATCTAATTTTTATTAATAAATTATAATTTTTTACAGTATAAGGTTGCTCTCTCCTAATGGTGTGCTTTCTTGGATTTGATGCACTCTACCCACTGAAGAGTCCTTTGATAGAAGCAACTGTACCATTGAGGTTTTAAACCTGTATATTAACAGTTGAGGGAGCTGTGATCACATTTTGTTAGTGTTATATATATATATATATATATATATATATATATATATATATATATATATATATATTATAGAAAATACCAAGCAAGAATTGAGGAAGGCAGAGCCTGGCCGAAACATTGACCATTTAATAAATATTTGTTTTCTTTTCCACTTAGAAGTCCTGTGAGTGCTTGATATTTTCTATACTATGTAGTACTTTGGTCTAACTTTAGCACCCAGGCTGTTTATTGGACTCCTGTAGTGTGAGTGCTTCCTTTCCACATATAGCTCATCTGTAGGAGGGACAGTCCCTCTTGAGACCCAACTCCCTCTCTCATTTTTTCCCACCCTGATGTCCCTCTTTTTAGAAGATCAGGCTACTTGGTTTGTATATAAATGTATCACATTGCTCCTCAGCAATAAAACTCACATTAATTAATAAATTAGTCTGTGTGAATAAAATACTTTGGTCTTTTTAAAAATAATTTATTCATTTACACTAAGAAGTGTCAATAGGTCATGAAATAACGTACAAATTCTTGGTAATTTCCCACACACCATCCACACCCCCAGCAACACCCCCTAAAACAAAAGTGTTCCTCTTTGGCCATTTGATATGTTGAAAGGTATTATATATACAATAGGATTTTAGCGTTCTTACCTGTTAAAAAAGGATTTTAGTCTTACCTGTTAAATCCTTTTCTCTTAGTCCACACAGGTTACTGGTAAGTCTGGGTAGGCGATCTGCCCCTTTAATTGTAGGCAGGAACAATTCTAGAATTGTGTGCAGGGGGTGGAGCCTACCTTCCCTCCTTGGCTGCAGCTAGCCAAACAGCTCCAGAAAGATTTGAGACACTAACTATTGACTAGATAGTAGAAGGGAAAGAAGACTCCTGTGAGCATGACCCCGAAGTAACCCCACAGGAGAGCCAAGCATGGTCCCTTGACAGGGTGGGAGACCAGTAACCTGTATGAACTAAGAAAAGGATTTAACAGGTAAGACTAAAATCCTCTTTTCTCTGTCGTCCAATACAGGTTACTGGTAACTCTGGGATGTCCAACCATTGAGTTTCCCAGAGGTGGGAAGTAAGGCAAGGACCAGGCGCAAGGCCCCCAAAGTCACCAGAGCAGATGTGAACCAACAGATCAAAGACAGCCCAACAACTAATGAAGTGTCAACGGACACTGAACAGGGGTAACAACACCCCAACTGTTACACAGCACACTGAACTAGAGCTGAAGGGGCTCAAAAGAGAAGGAAGCACCAAGAACCGAAGAAAATCCTAGACAGGTAAGACTGCCTCCAGGATTTTCCTCTCAAAGCTGGCATCAGCCAATGCCAGCACAATAACACGGTAGTGTGTCAAAAAGGTGTGCACAAACGACCAAGTGGCTGCCTTGCACAACTTGATCAGTGGAGGGCTGATTCTTGTAAGCCCAAGAGGCCCCAATAGATCTCATAGAATGAGCTGTGACCCGAAAAGGACCAGGCTTCTTTCTCTGCTTGTAAGCCTTACGAATGGTGGACCTGATCCAGGACGCAATAGTCACTTTTGGATGCAGGTCTTCCTGCCCTGGGACCCTCAGGAATGAGGAACAGTGCGTCAGAATGCTTGATAGACTCAGTGCGATGTACATAAAACTCGAGACAACGCTCCACGTCTAACAAGTGGAGATCTCTCACCTTGTCAGAGGTGGGCTCAGGGCAGAAAGAAGGCACCACAATCTCCTGATTGATGTGAAACTCTGAAACCACCTTTTGGAGAAACTTCTGAGAAGAGCGAAGCACAGCCTTGTCCTTGTGAAACACCAAATAGGGTGGCTTACAGCACAGAGCATGTAACTCCGCTACTCAGCGAACAGACACAATCGCCAGGAGAAAAGCCATTTTCCACGTCAACAAGCGTAGAGGAATAGTAGCCAAAGATTCAAATGGAGGGCTCTGAAGAACGCCCAGAACCAAGTTAAGATCCCATGGAGGAGCGGGATTCTTGAAGACAGACGAGCATGAGTAACGCCGTGGAAGAAAACCTTGACACCCTCCACGAGAGCAGAACCTCGGAACCTTCCTGTTGTGTCTGGTCGCCATCAGGTCGATGTAAGGAAGACCCCACTTCTGAACAATGAGGGTGAACACCTCTGGGTGCAGCTCCCACTCTCCGCTGTCCACTGTTTGTCGACTGAGGAAGTCTGCCATGACGTTGTCTATGCCAAGATTGTGCACTGTGGATATGGCAGGAACGTGATCTTCTGCCCAGGACAAAATAGCCTTGGCCTCTAACCAAGCGGTGAGACTTCTTGTTCCACCCTGCTTGTTGATGTAAGCCACGGCCGTGGTGTTGTCGGATTGTACCCGGACTGGACAGTCTTCCAATGAAGAAGGGCATGAAATATCGCCCGAAGCTCCAACACGTTGATGGGAAGGGGAGATTCCTCTGGAGACCCTGAGCACTCAGGCGACCCAGGACCGCTCCTCAGCCGGATAGGCTGGCATCTGTCGTCACCGTGGTCCAGAAAGATACCAGGAAGGACTTGCCTTTCAGCAGATTGGAGAGGTCAAGCCACCATGACAAACTCAGTTCCACATAAAGAGGGAGGGACACTGACATCTTCAGAAGGTCCGTCTGACCCCTGTACACCTGGATCACGAACTGCTGGAGTTCCCTGGTGTGCACCATGGCAAACGGGACCTCTTCTATGGTGAAGATGAATTTCCCCACTAGAGAGGACAGCTTCTTGGCTGGAATTGGATCTTGAGCCAGAACCGCAGAAACCCTGTGGGCAATCTGGTGAGCTACCTTGTCCGTGAGAAAGGCCCAGGAAGACCAGACACTGGGATGGGACAAGGTCTGAATACATTGCTGAATCTGCTGATGAAGAAGTTCCGCAGAGGGGGCTTTCAGAAGCAGGTCGTCCATGTATGGAGGACGGACACTAAGGCTCCCAGGACATGGCTGAAAACTTGAGGAGCAGTAGTCAGACCAAAGGGAAGAGCTGAAAACTGAAAATGCCCTTGGTCGCAGGCAAATTGGAGATACTGCTGGCTCTCTGGATGAATGGCGATGTGTAAATACGCATCCTGAAGATCCAGAGATGCAAGGGGTTCCCTTGGGGACATAGCAGCGATCACATCCGTAGAGACTCCTGGTGATAATGAGTCCGGTTCACAAAGGAATTGAGATCCTTCAAATCCAAAATGGGACAACAACCGCCGTCCTTCTTGGAGACCACAAAGAGGTTCGAGTAAAAACCCATACACCACTGTCCTGAACTGGAACCGGCCCTACAACATCCTTGTCCAGAAGTGCCTGAATAGCGCTGTTGAACAGCCTGTGTTTCTCAGCGCCCTGAGGCGTATGAGAAGAAAAGAAGCGAAAAGGAGGAAGAGAGACAAAGGGATCCTGTACTCTTCCGTTACCACTTGTAAAACCCACGGTTCCACCACTGAATCCTCCCAGATGCTGTGGTAGTGACACAGACGACCACCCACAGCAGAGTGGGGACCAGGGTTTGGTGAGTCATGCCGAAGAAGGCTTGGAGGAGATCTTGGGCTTTCATTGCTGTTTGGACCTGGAGGAGGTACGTGGAGCTGATGGAACCGTTTGGTTCGCCGGACATGTCTCAGTCTGAAAGGAATGAAAATACAAGTTACGCTTAAGCAGCGTTTTCTTCCTGGGGATCAAGGGTAGAAGGGTACTCTTACCCCATGTAGCCTCACTGATCAGATATTTAAGATCAGTCCCAAACAAAGAAGTACCTTGAAAAGGTAAAGAGAGCAATGCTTTCTTGGAAGCAGTGTCAGCAGACCAGATCTTGAGCCAAAGAGCTTGTCTGGCAACCACAGACATGGTGGAAACACTTGCCACCAAATGGATGGCATCAAATGTGCTATGCCTCAGACAAGGAGGCGCAACTTATCCGAAGTAGGAGCACCCTGACGGACATCAAGAGTGAGCTGTTCAGTCCAAACCGCAATGGCCCGGTTCACCCATGCTGCAGCGAAAGCTGGACGCATGGCAGTACCAGCAATGGCAAAAATGGACTTGAGGAAGACCTCAAGTTTCTTGTCAGTCCAGTCCTTCAGAGCAGACGCATCAGAAACTGGCAAGGCAGTAGACTTAGATAGCCTGGAGATAGGAGCATCCACTTTGGGAGGATGAACCCATTGCGCAAGCACTGCCTCAGAGAAGGGATAAAGCTTGGCAAATTTCATGGACACAGAAAGTTTCCTGTCCGGGGATTTCCACTCCTCAGACAGAAGGCGGTCAAGAGTGGGGTTAGGTGGAAAGCATGTAATGGGCTTTTTAGGCTCCTGAAACACATCAGATGAGTCAGAAGGAACCTCCTGAACTAAGGGAATTTTAAGAGTATTCAAGACAGCCCTGATCAGGCCCTCAGCGGAAGGTTCAGGATCAGCCTTAAAAGGATCCCCAAAAAACTGAGCGGAGCCCAGAGAAGAACATTCCTCAACATCTGAATCCACCAGGAGTTCCTCTTCAGAGGAATCTGACACGTCAGGTACTCCCTGAGGTTTGGTCAGGGAAGACTTGATGGAGGAGGGGGTCTGCCAAGAATGGAAGACCCCCTGTAACTGGGATGGAAAGAGTTGCAATGTAGACCTAAGGCCCCTGGTAGCAGCCTTGAACTCTTGCACCCAAACTGGCTCTAATGCATGGCTGGAGGTCCCTGGGAGACTCTCAGGGACATCAGAACATGCTGGGCATAAATGACCTGAGAATTCTCTAGGTAACCCTGAATGACAGGTAGAGCAATTCGCAATGGGGGATACAGAGACCCCAGCACCCTTAGTCTTAGGTCTGACCCCAAGCTCCAAGTATAGTGTGTAGGATTAAAGATTCACCCCAGAAATCGCTAAACTAGACTTATCTGGAAGGAGAAGGGTTAATCAGCAGAGGAGAGAAGGAGAGACCAAACCCTGAGTAGGATACTCATTCTGGAAATGACACAAAATGGCTGCCGCGGAGGGAGCCAATCAGAAACGAGCACGTGAAGCAAGCACTCATGGGAAATGTAGTTTTCCCAGAATAAGCACCCCAACAGTGCCCGAAGCCCCCAACACACTAGAAACATGAACCGGATGATAGAGCAAGGGCAGAAAAGAAAAATGATCCATCTCTGAAGTCGCTGGGTTAAGCGGTTGCAGAGATATGTCTCAAACTGTACAGTCCCATAGGAGTGAATGGAGCAATGGTGCCTATGCGGTAAACTGCACCCGAACTCAAATTTTACAAAGTTGACACAGAAAAATAAAAATGAATGAATCATCACTAGAACATGTTAGGATACCCAAAAAACATTGAACCAGTAGGAAAATTATGCAAAACCAGCAGCTAAAGGGTTAAAATACCACATAAACCTGCTCCAAAACACCCAACAGACATACAGATAGACCCAATGAGTGCAGAATTGTGCAATAAGAACTCCAAAGGAAAACCCCTGTGCGGAGGGGCACTGTGAGACATGTGGACCTGCAGCACTCAAAGGGTTGCCCACCTTTCCTGCAGATCTTCTGTCTTCAGACTACCATGTATTAAGAAGAAGCCTCGGTGGGCAACTCCTGAGGAAAGAACTTGTAGTCAAGATTTCCCCCCAGGGCTTAAGGTCCACAAAAAGCACCTGGTTATTGAGCTAGCCACATCTAAGGGCATTGTCAGTTATGATAATCCGCCTAATGGTGGTATTCCATTTCTAACAGAAAAATAAAAAAGTTTCTAAAACTACAGCAGAACTGTTCTCTTGCCTGTGTCTTCACCAAGGAACAAATCTTTCTGGAGCTGGTTGGCTAGCTGCAGCCAAGGAGGGAAGGTAGGATCCACCCCCTGCATACAATTCTAGAATTGTTCCTGCCTACAATTAAAGGGATGGATCGCCTACCCAGAGTTACCAGTAACCTGCATTGGACGACAGATAAATCCTTTTTCCCTTTTGTCTACATTGAACACAGATATCATGGGGTTTGAGTCCCTCCTTCTGGAAGGCAAGGCACCTCACAAAAGATAGGGTCTGTGGGGTGGTTACTCTCTCTTCTTCCTCCAGCTTAACCCCCCGCCTTCCCAGAATTCATGCGACAATACACGTAGCAAAAGAACTAAGCGGGAAAGAACAAAAGAAAATATCCAAGGACTAAGACCCTAACAGGACTCCTCTGCCCACGGAAGTAACTTGAGTGAGGTTTTTCTCTGGGTGGGAGACCTGTGTTCCATATGGACTACAGAGAAAAGGTTTTAACAGAAAAGTACACTAGAATGCTATTTTCTCTTATGTCCAATATGGAACACAGTTACCCTTGAGATATACAAAAGCATCCCAAGATCTCGGGAAAGGGCAAGGTGAAAAGACCGCTCACATGTACTCATGATACCAGAATTCCCTAGGACCAGTTTGGGTCTGAATAACCGCAGGTGTCAATAGACACCGAACTGCCACAGAACACTAAACAAGAGGCAACGGCAATAACTACTGAACAACAATTGCCAGTAGGGAAAAGAAAAAGAGAGAGATCCCCAAACAAAAAATATTGCCTGGAGGACTTTCCGGCCAAAGCTGGCCTCCGCTGAGGCGAAGACATTGACATGTTAGTATTTGGTGAAAGTATGCAAGTAGGACCAAGTTGCAGCCTTGAACAGCTGTTCTGCCGAGGCCTGGCTCTTGTAGGCTCAAGAAACACCAACAGATCTAGTGGAATGCTCTGTGATCTTGAAGGGAACTAGCTTCTTCCTGATTTCATACGTTTGGTGTATGGTAGCCTTTATCCAAGAGGCAATGATTATCTTTGATGCAGCTTGCCCCTCTCTAGGACGCTCTGGGATGACAAAAAAGAATCAGCCTTCGGGAAGGGCTGAGTGCAGTGCACATAAAACTTAAGGTAGTGCACAACATCCAACAGATGGAGGTCCCTTTCAGGAGTGGATGAACGGTCAGGGCAAGAAGAAGGCACAACTATCTCCTGATTGATGAGAAATTCGGATGTGATCTTAGGAAGAAACTCCTATGAAGTACTGCCTTGTCCTGGTGAAAAACAGAAATGGAAGTTTGCAAGACAAAGCTTGCAACTCAGCCATCCTCTGCACAGAGACAACTGTCAGTAGAAAAGCCATCTTCAGCGTCAGTTGATGAGAGCAGATGGAGGCCAGAGGCTCAAAAGGGGGCCTCAGAAGGATGCCTAAGCCCAAACTAAGATCCAGCATAGATGTTGGATCCCTAAAAGATCTGTCTTAAAGGACAACAACATAGGAAGGTTAATAACCCGTGGAGACATGTCTGCACACCGCTGGTGAAAAATGGACGAGACCATATGGCATGCCTTAGGGGAGACCAGCTTTCGAGCCTGGATCATGGTGGAGATGAAATCATCAGAGAATCATTTCAGCTTCAGAATTATGGTCTCAAGATCTATGCCATCAAGGCCAGTCTGTCCACATCCTCCTACTGCAAGGGGCCTTGAAGTAACAGAACCTGTCTGGGAGGCAGGCAGATCGGATCTAGAATGGGCAGACTGATGAGGTCCACGAACCATGCCCTCCTAGGCTAGAAGAAGCGATTAAGATGACCATCGCCTTGTCCATCCTAATCTTCCAGATCACCCAGGGGGATGAGAGCAATCAGGGGAAACACATAGGACATGTGAAAACTCCATGGAATGGATATATCATCCATTGTGAAGGCCAGAGGATCCTTTGTTCGAGCAAAGAACGTTGATACCTTCCTATTCTCCCTGGTTGCCCTCAGGTCTATTGCTGGAACCACCCAGTATTGAACTATCACAGGGGCAGCCACGTTTTTTTCAATTGTGGGCCACATGATCAGAAAGACATAAGTATGAAGTATACATTATTGATAAGAAAGGTGAATTATAGTCAGTCAGCTATTCAAAAATATGGATTTATTTCTTTATGGATCAAGTCAATGACAATATTTATATGTAACAGGCATCTTTCCTTGAACTGTACTGGCAAGCACAGAATTTGGTCTTACTGGCCTACTAGTAAATGCACGCTGGTTAATTAGGTATAAAACTAGTTTTTTTTTGTTTTTTTTTAAATCCTCAGGTTGGCTGCACCATGGAGTTAGACAGGCTGCATTTAGCTCATGGGCTGCATGTTGGACGCCCCTGAACCATTAGGCAAAACCTCTCCGAATGGAGCTCCCAGTTTCCTGGATGTACATCTTGGTGACTGAAAAATTCTGCTACAACGTTTTTCACTCATGGGGTGTGGAGAGATGGCTGGACCATGAGCTTCTGCCCATGTGAGGAGATACTTCACTTCTCTCCACACTATCTCACTGCCGGTTCTTGGCGGTTGATGTACGCCACCGCCGTGGAGTTGTCTGACTGAACTCTCAGTGGAGTCCCTGTGAGCAGCTGGGACCAGACAGAGAGCCAGATGAACTGCTCTGAATACAAGAATGTTGATGGTCAGTAGATTCTTCTCCCCTGTCCACCTGCCCTGGGCACCTAGGTGATCCAGGCTTGAAACCCAGCCTGGCATCCATCATCACCAGGTTCCTCAAATCTCATGCCCAGAAACACTAAAATCTGGGATGGAATGGAAGAAGATATCTTAAGATTGAAAATCCAGCTGTGATGCACCAGAATGTAGGCGCACTCTTGGATATGGAGCGCCAACAAGTCTTCTGAAGGCGACTTGATCAAGACATCATCCAAATATAGTGTCAAAGAAATGCTTTGGGCATGGATGTACACAGCCAAGGCTGCTATGATCTTTGTGAAGATTCTGGGCACCGAAGCCAGGCCAAACGGCAGAGCTGTTAACTGGTAGTGATTGTAGCTGTACGCAAAACACAGGTATCACTGGCAGTCCGGGTTTATTGGGACATGCAGGTATATGTCCTGAAGATCCAGGGAGTCTAGTAACTCCCGTGGCATATCACTACGATAACAGAACACAAAAACCCACATACCTATTGAGACATTTCAGATCCAGGATCTTGGGTACCACAAAAAGGTTTGAATGGAAATCTGAAAAGTGCTCTTGGGCTGGGACCGCCACCAGAACCCACCTTTCCAGCAGACTAGATAGTGCTATGTGTAAGAGTTGTGCCAGTTAGAAGAAAGCCAGGGAAATAGGCCATTATGTGATCTGTAGTCTTCTCCCTTGCTTGCTGCCTAACAATGCCTGTTATTGTGGCCGCAGACCATTACGTGCTCTGTGATCACTCAGAAAGTGGACCGGATGAGAGCAAAGGAGTCAGTGGATCAAAGATTGCCACAGGAGGGCTCCAGTTCTTTAGGGAGCTTTTGCATAAAAAATATCCAAATTTAAAACTAAAGAAAACAGTCCAAATCCCCCCGGGAACACCTTGGGAAGTGAAAAAACAAATACCATAGAAACGGGCATGTGGAAATACACCCGCCAAAAGCACCTTAACCCATATATACCCACAATTAACAAAACATCACAGAGACAGTAAGAAAAAGGTTAACCTACCAACATAAACAGCAGTCATCTATACTCTCAGCCCCAATGAAAAGAAAAAAGGAGCTAGGAAGGAGTGCATAAATATATTGTAAATACACAGTGTGTAAAATAGCTCAGCGTGGGACATGCAGTGAACCAAGGCACTCAAAGGGTTACTCGCCAATCTTCTGTCTTCAGACTCCCGTCATAAGGAAAGGGCAGAATCTCAGAGAGACTCAGCCATGAGGAACAGACTTGTCATAAAGTGGACCTCCACAGGGCAAAAAGGTCCACAAACCAAATGTGAACGGGGAAATCCAGATAAGGACCAGCTTTCCTTAAAGGGATAGTAGTGTTTCAAAATAAAAGCAGCTCCAATTAATCTTCATAGTATTTGGGTCATGGAGAGTGTTATTTCAATACTGTCAGAGTTGTAGTTCAAGAGTAATTGAATGATAAGGTTTCTCCCTCACACTGCTTTTACCTAGTGTAAGCCGCCTCCCCTCAGATGTGGAATCTGGTCTTAAAGTGTTAGTAATGTCTAAAAATAATTTGTAATAAATTTGTAGAGGGTAAAAAAATAATTGGATTGGTAATACAGTTTTAGTAACAAAATGTGTGAGACATCACTCCCAAGAAAGAAGTCAACATTATAAGAATAATAAGATTAATAGTGAATTGGAAAACTCAAGTGTCTATCATGAATATATTTGGCATTGAAATTCTAAAAGACAAGCTGGGAAGAAGGAAAAATAGAAAGAAGAGAAATCAGAAATAAAGGATGGGTAAGAAAGAAAAATAAAAGGGGCAGAGGGTGGGGATAGAGTGAAATATCGTATGGACTGCATCTCATAGTTGAATCAGCAAGGGTCGATCAATAACACATTGAAGTAGGCGTGATGAGTTTCTGATAGAAAGTTTTCCATGTGTCCCATATGACCTCGAAAGAATCACCCGTGCCCAATTTGATTGTCACTAGTCTTTCTAAGCTCATAATTTTATTTGCTCTATGCAGCCAATGATCAACCGTGGGGGCTGAAGCATTCCTCCAAAGGGCTGGAATACATAATTTAGCTGCATTTAGCAGTTGTCGATAGAGAAATACCTCGGTCCCCAGATGAGGTGACTGACGTGTGGGGGGGTAGGTGATTCAAACATATAAACAGAGGGCGTGGGGTTAAGCAAACTCCTATCATCTTAGATATATGATCAAAAATTGTGTTCCAAAAAGGAGATATTAACGGGCAAGTGCACCATATATGTAAAAAAAGTCCCTGGAGAGGTCTGACATCTCACCAGGAATCTGAAACTGCTGGATAGTAATAATGTAATACTGAGGGAGTTCGATACCATCTATGAAGTAGTTTAAAATTGGACTCACAAATAGCTGCATTCCTGGACAACCGTGCAGTGCCTCTGATTGCCCGAGACCATTGGGTATCTGTCAGGGAGAAGCCCAGATCAGTTTCCCAACCCCTGCGTGATGAGTCCACAGTAGGAGACTGTACTTGCGAAAGCAATCGATACATGGAGGACAATCTGTGGAGTTAATGTGAATCCGACATATATGTTTCTTTAAATGGTGTCAAATTTCTTAGTAAATTCTGGCAGTGTTTATGTGTATGAATATAGTGATGTATTTGTCGATATGACAAATGCTCTGTAGCCGGTAAATTAAATGTGTCTTGTAACTTCTCAAAGGAAAGGATAGTATTTTGGTGTGAAAGATTAGCTGTACAAGTATGTAGTTTATGTGGCCAAAACTTCAGAAAGGTAGAACGTAAACCTGGAGGGGAATCACGGTTTAGATGTATGGGCGTAATCGGTGAAGTTGACAGGTTTTTACCTTATGCTAATTGAAGATTGTCCCTTTCTGCGATCCACCTGGACACCACCTTTCTGTTCTGAGGTGAGCAGTGTTTACATCAGTTAAAGGGGCAGGAGGGGGATACATTATCATTCAATTACTCTTGATCTACAACTCTGACAGTACTGAAATAACACTCTTCATGGCCCAAATACTAAGATTAATTGGAGCTGCTTTTATTTTGAAACATTACTATCCTTTTAAAGATGCTTGAACTATTAATGGCCAACTTTTCTTTTAACCCCACTTCTGAACAGTATTGCCAAATGAGGTGGCAATACTTAACTAACCAACCAAGCTAAGTGAACAGAGCGACCCACTCCCATGTGGACAGTAGGGTGACCCCACAGTGAAAAGATGTCTTCCAGTCCATGATCTGGACAACCAGTTTCTAGAAACACTACAGCAGTGAAATAGAGGTTGAAGCTTTTGCTGAGACAGGAGTATGGCTAAGATTGCACTAGTTCTCCATGCTTTGTATCTAACGCTGATGTTAAAGGAGCAGTAAACTTTTTTTATGAAAAAGTATATATTGTAGGGATTTTCCTATTGAGTAAAATAAGGGTACTCACACTGCCAAGAGATTTATATTTCCAAAGTAATTACAGTTTAAAACTATGTTTTTGTTACATTAGCAGTGCCCTCTTGTGGTCAAATTCTAATTAGATTTCCTGTTTCATTCTAATAGAGAGGAAAGTTAGAAAAGGCAGTGACATACAGTTCTCCATAGAATGTGATAGAAACTGCCTGTCACTTCCTGTCAGTTAGAACTATCAGGAAGTAGACACAGTAAATTCACTTCCTGATTATTTAAACTGTTGTAATTTTTGAATAAAACATCTGACAGAGATGGGAGTATCCTTGTTTTATTCAGCAGGAAAATCTCTGTAAAATATGTTTTCATAAACAAAAGTTTACTGCTCCTTTAAATTGCTTTTGAGTTGACCAAGGCAAACTCAAGATGAAAGGCTCCCACACCTTCAAATGGCATTCACCCTTCCTTCCTCCCTCCTACAGTTCAAGGCCAACAGCCAGTATATTCGCGTATAATGGGTAACTGTGTCAATACATTTGACTGCCATCAATATCAAGTTATCCACAAGTTTATCGATTCATAGAATGTTCTGCTACAAATATAAGCCACCACATTTCTCCCAGAACCGCAGTACAGCAGGGCAATTCCACAAGCGAATGAGGTTAGCCTGGGGTGGACAGTTATTAGTGGGGGTGATCCCAGTTTAATTTTTTTTTTTTTTTTTTCAAAAGCTACTACCAGTAGAAACAATTTGGTAGCACAACAGAAAGGCAGCTTTTAACTGTCTTTAAAAATAATAATTTACTTTATGGTGACAGAACCACTTTAATGTAATGGACATTTTCATTTGTCCTCTATGGTACTATTGGTTTGCTCTAGAATTACACCTCTCTGGCTTCCCTGTATGGCCCTATGTTTGTCTCTCCTTCAAGTCAGAAGTGCTCCCAGCTTTCACTTTCCTCTTAACAATGATGGAGCTGCATAATCTAATGTCAGTTGGAGGTTTCTGTCATTGGGAGATTGAAATGGTTGGCATTAAGGCAATTGCTCCCATATACCCCCTGGACACATCTTATCTGACTGGACAAACAAATCCATCTCAAGCCACCTTGTGGAAGTTCAAGAAGTTTCACTTTGTCAATCTCCTTCCTTTGCCTTAGGCAGTACTCTCTCTCCCTGCTTGCAGATGGCTGATAATTACTTCTCTATGGTGTGAAGCTGGTGTTAAAAACCCTTTGTTTTCTGGAGAGCTATCCAACGCATCTCGGTGCAATGAATTGGATACCTCTCTGGCAGTCATAGGGTTAATTTTCACAAACATCTGATTAGATAAGGCTAATCAGTGGAGAAATTGTATTCTTTTGTCTAGTACCACAGTACCAAGGATAAATATAGGTTGAATTGTTTTAAATTGACAGTTAACATACTTTTTGATATTACATACTCGGCCAAGTGCATAATATGTGAAGTCAAATTGAGTACGCTTTTTATTTTTTTTCACTTTTTTAACACCTTTATGTCCTTGACAGTGTGCTTCCTGAGTCTTTAGTCCCATAGAGCTTTCTTTCAAGGTATGTGAAACCAGGGCTAGTGATACAATGTATATAGAGACACAAAAGACAGAGGAGAGAGCAGAACGATTAACACCTTCTTATAAGCAGATACCCTGTCTAATCTAGGCTGGCATTTGCAAACAGAGAGGCTATATCTTGCCTCACAGAATGACAGCACGCCCCAGGCTAGGAAACACCTTTGGTACCAGTATTTCTTATGGTCTCCAAGGATAGCCAAGCGCAGTGTTACAAGGGGTGGAGATTCACTAAGTGGTGATAAAGAAGTGATACAGTGGAGATGACTTCTCCATTTCCTGTTTTATTCTATGGAGCCTATGCACTAAGATTTATTCAGCTTTGGAGAGTTTAGTGACTAGTATCCATAAAATAACATAGGAACTGGAGAAATGATAAACTGGAGAAGCCACCTCCACTTTATCACCTCTTTATCACCGCTTAGTGAATCTCTCCCAAGAAGTGGCAGCGGAGCTTCAGTATAAGGAGATCATCATTTTGTGGAAAAAGAGGAGAAGTAAAGTTTATCCCTCTGGTTCATATAACACTTGATAGAGTGCATTGATAATTGCTGGTGATAGTGAAACAATGTAACACTATTTCTGCAGCAGAAAAGACTGCCTTCACTGTAGCAAGCACAGCATACAGAGAACTCAGGGCTGCATGCATTGTGTTACATTGTTCTACTGTCCCGCTTTCACTGTTCCTGACAGAAAACTCCCTTGAAATAGAGATTCTCAGAGATGACTGGCAGGCATAAGAGTGTAAAAAATAGGTGAAGATGAAAAAAAAAGCATAGACAATTTGATTTTACATATCATGCATTGTAGAATATGTATGTGCCTTAAAGTGATAGTAATGTTTCACAATAAAAGCAGCTCCAATTAATCTTCATAGTATTTGGGCCATGAAGAGTATTAATTCAATACTGTCAGAGTTGTAGTTCAAAGTAATTGAATGATAAATTATCCCCCACATGTCCTTTCACTGATGTAACACTGCTCACCTCAGAGCAGCAAGACTGCCCGGATGGATCGCAGAGAGGGATAATCTTCAGTGAGCATAAGGAAAAACCTGTCAAGGAGGCAGGGTTTTCCTTATGCTCACAGTAAGAAGATTGTCCCTTGCTGCAACCTGTCTGGTTAAGAGACCAGATTCCACTTTATCATTCAATTACTCTTGAACTACAGCTCTGACAGTATTGAAATAACACTCTCCATGGCCCAAATACTATGAAGATTAATTGTAGCTGCTGTTTTTGAGAAACATTACTATCACTTTAATTAGTATAATCTGTAAATCTAAATAACTCAAAAACGTATTTTCTAAATAAAAATCGGCCAATACAAAAGATTGGTGAACGCTCTCTCAAAATCACCAGATTTGTTTTTAGGTACACACACACCGTCTATGAGTAAGCGCCATTTAGCGCAAAACACGTGAGACAATTGGGGTCTCTCCCCTATCTTCCCCATCCTAGCCCGTTTTGCTTTGGATTATTTTGTTTTAATAAATACCTAATAAAGGTGGTTTTTATATATTATACAGACTGTTGTCTATGGATATCCCAGTTCAGCTGTAACTTTATGTGGGACGTGTCATGTGACCCGGTGCTTGGAGAGCCGGGACGGTCCTGCACGGGATTCATGTAACCCCGGAACGTCTTTGAATGAAGACGCCGAGAAAAGGTACCATGTCTTATACATTTGGTGAGTTAGCATGTATATTTTATTACACAGCAAGTGTCTCTTTAACCTTTTGAGTGCCAGAGAGGTATGCAATGCATTGCATTCGTCTTTGGCACTCAAAAGGTCAAACAGAACACCTGCTTATATAATTATAGAGGTACACAGGGAGCAGTGTGAATATTGTTATGATATTCTGCAAACTGCTGTGAATTATTTTATGGTGTGCTGACAGGTTCCTTCATCCAGAGGTGGAATGAAAGTCAACACCGTTCTCTGTATAATAGCATCCGCAGGCTGCGTGCTGCATGTTGAATGCAGATAAGAAATGGTTGATTATGTTTGAATTTGAAGCCTCTATGGAGCAGCAAATGAAAAGAAACACATGGGGATATTGAGAGATGAGTATTGTTACATTTCAGTTTAGGTGTTACTCATAACGTCATAGCCAAGCAGCGTTCCCATAGTAACTACACAGTTTAGATCCATTAAGAGATGTATGGAACACAGAAGCAGAGCTGAATGAAAGGTTTAACCACTCAACAGTCCCAAAAACATAATAATACAAGGGGATTTATACCCTTGAAATAAAGGGATTTAACTTGTTATAAGAGATAACACCTCCTATAATAATCTCACCATATTTTCTTACTGTCATACTTACTTACTGCATTTTGCATTTGAACTCTGTAGCAGAACAGGAACGTATTACTACCTGGAGAACGTTTCCTGTCCCTTTAGAATCACAGGCGGGGCACTATCTCCCTTTATTGCTAATTTCATTCAGACTGATAAAATCTCTTGTTTATTGTGTGGAGATGAAATGTAAATACAAACCTAAAATTAAAGGAGCAGTAAATGTTTGTATGAAAAAATATATATTGTAGAGTATTTCCTGTACTCCTACTGCTGAGAGAAGCATATTTCCAGAGTTATTACAGTTTAAACTACTGTTTTTTTTACATTAGCAGTGCCCTCTAGTGGGCAAATTCCAATGAGTAATCCTGTTACGTTCTAATGGAGAGGAAAGTCAGTGACATACCGCCCTCCATAGAATGTGATAGAAACTGCCTGTCACTTCCTGTCAGTTAGAACTATCAGGAAGTAAACGCACGTCCTGATCTGAACTGTTATATCATTTGAATAAAACAACAGACAGCAGTGGTAGTGACCTTGTTTTACTCATCAGGAAAAGCTCTATAACATATAGGTTTTCATAAAAAACGTTTACTGCTCCTTTAAGTCTACAGCAAATTCAAGCATCTGAAGATACAATGCAAAAATCTATAAAGAGATATACCTGATTACTGTACAGAGGACATCCAGGGCTGGATTTCCTAATAACATGATAAAAAGATTGACACGGCACTTATTAGTAATAGGGCAACTTCAAAGGTGGGACAGAGAAGAGGGATCACTGTGAAGAACAGTGATGGAATACACACAAGAAAACAGCTTTAACACTGAATAGATGAAAAAAGGGTATGGCCTCACTGATTCACCGTAATCACTGCAATATCCTATATAATAATTTGCTAATGTATGTTTGTCAGAAGCTGTCATGTGCAGTACAGACTGCCTGCGCCGTGGCTGATAACAGAGCAGGGTGCTCCGAACTCAGACCGTAGTCCTCTTTGCGCTCCGAAGTGCACAGAGATGACTACGGTCTGAATTCAGAGTGCCCCGCTCCGTTATCAGCTGCGGCACGGCCAGTCTCTACTGTGCATGACTGCACCGTGGCCATTGCTCCTAGGCGCTGTGGCCCGTGTACTTGGGCTGTTCAACTAGTATGTATATAAATAACAAATAATTTATGTATGTACACACAACTTTTTACAGGGAAAGAGGAAACACCGTCCCTAAATATTAATTGTTAGATATTGGTCTCCCCCTTTTCCTGCTGCATGTTCTCAAAAATTACATGGGTAAGAATTCCAATGATGATTCGTAGTTACACATGTAAGACCAGCAAAGAGATAAAAGGGATGAAGGAGGACAGCTCAAAATTCCCTCTAAGTGTAGTATTAAAGGAATAGTAATGTTTCACATAAAACAACAACTCCAATTAATCTTCATTGTACTTTATCATTCAATAACTCCTGAACTAAAACTCTTGACAGTATTGAAATAACACTCTCTATGACCCAAATACTATGAAGATTAATTGGAGATGCTTTTATTGTGAAACATTACTATCCCTTTAAATTATATTCAATAAAGTTAATCAATAAAGGTGAAAGAAGCAATTATAAATCAGCATATAAGTAACAGATGTGGCTATAGGATGAAATAAGAAGACCTCATTGACACAAAGGTGGTGGTATTAATATATAGGAGATAAAGTAATTTATTACGGTTATCAAATGTAACCCAATAGATTAAAAAGGCAAAACAAAAGTGTACAATAAGAAATAAATACAATGGTCACTAATCGAAAAAGTCTATCCAGTAAGAATTCCAAGGAAAGATTACAAATATATGGAGTAAATGGGGCAATCCCAAAAAAAGTATGGGGAATGGAGTATTGTGGCTACTTATAAGACAGATGACATAGTGCACTAGTCCTATAGTATTCTACTAGTAAAGCATGAATACAGAATCATTAATTGTTATAGTTGTATGCTTACGGAAAGTCCTTGAAGGATAAGCAGTACTGCAGTACTGAACAGTATACTAGCAGTCCTTGAAGGAAAAGCACAAGTACTGAATCCATTATTAGTATAGGTGTATGCCTATTAGAAGTCCTTGAGAGAAGTGGTCTTCACGTACATAGTGCTTAGTCTTTCGCCCACCTGTTCTGTCCTCGCTGGCAACAGGAACACCACTTGAGGTGCTTGAGAGTCAAATGCACCTCCACTGGGACTGACTCCATGATGCCTCCAAAGTTCTTTGATCAGGATCGTGTTGGCATTACGGCCTGACATGCGGTTGCTCAACGCGTTTTGGAGCTAATACGCACCTTCCTCTGGAGAATGGTCATGTACATCACAGTGATTTGCAAGACTGAGTGATGTCAGCTCCCAGTGAGGTGCTTATGGGCATACTTGGGACTGGGGACTCGGGGTTTTCACACAAATCACAGGGTCTCAGGGGGAATGGCCAAATTCTCTAGGTGAGAGAGTCCAGTGTTACCTGCTATATAATCTGCGACAATTAACCCTTTGAGTGCCAGAGGGGTATGCAACGCAAAGGGTTAATTGCTTTTTTAAATTGGTGCCACTTTTAGCAGAAAAGCAAAGGGAGATGTCCTGCTTATCTTTTTGTGTGTCTCTATAGTATAGAATATTATACGTGCATTGAAAACTGATTGGAACACTTCTGTGTTACAGCAAACATGAACATATCACCTATTATTATTATTATTTATTTTATTTTTATAGCGCACACAGATTACGCAGCGCTTTACACTCATATTGGTTCCTGTCCCCATTGGGGCTCACAATCTAAATTCACCTATCAGTATGTTTTTTTTTGGAGTGTGGGAGGAAACCGGAGTACCCGGAGGAAACCCACGCAAACACGGTGAGAACATACAAACTCATTGCAGATGTTGTACTTGGTGGGATTTGAACCCAGGACCTATAACCTATGTTTTGGGCAGTGCTAAGGGTTAATATTTTAAAGGTCTCAGTGGTTAGCTCATTTTGAAAGTTCACAGATATGCTGATGGGAGATTGCTGTCCCCTGTGTTTCGTTCAATAGAAGCCCCATGTCGGGGGAATCCATCATCAATGGGCTTCTATACAAAGCAGAGTAATCTTCCATGAGCGCTTTTGTCAGTGCGGATGTCACCCAGCCTTACACATCACTGTGGAGTGCAGGGCTTACCAGGGGGAGACGGAGGAGTTTTGGATTATAGGAACTCCATTCTCATAGCTCTTGGGGTGCAGCCTAGCATTTAATAGTGTCCTGTGTGGACTCTATATAGCCCCTTTAACACATTAACCATTTGAGTGCTAGACGTAGCCAAAGCATTGCAGCACCTGCTTCTTGGCTCCAGCGGCTAACTATAAGGTTGCAGTGGTTCCCATGTATCAATGAAGCCGGTATTTTTCATATATGTCCTGTTTTTAATGTAAGATCTGGTAACTCTAGTCATGTGAGGAGGATAACCTTAAAACAGAGGTAGTCAATTGTTGGACCTCAAGTAGGGTTGCCACCTTTTCTTCAAAAAAATACTGGCCATGGCATTCCCTCCATAGACTTAACATTGGACAGAAGCCAATTTTTTACTGGCCTGTCGGTAAAATACCGGCTGGGTGCCAACCCTAACCTCAAGTTGGGGACAGGTTGGGGATGATGGGAATTGTAGTCCCA